>CM069137.1:18811586-19274086 GCA_035221665.1 Okamejei kenojei
ACGCCTTTGAGTATTTCCGGCCTTCTTTGTTTTCCCGATTTTCAACATCAGCAGCTTCTTTGTCCTTCAATTGACATAACTGGCTTATGAAATTCCAATCAAAATCTGGCCTGATGTATATTACAAATCTTTTGCAATAACGTTGTGTCAGCTTGTTGGTTTGCAAATGATTGCCTAGCATTAAAACAAATCGTATGACTTTTTATAACCCTTAGATCAACAGCCTTCCCTTTGGCTACCGATGTGAAGAAATTTAAATAAATGATTGCATTAATTTATTAAAATACTGCATTAGAACATATTCAATGAATATATTACTGTGCATTGTTAACTGTTTTTTCAGAGCATGTTAATAAGGGACGTGATGGATTGGAAATGTATATTATGTTGACTCGAGTACTCACAGGCCTTTGATCCCAGTGCAAGTGGTCGCTTGCCTGAGTACTGCTTCCAGCTTCAATCAGCCGTCAGCACATAAAATGTTTTCCTGAGGGTGATATTGAAACATTGGGACCCAAACACACTAGTAAGCCTCTGCCAATTGCATGCAGGAAATAGTAAGGAAGTATTGCCTTCCTTATTTAGGCTACATCCATCATCAAGGTTCTAGCACTAATAATATTTGTTTGAGACCTCCTTGTTCTCATCATTCAACTTGTTTATGTGATACTGATAAAGACTGAAACATCTCTGCAAAGACATACAGGTGTGTAGGTTAATTGGCTCGGTATAAATGTAAGTTGTCCTCAGTGTGTATATGATAGTGTTAATGTGCGGCGATCGCTGGTCGTTGCGGACTCGGTGGACCGAAGATCCTGTTTCCGCACCGTATCTCTAAACGAAACTAAACTAAATTAAATAGACAATAGGTGCAGGAGTTGCCATAAACGTAAATACAGGCAAAAAGTGCAGTGGGGTGGCACAGAGGCGAAGTGGTAAAGTTGCTGCCTTACAGCGCCAGAGACCCGGGTTCGATCCTGTAGCAGTAGTTGGTTTGGTTTTTGAAAGTGGAAAATGGTTAAGGCTGGTAAACAACACAATCGTTATCAGGGAGAGATGGAGGCAAATGACATCTGTAAATACCAGACAAGGGGAGAGATAAGAAAATAGCATTGGAAATATGAGCTATAAGGTTGTAATTTGCTGAATTAATTGTTTATTCTGTAGGTTTGTAATGCACCTCATCAAATGAGTTAATGTTTCTTGAACTTAAGTAGAAATATACATGCATCATTGGAAAAAGCTAGTAAATAACACAATCTTTATCTGGGAGAGATGAAGACAAATGTCATCTTGGAAGGAATGTTTCAGGCCTCTGATGGTGAAAAGGGAAGATGTAAAAAGGGAGCAGTTGCAAATTCTACTGGAGGAACTCAGCGGCCCAAGCATTATCTGTGGAGAGAAAGGAATTGTTGAATTTCGGGTTGAAACGCTGAATCAGGATTGTTGTTGAATCTAACATCAGAGTGCAGGAACTGATGGACCTGCATATAATGTTGAGAGTCAGGATGTGCTGAGGGATTGACTAGTCGAGCATATTGGCCTAGGGCAACCAGAGCTTAGAGGGATACAGTATATAAGTTACATTTTTATGTATGTATATAACCCAGTTTTGGATAAAAACAGGAGTATTGCTGCTAATTTGGTTTTGGCTAACTTTAGGTGGAATATGACGATCTGAGGAAGAGGGCTGACATCTACCAGAGTATTTTCAGGGATGAGGGAATTTCAGTTGTAAAGTTTAACTGGAGGACCCAAAATTGTTTCCCTTGAACAAGGAAGGTTGCAAAGAAGAGATTTGATAGAACTGTGTAAGACCATGATATGATTTAGATAGGATTAAAAAAGTGGAAGTTATGGTTTTATAATCCTATGAATAGAACATTCAGGACCAGGGGAGACTTTGATTTCATTTTTTTACATAAGGTTTAGAGAGTAGTGTGGGTGAGTAAAAATGTTTTTATCATTTGAGTGAAAGTATTAATACGCCTAAATTCACCTCCTAGGGGATTAGTGGCAATAGAATGCGTCTTGAAACTAGAATTGTACGGACAATTACTTGAGTGACAATGATTGGCAGGGCTATGGGAAAGGCAGAGGGGAATTGGGACAGATGAGAGGGTGCTTCTAGAAGCAGAGTAGACACGATGGCTATGCTCTGCCCTGTTGTGAATGATGTGTTTCTATTTATAATGAGCAGGAGACTGAAATACAGGATGGTATTCCCAACTGATATGGGGAGAAGGCAGGAACGGGGTACTGATTGTGGATGATCAGCCATGATCACATTGAATGGTGGTGCTGGCTCGAAGGGCCGAATGGCCTACTCCTGCACCTATTGTCTATTGATGTTTATAAATACATCTTCCTTCATTAAATATGAATTACCTGAAAATTGGAAGATCCAATTCTATCTCTCTACAGTTTGGTGCTGCCATTTTCTCAGGTTAACAGCACATTTTAATGGATATTTCCATTTGGATAGTTAAAAAACACTTTAAAATTTAATGTCATAAGTGAGCAGAATTAGGCCACAGCCCATCAAGTCTACTCTGTCATTCAATCATGGTTGATCTATCTCTCCCTCCTAACCCCATTCTCCTGCCTTCTCCCTGTAAGTTCAAGTTCACGATCAGGTTCAAGAGAGTTTATTGTCATGTGTCCCTGATAGGACAATGAAATTCTTGCTTTGCTTCAGCACATCAGAACATAGTAGGCACGATTATAACCTCTGACTAATCAAGCAACTATCTATTTATAACCTCTGACCCATACTAATCAAGCATCTATCTATCTCTGCCTTAAAAATAACCATTTCCGCAGTCTTCTGTGGCAAAGAATTCCACAGATTCACCACACTCTAACTAAAATAAATCCCCTCCTTGTCTCCTCATTCTCACAGGTATTGTCAGACTCCAGACAATGGTCTCATCATTGATACTTAGGCCTGTTGAATGTTTTGCTTTGACTGGAGATTGGCCCACCTGTGACACTGTTTAATTCTGAATATCTTCGACGTCTGAAGGAAAAGCATTGATGTCGTTGAAAACTCTGGCCACTATCAGCACTGTCAGAGATTCTGCACCAATGTTGGGGGTCCCCTTTCATTTTGAAGAAACATGATACTACCATAGGCTTCAAAAAACGAAGAGGCTTATTTATATAACAGGTAAATTTATTTATATAACTGGTGGATTGTTAAAATAACATTATGGATTTTCTTCAATCACACAACATACCATCAGGTGAAAAATCATTGACAGGAATAAAGATCAATGCCGGAACAGAAAGGCACAAAGGTCTGCTGCCCGAGTCACTTAGCCATACCACACATAGATATGCTCTTTGTCACAACTCGTCCATGCTGACCAAGATGCCCCATCTAAGCTAGTCTCATTAGCCCATATCCCTCTAAGCCTTTCCAATCCATGTACCTGTCTAAATGTCAACTACATGGTTTACCTGTTTCACCTACTTCTGGCAGCTTGTTCCATACACCACCATCAGTGTGAAAAAACTGCCCCTCAGTTTCCTATTAAAACTTTCCCCACTCACATTAAACCTCGGCCCTCTAGTTCTTGATACCCTTACACTGGAAACAAGACGGTCTGTTCACTATATCTATTCTTCTCATAATTTTATACACATCTATAAATCACCACAGCCTTCTGCTCCCCAAGGAATAAAGTCCTAGACTGCCCAATCTCTCCCTATAGCTTAGGTCCTCAAGTCCCGGCAATACCCTCAGCAACCCTCTCTGCATAATTTCCAGCTTTACGGTATCTTTCCTGTAGCAGGGAGACCAAACTGAACACAATACTCCGAGTGTGGCCTCACCAACATCTAGTATAATTGTAACATAACATTCCAACTTCTATACTCAATTCTGTGACCGATAAAGGCCAGTGTGCAGATGACGTGAGAGGGAAAGACACAGATTTGGGAGGTAGGGTGTTTTAGGAGAAAAAAGCTATGGGTGGGAGGTTCTGGGTGGATAGAGGGACTCAGGCTAGAGGGGGGATACGGGTGTGAAATTCAGGTTACCTGAAATTGGAGAATTGAGTGTTCATACCAAGATTTTCCCAGAGGAACAACACCTCATATGGTTTTCAGTCTGAAAAAGGGTTCCAACCCCAAACATCTGAAGAAGGGTCTTGACCCGAAATGTCACCCATTCCTTCGCTCCAGAGATGCTGCCTGTCCTGCTGAGTTACTCCAGCATTTTGTGTCTATCTTCCTTCCTACCCAAATGTCACCCATTCCTTTGCTCTAGAGATACTGCCCAACCCGCTGAGTTACCTCGGCATTTTGAGCATTCCTCATGCTCTGCTTCTATTTCCTAAAGGCAGAAGGCATGAACATTCAATTCTCTAATTTCAGTAAGAGAAATGGCAACTCATATTCCAACTCAATAGTTTGCAATCCAGTCCAGAGGACGGGTTTCAACCCAAAATATTCACTGGCCATTTCCCTCCACAGAGGCTGCTTGATCTGCTGATCTCCTCCAGAAATGTGTTTTTATTGCAAAGTGATACGGTATTATAGTGCAAGTAAAAGGGGATGCCAACCATTAAATGGAGATCTCCACCCCCAAGTCCCTCTATCTACCCAGACACTTCTACACATACCCTTCTTTCCTAGAACACTCCAGTCCCTCTCCCCCACTTCTTCCCCACCCACTCCCTCTGCCCATCACTGACAACTTAAAGGCATCAACATCCAATTCTCTAATTTCAGGTAACCCTGAATGAAAAACAAAAATAAACCTGCTGCAAATCTGACAATAACAGAAACAGAAAAGGCTGGAAATATTTTGCAGGTCAGATAGTATCTGTGGAAAGAAGAAGAGTGTCCAAACCCTCAGGTCAAGCCAAAAGCTTCCAAGGGGGTATCAATGCAATTTTCACACATTCGATGTTTTAGAACTGGAAAAGATGCAGACACCAACATAGGGGCGGCATGGTGGTGCAGCGGTAGAGTTGCTGCCTTACAGCGCTTGCAGCGCGGAGAATGGGTTTGATCCCGACAACGGGTGCTGTCTGTATGGAGTTTGTACGTTCTCCCCGTGGCCGCGTGGGTTTTCTCCGAGATCTTCAGTTTCCTCCTACACTCCAAAGACGTGCAGGTTTGTAGGTTCATTGGCTTGGTATAAGTGTAAGTTGTCCCTAGTGCATGTAGGATAGTGTTAATGTGTGGGGATCGCTGGTCAGTGCAGACTCGATGGGCCACCTGTTTCCGCGCTGTACCTCAAAACTAAACTAAATTTCACCAATTTACTATTTATTCGTCTCTGACCCCAACACTAAGTAAAAATAATAGATTAGCCTCATCAGTTACCCAAGCAAAGTATTGCCACATGTCTTATCAAACTTAGAGTAACTGAAAAAATGAATAGGTGAGGTATCTAAAATCTGCATCATTATTGAAAAGTAGATGGACAATTTGATAGAAATAGAATTTTAGAGGCATTGGAGAGAGAATAGTCTGAAGGCCATGGGGAAAGAATAGGCTTAGCACAGGGATGTTGAGAGTTTAAAGCTTAGAGATTCAGCATGGAAACAGACTCTCCGGCCCGCCGATCCATTCCGATCATCAATCACCAGTACACTAGTTCTATGTCCTACACACGCAATTAACAATTTACAGAAGCCAATTAACCCGATAAACCTGCACGTCTTTGGAATGTTGGAGGAGACCGGACCACGTGGTTACAGGGGAAAATGTACAAACCCTGCACGGCCAGCACTCACTGTCAGCATCGAAGCCGGGTCTCTGGCCTTTGTCAGCACTGAAAATAATTCAGTCTTGGATTTGAAGTCAAATAGTACAGTGATTGTGAATGGAGCTGCTGGTGACTTTTAAACACAAGCAGGTTCTTAATCTTTGAACTTTCATGAACTCTCTTTATTTTGTTCAACGTTTTCCTGAAAACATCATGCTGAGGGCATTGAGGAACTCCAATGAAACCATATCCACTGGCTCTGGACTACTTCCAAATGATTTGCAGGATCCAATAAGTCTTGAGGAAAAGAAATGCAATTGCATAAAGGCAATTTGCTGTGAAGAAAAAAATTATGTGATTAACAATAACACAATCAGTAATGCAAGTGTTATAATGAATGGCTGAGAGCTCAAAGAAGTGTAATTTATAAATACCTGCGTTCCATTATCTCATCGTATGGAAAGGCAATTTAGTTTAGTTTTGTTTAGGGATAGAGAATGGAAACAGGGCCTTCGGCCCACCGAGTCCACACTGACCTTTGATCACATGCTCATACTATTTTTGTGTTATCCCTCTATCTTAGAGTCATAGAGTGATACAGTGTGGAAACAGGCCTTTTGGCCCAACTTGCCCACATCGGCCAACATGTCCCAGCTGCACTAATCCCACCTGCCCGTGTTTGGTCCAGATCCCTCCAAACCTGTCCTATACGTATACCGGTCTAGCTGTTTCTTAAATGTTGGGATAATCCCTGCCTCAACTACCTCATCTGGCAGCTTGTTCCATACACCCACCACCCTTGTGTGAAAAAGTTACCCTTCAGATTGCTATTAAATCTTTTCCTCTTCACCTTAAACCTATGTCCTCTGGTGCTCAATTCACCTACTCTGGACAAGAGATCTTGATATAATGTCATTGGAAACTGTGGCCACGACTAAATCAATGCCTCGATGTAATATCACAGACATTAACATGCCAATAAAATTTACAAAACTCTCGTGTTCATTGTTCATAGTCAGGAAATATTGGACCCTCAAAGCTCAGGCAAAGAAATGCCTGCAAACATTTCAATTAAAGTATTTTTAAAGGATCTAGTTTAATTTAATTTAGTTTATTGTCACGTGTACCGAGGTACAGTGAAAAGCTTTTGTTGCGTGCTAACCAGTCAGTGGAAAGACAATGCATGATTAAGGATTTTGTACCATGAGGTTCTTAAGGATTTTTGTACCTACAAAAGAAACAAATGAACATGGACAGGAATACCATGGCTGGGAAATAAGCATGAATATGAGCATAAAGATAAAAACGATTTGGCCTTTTCCTGTAAAACATTAACCTCGCAAACACTACATTACAGAAAGCCTTTGAAGGGACAAGAAAAAGAAGTGAAACAAAGAACCAGTTGGAAAACCTTCAGCAATAGTCAGAAGCCATATTCACTAGCTAATCCAACCGCCTAAGATGATACATGTTTGTGAATATTAACTGCGGGAGCATGCCAATGGAATCCATTTTAGGCATATTAATTCTGGTTGCAGTAAAATAACACACCTGGAAAACTAGACTGCAGAGTACCCCACAATTTATGTCAGTTATATTGTTGGATATTTCTTCTTCATTATTACCCTTGTCCTTTGAGGTACAGAGCACAAAATGCTCACTTAGTACCTCATACAGACCCTGTATCTCCGCACAAATGTCAAGGGCATTTTCTTGTTTGAATGGCTTAGCATAGAATATAATTATGTGGATTAATAAGGCAATAAATCTATTTAAACAAGAGGTTGTTGCTATGACAACTGTGCCTCTAAACTAAACTACACTAAACTAAAGTATATTTCTTGGTAAAGAAGACATAAATAATGGGCGGCACTGAACACAGAAAACTTACTGTTTAAGAAAGAACTGCAGATGCTGGAAAATCGACGGTAGACAAAGATGCAGGAGAAACTCAGCGGGTGAGGCAGCATCTATGGAGCGAAGGACCAGGTGACGTTTCGGGTCGATACCCTTCTTCAGACTGATGTGGGGTGGGGGGGTTGGGGGGGCGGGAAGAAGAAAGGAAGAAGTGGAGACAGTGGGCTGTGGGAGAGCAGGGAAGGGGAGGGGAAGGAGGAAGAAAGCAAGGACTATCTGAAACTGGAGAAGTCAATGTGCATACCGCTGGGGTGTAAACTACCCAAGCGAAATATGAGGTGCTACTCCTCCAATTTGCAGTGGGACTCACTCTGGACATGGAGGAGGCCCAGGGCAAAAAGGTCGGGTTCGGAATGGGATCCCCCTCCTAAGTGCTGAGCCACCAGGAGATCAGGTTGGTTAATGCGAACTGTGTGGACGTGTTGGGCGAAGCGATCGCCAAGCCTGCACTTGGTCTCACCGATGTAGAGCAGTTGAAACTTACTGGTCTGAAATAAAAAACAATAAAACATTGGAATGCAGGGCTGGCAGCATCAATGGAGCGATTAATGGAGTCAATGTTTGAGGTCAATGATGTTCCATGGGAATTGTGCAGAATTAAAATTAAAAACCTAATAAAAGAAATTGCCTTTTTTTTCTCTTCAAGCCGTGTCTGGCAAGTGGGACCAGGGAAGGCAAAGTGGACAAAATGGGAGTTCTGTGGAAATGCGGAGTTCGGGGCATCAGGAATAATTTAACTGGTTGGAGCAGCAGTTATAAAACAGTGGCAATGGTGTGTGGGTAACAAACGTGTACTGATGACATAATAGGAGATAAATATGGGCTTTGAGGTTGGATACTGTGGAGAGAAGATGTTCCCTGATAGGTGGAGGTTTAAAAAGGAGATCTCTAAGTTTAGAGACTGCAGGATAAAAATCAACTTGCAAATTTACAAAAGCATTGCCTTTACCAGGAGGTTTAATGACAATAGCCATCTTGATTTCTGTATTCTGTGTTGCTGAAGGGCACAAGGGTGAAATTGCCAAGAACCTGGGCATAATCCTATGGCTCTCTTTCAATACTGGCCTAATGTCTTACACATGGAGAATGAAAAGATTGCATTTATCAAAGTAGGTTATAAGAACTGCCATTAATAAGGATATTGGCTGAGGTCTTGAGTTTACAGATCGATGGGGGGAGGGGAGGGCAAAACCAAGTCTGACAAGTGATTACCGTCGCCTCCGCCTCACAGCGTTCTTCCACGGGAAGAAGCCCTCGCCCCCCACTGATGATCCCTTTTCCTGTCTCCCACGTACCGCCTCCACTTGGACCCCCCCCTCGTAGCCTTCCGGCTGTAGAACTATTTATCCAGAACTGCCGTCGGGACATCAACCGCCTCGACTTCTCCACTCCCCTGTCTCACTCCAATCTCTCCAGCCCTGAACGTACTGCCATCGACTCACTCCGTAACAACCCAGACTGGGTTATCAAACCCGCCGACAAGGGAGGTGCCGTGGTAGTCTGGCGCGTCGATCTCTACAAAGCGGGAGGCCGCGCGCCAACTCTCGGACACCTCCTCCTACTTACCCCTGGACCATGACCCCACTGACGAACACCAGGCCACCATCTCGAGCACCATAACCGACTTCATCAGCTCCGGCTCCCTACCCCCCCGAGCCTCCGACCTCATCGTTTCCCAGCCCCGCACGGCCCGATTTTACCTTCTCCCCAAAATCCACAAACCCGACTGCCCTGGCAGACCCATTGTCTCTGCCTGTTCGTGCCCCATCCGAACACATTTACAATTACTTGACGCCATCCTATCCCCCTTTGTTAAATCCCTCCCACCTATGTTCAAGACACCTCAGACACTCTCCAGTCGGCTCCGTTGCATTCCATTCTCCAGGCCCCCATCCTCTCATCTTTACCATGGACGTCCAGTCACTCTACACCTCCATCCTCCACCAGGACGGTCTCAAAGCCCTCCGGTTCTTCCTCGACCAGAGGAGCAACCCATATCCGTCCACTGACACCCTCCTCCGCCTAGCAGAGTTGGTCCTCACCCTCAATAACTTCTCTTTTGATTCCTCCCATTTCCTCCAAACACAAGGCGTAGCTATGGGCACACGCATGGGCCCCAGCTACGCTTGCCTCTTTGTTGGGTACGTCGAACAATCCAGGGCCCCATCCCCGACCTCTACCTCCGTTACATCGACGACTGCTTTGGTGTCACCTCCTGCACCCACACACAACTGACTGACTTCATTCATTTCACCACCAACTTCCATCCGGCACTCAAATACACTTGGACCATTTCCGACATTTCCCTACCATTCCTTGACCTCACCATCTCTACTGCAGGTGATACGCTCCTGACCGACATCCACTACAAACCAACTGACTCCCACAGCTACCTGGACTATTCTTCCTCCCACCCTGCTTCCTGTAAGGACTCCATCCCCTATTCCCAATTCCTCCGTCTACGCCGCATCTGCTCCCAGGATGAGGTGTTCCACACCAGGCCATCACAAATGGCCTCATTCTTCAGAGAACGGGGATTCCCCTCCCCCACTATTGATGAGGCTCGCACCAGGGTCTCCTCCATACCCCGCAACACTGCCCTCGCTCCCCATTCCCCCACTCGCAAACAGGGCAGAGTCCCCCTGGTCCTTACCTTTCACCCCACCAGCCGGCAAATACAACATATAGTCCTCCGCCAGTTTCGCCACCTCCAACGTGACCCCTCCACCCGCCACATCTTCCCATTTCCCCCCCTGTCTGCCTTCCGCAAAGATCGCTCCCTCCACAACTCCCTTGTCAATTCTTCCCTCCCCTCCCGCTCTACCCCTTCCCCGGGCACTTTCCTTGCAACCGCAAGAAATGCAACACTTGTCCCTTCACCTCCCCCCTCCACTCCTTTCAGGGACCCAAGCAGTCCTTCCAGGTCCGACAGAGGTTCACCTGCACCTCCTCCAACCTCATATACTGCATCCGCTGCTCCAGATGCCAGATGATCTATATCGGTGAGACCAAGCGGAGGCTTGGCGATCGCTTCGCCGAACACCTCCGCTCGGTCCGCAATAACCAACCCGACCTCCCGGTGGCTCAACTCAGCACTTCAACTCCCCCTCCCATTCCGCATCCGACCTCTCGGTCCTGGGCCTCCTCCACGGCCAGAGTGAGCAACACCGCAAGCTGGAGGAACAGCACCTCATATTCCGCTTGGGGAGTCTGCATACTTTGGGCTTGAACATTGAATTTTCTCAATTCTGTTAACCCTTGCTGTCTCGTCCCCTTCCCACCTCTCCCTCAGCCCTCGGGCCCTGGCATTCCCTCTATCTCTATCTCCCTCCCCCACCCCAGTCGCACCAGCTTCTCATTTTCACACCACAAACAGCTTACAATGGCTTGTTCCCTTTATCATCAATACTTTTTTGCATATCTTTCATTCATTGTTCCTTATCTCTCCACATCACCGTCTATATCTCTCGTTTCCCTGATCCCTGACCAGTCTGAAGAAGGGTCTCGACCCGAAACGTCGCCTATCTCCTTCGCTCCTTAGATGCTGCTGCACCCGCTGAGTTTCTCCAGCTTTCTGTGTACCCTCTGACAAGTGATAGGTGGACACAAAAAGCTGGAGTAACCCAGTGGGACAAGCAGCATCTCAGGAGAGAAGGAATGGGTGACGTTTCAGGTCGACACAAAACGTCACCCATTCCTTCTCTCCGGAGATGCTGCCTGTCCCACTGGGTTACTCCAGCTTTTTGTGTCTATATTCAGTTTAAACCAGCACCTGCAGTTCCTTCCTGCACAAGTGATAGGTGGATACAGTTGAGAGGGGGCTGAAAGTATAGAAGTGGCAGAGGGATGCAGCAAAGGAACTATACAATAAGGAGAGAATGAAGGTGGGAATGGTGTATTGATAATTATGAAGCTCCAAGTATTAATTAGAATGTGAATAGGAGGATGGTACTTGTGAGGAAAGTCTAAAAGCTTCTGGTGAGTCAGAACTCTGTTTATGCTCAGGGACAGAAAGTGCACAGAAAGTTGAGAACTATATTTTGCCCTCTGTATCTTTCCCTTTGCTCGACCTATTATGCTTGATTGTATTTATATATAGTATTATCCGATTTGACTCGACAACACATTGTGGCTCAGTACATGTGACAATAATAAACCAAACCTAAACTTAAACTTCAAAGTTGACAGGGTGAAGGCAGGAAAATGGGAATGTGGCTGAAGGGATCATGTGGAGAGAAGGCAAGTACAGGATACTGAGTTGGATGATCAGCCATGATTATATTGAATGGCGGTGCAGGCTCGAAGGGGCCGAATGGCCTGCTCCTGCACCTAATTTCTATGTTTCTATGTTTCTATGAATGGGATTGAGAGGGAAAGATAGATCAGCCACCATTGAATAGTGGAGAAGACTCGATGGGCCAAATGGCCTAACTCTGCTCCTATGATTTACGAATTTATAATCCTAAACGTGCACACAATAATTTCAGTGAAGGCTTTTGAAAAATACAGAAAGTGGTGTGAAATTTCTGGCATTCTGCTCCAGACTGGAAGCAGATGTCTGTGTTCAAAATTTTTGCTCAGCCACACTTCCCGCCCATTAATTCAATCTTTTATGTATAGCTCAGAGACTATCTGTGCTGGAACCAAAAACTCCATAAATCTGACAGTCTTGGAATGGATTCTCTCAGGAGCTAAGCTTTCCTGAAAAATCTTGCCTGTAACAGTCCGATTTTCAGTGAGTGATCTGCAGGAAAGGATTCATAAGTTCATATTCACCCTTGCAGCACTGTCGGACCTCCTGCAGTTGAAAGACAAAAACAAGCTGAACTCTGGTTTAGGTTAGTTTAGTTTGGAGAGACAGTGCAAAAAACAGGCTCTTTAGCCCACAAAACCTGTACTCCTTGTACTTTCTTTGAGAAAACCCACGCAGGTTCAAACTCCGTACAGACAAGTTCCCGTAGTCATGATTGAACCCGGGTCTTTGGCCCTGTAAGGCAGTAGGTCTACCACTATGCCACTGTGCCACCCAGATAGCACAGGTCTTCTCATATGATCAGCAGAAGTTACCGTTGCTCTGCAACTCTGACTCCTGCATTTAGTATCGCATGTGTTCTTGCAAAATGATGCCACTATAGGATTTAGTATTGATATTGAAGATAGACACAAAAAGCTGGAATAACTCAACGGGGCAGGCTGCATCTCTGGAGAGAAGGTATGGGTGACGTTTCGGGTCACGATAGTGCTATAGGTTTATTATTATTGAGATACAGTGTTTTGTGCACTGTCCAGGCAAATATATGAGTACAACAGACAGTGCAAATTATCTGAATGGTGGCCGATTAGTCATTGAAAATAGGCATGCAGGTGCAGCAGGCAGTGAAGAAAGCAAATGGCATGTTAGTAGTCATAGCAAAAGGATTTGAGTATAGGAGCAGGGAGGTTCTACTGCAGTTGTACAGGGTCTTGGTGAGACCACACCTGGAGTATTGCGTACAGTTTTGGTCTCCTAATCTGAGGAAAGACATTCTTGCCATAGAGGGAGTACAGAGAAGGTTCACCAGACTGATTCCTGGGATGTCAGGACTTTCATATGAAGAAAGACTGGATAGACTTGGCTTGTACTCGCTAGAATTTAGAAGATTGAGGTGGGATCTTACAGAAACTTACAAAATTCTTAAGGGGTTGGACAGGCTAGATGCAGGAAGATTGTTCCCGATGTTGGGGAGGTCCAGAACAAGGGGTCACAGTTTAAGGATAAAGGGGAAGTCTTTTAGGACCGAGATGAGAAAAACATTTTTCATACAGAGAGTGGTGAATCTGTGGAATTCTCTGCCACAGAAGGTAGTTGAGGCCAGTTCATTGGCTATATTTAAGAGGGAGTTAGATGTGGCCCTTGTGGCTAAAGGGATCAGGGGGTATGGAGAGAAGGCAGGTACAGGATACTGAGTTGGATGATCAGCCATGATCATATTGAATGGCGGTGCAGGCTCGAAGGGCAGAATGGCCTACTCCTGCACCTATTTTCTATGTTTCTATGCAAAGGAGAAAATAAACAGACTGCAGAGTATATAGCAGAAAATGTGCAGTTAAAAAAATGCAAGGGCTGCAACGACATGAATGGGAAGATCGGGTATGTATTCCAGGCATGTGAGAAATCCATTCAAGAGTCTGGTAATAGCAGGGAAGAAGCTCTGGAGGTTGAGGGGAGACTATATAAAAGTGTAGGAGGCATCGACAGGCTAGACAGTCAGATCTATTTTCCTCAGGGTGGAAATGTCCAACACTAGAGAACATGGCTAAAAGGTGAGAGGGGGAACATGTAATACATTTTTTACACAGAGTGTGATGGGGATTTGAACGCATTTCCAACGGGTGGTGTTTGAGGCAAGTATAATTGTGGTGTTTAAGAGACTTTTAGATAGGCACATGAAAGTGCAGAGAATAGAAGGAAATGGATCATGTACAGGCAGATGAGATCAGTTTAACTTGGCATCATATTTGGCACAAACATTGTGGGCCAACGGACCCATTTCTGTGCTCTATTGTTCTACGGATAAGGGCGAGCCAGTGGATGTAGTGTACCTGGACTTTCAGAAAGCCTTTGATAAGGTCCCACACAGGAGATTAATGGACAAAATTAGAGCACATGGTATTGGGGGGGGTAAGGTATTGACATGGATAGAAAATTGGTTGGCAGACAGGAATCGAAAAGAGTAGGGATTAACGGGTCACTTTCAGAATGGCAGGTAGTGACTAGTGAGGTGCCGCAAGGCTCGGTGCTGGGACTGCAGCTATTTACAATATACATTCATGATTTAGATGAATAAATAAAAGTAACATTAGCAAATTTGTAGATGATGCAAAGCTGGGTGGCATTGTGGACTGTGAAGAGGATGCTATGAGGATGCAGAGGGACTTGGACAGGTTGGGTGAGTGGGCAGATGCATGGCAGATGCAGTAAATGTGGATAAATGTGAGGTTATCCACTTTTGAGGCATTAACGGGAAGGCAGATTATTATCTGAATTGTGCCAGGTTAGGAAAAGGGGAAGTACAACGTGACCCGGGTGTGCATGTACAACAGTCATACAGGTACAACAGGCAGTGAAGAAACCTTGTGGCATGTGGACATTCAAACAGGAGGAATTGAGTATACAGGCCTGTATGAAGCTTTTCAAAAATGGGGGTTGGCATGAGAGGATTACAAAAATGTTATGTGAAATAATGTGTGCACAGCGCACATCACGGGCTCTGGGGTTTTAGATGCTCTCTGGTGCATTCTGAGCCATATTTTCGAGCATTTTTGCACCAAAGTTATGACCAATATTTCAGAAATAATTTTGGTTGAGAAGAGTAATGAGTGGGTGGAACGGGATGATTGGGGTCATTGTTGTATACATGTTTTAAATCAAGAATTTAAGTTTTCCTTGTTTCAATAATCAAGTTGTACTGTTGAAAATTGTTATGTAAAATGTTATAAAGGAGCATGCAAAAACTGCAAATAAAATACTGTAAGTTTTTGCAGTAAAGAAAACCTTTTCTTAGAAAATGTTTTGTGTGTTGATTTGATTGCCTGTTACTGTTAGACTGTGTTAGTGTGTGCAGTGCACCTTCAATGGTCCTCCTGACCTAACAACTTCACATTGCATCAATTTCCTCTCTGCCCCCTTCTCTCTCTCTGCCCTCTCTCTCCTGCTCCTCTCCCTTCTGCCTCACTCTCTCTCTATCTCTGCCCCTCTGTCTCTATCTCTGCCTCTCGATCTCTCTGCTCTCTCTCTCCCCCTGCTCTCTCTCTGCTCTCTCTCTGACCCTCTCTCTCTCTCTTTCTCTCTCTGCCCTCTCTCTCTCTCTCACTCTCTCTCTCTCTGCCTCTGGGGGGGGGGGGGGGGGGGGGGGGGGGGGGGGGGGGGGGGGGTTCTCTCTGCCTTGCCCTCTCTCTGTCTTTGCCCTATCTCTCTGTCCCCTCTTGACCTCTCTCTGCCCTCTCTCTGCCCCTCTGCTCTCTCTCTCCCTCTCTGGACCCCATCTCTCTCTCTGCCCCATTTCTCTCTGTGCCCCTCTCTCTCTCTCACTCTGCCCTCTCTCTCTGGCCCCCCCATCATCTCTCTTTGCCCCCTCTCTCTCTGACCCCCCCTCTCTCTCCCTCACCCCTCTCTCTCTCCTCTCCCCTATCTCTCTCTGACACACACTCTCTCTCTCTCTCTCTATCCTCTCTCTCTCTCTTCTGCCCTCTCTCTCTACCCCCCTCCCTCTCTAGCCATGACTGCGCGTTGGCGGCTATGCATGAATGGATAGGGCAGGGGATGGGGTAAAAGGAGCATATGAATAAAATTAATATATCAAGAGGGGTGGTTAGTGTGTGTGTGTGTGTGGGTTCAACGCGAACGGTCGTTCCGGCTCGTGGCTTTCCAGGCAAGTGCCCTCGAGCGTGAAGGTCAAAGAACTCTTCTAGACTCGCGGATTAGGTCGCCCAAGTGGGACAGCCCCTTAATGGTAAAACTTTTACTTATTCCGGTAGAAATTTTTCCCCTGGAGTCCAAAATAGGCTTATCTGAAAATGTTATGCTATATTTCTCGAGTTATTAATGAAAAGCTTCAAAATCTGACAAGCTTTGGAGTCTGTACCATCTTGCTCGCGCTGTGAGTGTCGTCACCCCCCCACCCCTCCCTCCTCTTTTGGTTGACGCCCGCTGCCCGCTCCCCGCTCTCTGATGCCTGCTGCTCCACCCCTCCCTCCTCCTACACCATCCCCCCCCCCTCCCCCAAACTCTCCCCCCTCATCCTCTCCACTCCTCTCCACCCCCAACCTCCTCTCTCTCTCCCCACCCCATCCTCTCCCCCCTCCTCTTCCCCCCAGCCTCTTTCCTCTCCCCACCCCGTCCTCTCGCCCCCTCCTCTCCCCCTTCCTCCACCTCTCCCCCACTCTTCTCCCCACCCCCCACAACCCCAGTCGCAACATCAGCAGCATCCCAGGGTGCACAAGTAACCACACCAGCAGCAACCCGAGTAGCAACAACAGGTTGCCCCGAGAAGCCGCTCAAGCGGCGGGTTCGTGAAGGCAGATTGCGGCGCTCGCACTCCGACCTCACCTGCCGCTTGTCCCGAGCTTGCTCGGGCTTGGACAGTTTCTTCGAGCACTGCGGACCCGAGCCCGAGGTGATGGGGAACCTGGCCAGGGAGAAGTTTACCGCCAACGTCGCCTTTGAAAACCTTGCCCTCAAGTTTCGCCGCGTGAGCTGCCCGGGCGTGGAGAGCGAGCGTCCCGGCACAGCAGCAGCGATATCGGCAACGAGCCGCTCCGTGGGAAGAATAACCCCCCGCCCTCTGCCCTCTGGGTCATCGAGCATAACGCCAGGGTACGGCTGCAACAGGGCCAAGGAGCCTAAAGGCAAGGCTCCCTCTGTCCTGGTGTAGAATAAAAAATATTGCGCCCCAATTTTTTTTTAAACTCTGGATTTTTGGAAAAAAAGGGGGGTGTCGACCCGCACCCATCGCACCCCACCTTCGGACAGCCATGGTCTAGGAGTAAGGAGGTCCTTCTGCAGTTGTAAGGGGCCCTGGTGAGATCACACCTGGAGTATTGTGTGCAGTTTTGGTCTCCTAATTTGAGGAAGGACATTCTTGCTATTGAGGGAGTGCAGCGTAGGTTCATGAGGTTAATTACCGGGATGGCAGGACTTCCGTACGATGAAAGAATGGAGCGACTGGGGTTGTATTCACTGGAATTTAGAAGGATGTGAGGGGATCTGACGGAACCATATAAAATTATTAACGGATTGAAAACGTTAGTTGCAGGAAACATGTTCCCAATGTTGGGGGAGTCCAGAACCCGGGGCCACAGTTTATGAATAAGGGGGTAGGCCATTTAGAACTGAGATGAGGAATACCTTTTTCACATAGAGAGTTGTGAATTTGTGGAATTCTCTGCCTCAGAAGGCAGTGGAGGCCGATTTCTTTGGATGCATGCAAAAGAGAGTTAGATAGAGCGTTTAGGTCTAGCGGAATCAAGGAGTATGGGGAGCAGGCAGGAACAGGGTACTACTGATTGTAGATGATCAGCCATGATCACATTGAATGGCGGTGCTGGCTCGAGGGGCCGAATGGCCTACTCCTGCACCTATTGTCTATGTATCTATGCATATGGATCCATGTACTATGTAGTGTGGATCTTTGATGACATAAGTTGCCTTTTTGAGACAGAGCCTCCTGTGGATCCCTTTGATGGTGGGGAGGACAATACCCATGTTGGACAGGGCAATGTCTACCACTCTCTACAGACTCCTTTAATCCTGGGCCTTTGTGTTACCAGACCAGGCCATGATACAGCCAGTCAGCATGCCTTCTACCAGACAGGGTACAGACAGACGGTTGTCAGAGGTTACGGGGAGAAGGCAGGAGAATGGGGTTAGGAGGGAGAGATAAATCAGCCAAGATTGAATGGCAGAGTAGACCTGATGGGTGGAATGGCCTAATTCTATTCCTACCACTTATGATCTGATGATCTTATGACACTTGTAGATAGAAACATAGAGAATAGGTGCAGGAGGAGGCCATTTGGCCCTTCGAGCCAGCACCGCCCGCCATTCATTGTGATCATGGCTGATTGTCCGCTATCAATAACCCGTGCCTGCTTTCTCCCCATATCCCTTGACTCCACTAGCCCCTAGAGCTCTATCCAACTCCATCTTAAATCCATCCAGTGATTTGGCCTCCACTGCCCTCTGTGGCAGGGAATTCCATAAATTCACAACTCTCTGGGTAAAAAAGTTTTTTCTCAGCTCAATCTTAAATGACCTCCCCTTTTATTCTAAGACTGTGGCCCCTGGTTCTGGACTCACCAAACTTGTGAACATTTTTCATTGCATCTAGCTTGTCCAGTCCTTTTATAATTTTATATGTTTCTAAGATCCCCCGTCATCCTTCTAAACTCCAGTGAATACAAGCTAGTCTTTTCAATCTTCAGCATTTGATAGTCCCGCCGTCCCAGGGATCAATCTCGTGAACCTACGCTGCACTGCCTCAATCACAAGGATGTCCTTCCTCAAATTAAGAGACCAAAACTGTACACAATACTCCAGATGTGGTCTCACCAGAGCCCTATACAACTGCAGAAGAACCTCTTTACTCCTATACTGAAATCCTCTTGTTATGAAGGCCAACATTTAATTAGCGTTCTTCACTGTCTGCTGTACCTGCAGGCAGTGAATAAAGCCTGCAGGTACAGGCTTTCAGTGACTGGCGTACAAGGACACCCAGGTCTCGCTGTACCTCCCCCTTACCTAACCTAACCCCATTGAGATAATAATCTGCCCCCTTGCTTTTGCCGGCAAAGTGGATAACCGGATGTTCAATAAAGTATTTGGTGTCATGCCTAAACACGTCAGTCTTCTAAGTAGACACTTTGACGAGGTTCTTTGGTAATTGCAACAATAGGCTGGGCCCAGGACAAATCCTCAGAGATGTACACGGCCAGAAACGTGAAGCTGTTGGCTCTCTCCATCGCAAACCTATTAATGAAGATAGCGTCATGGAACCTCAACTTTTTCCTTCATGAAAACATGCAGCAAATGTAAATATAGCATTGGAACTGAGTCTGGTTTGATACTGAAGGATACATAGAGAGTAAAGCGGGGGACTGAGCACACAGCCCTGAGGTGCTCCTGCGTTGATGGTCACAGAGAAAGAAGTGTCGTTGTCAATTCATACTGATTGTGGTCTGGCAACGAGGAAGTCGAAGACCTAATCGCATATTTGAATGAGTAAAGACCTGGTTCCCTGAGTTTGATGAAAAGTTTTGCGGTGATCGAGGTGTTGATGAATAACAGGCAGTCGATCAACAAAACAGCCTGACAAATGTGTTATTATTGGCTGAATGGCCCAGTGCAGAGGGGAGAGCCAGCGTCCTTTTGTGTAATGTTGCACACTGATAATGACAAGGAGCTAACGCACGATATGATTCTTTTCCTTTATTTGACTGGGGACTTGCTGTCTACTGCCTGCCTTTGATTCCCTATAATTGAATATTCAATCAATGCCCGTTAATTATTGATCACTTGTGAATGGAATAGTTAGCTGTGTGAGTACATGGGATCAATAAAAATGTGCCTGCAAGTCTGATTTCAGGAATAACTGATGTCCTCATCTCCATGACGAAAAGCCAGAAAGGATATTTGTTTAAACCAGCATATATGTTGAAGTGGGTAGAGATTGGCAATAAGCTCCCCAAAAGCATATTCTTTTGATTGTCTTTCAACGCACACAAAGATGCTGGGAATACTTTTTATTCTATTCCCAGAGTCTGTTCCAATTCTGTCAGAAAAATTAATGGGTCCTTGGCTCCTGGGGTTTGCACTGCACCACATAACCTCTGTGTCTCGTACACAGTCTTACAGTAAAATAATAAAAAGCTCCAAGGCTTGGATCACTGAATGTGTGTTTCAGTGGTCAGGAATGGCACTGGTCCAAAATTATTTGCAGTTGGAATAAATAAACTGCAGCAGAATCGTTTTGGCCAAATATTTTGAGGAAATATAGCATAGTTCCCTGCTGCTAAATTGAGCAACATTAAGGGTTCATAGGAAAGTTATTTTGAAAATAAATAACATTTGCTTTATGTAATAATCCATTCCCATTTTACCATGTCTGTTTGTAAATTAATAAAATATATATTGAACACTAACATGACAATAAATTGGTGATTTCCTGTATTCTTTAATATTTCTATGGCAATATTTGTGATGGCGTATGTGTACTGTTCAGGCAATTTCATGCCACAATCCTTTTTCAAGTTAGTTTTGTGCAGACAAGAACTAAAAAAAATTAATACGAGTAAGATCTTTCAAAATAAGCATTGGTGAAACTAAAATTGGCTCTTATTAATAAGAATTATTCATAATTCATGCAGCACAATGTGCGCTAATTGGATGCAGAACGAGTACAAAATCAATCAAAGGTATATTGTTTAACAAAATGTAGTAATAAATACAACATCACTTTAGTATAACAATGCTCACAGCAAATTACCATTGAAGGTACAATGTTAAACCATTTAGTGCTTAAGAGACATTGAGAATACCTTAAGGAGTGTTGTTCTAAGCTGCACGGAAATGCTTTCCAATTGCTGAATAGGAAAAAAAATTAAAAATTACACCGTATATCATTGTTTTTGGAGCAGCACTGTTCAATTAAATCCACATAGACTTGCACATTTTATTCCCTCATCCAATTTTGTTCTTTCCTCATATTAGGATGACTCATACAGAGTGTGACTTGAATGCCTGTACCCTGTTTAAGATCCTGGTACACCAGTTCCAGCCAATATACCTTTTTATTGATGGGCTCATCCCCAAAGCACTTTTCAACTCGCGCTGCAATGTTGCTAAGATGGAAGATGAGCGAGTTGGTGATTCAGGGTGCTGTGTGAGAATTCATGGCATGCAACGCAGCACTGAAATCCTGATGGAGAGGATTCAATTCATCCTGGTGTTACACTGAGGGGTGGAAAAAGAGAAAGATGATGGAGGTGGAGGCGAGGCGAGGAGAGAGGGGGGTGGAAAGTTGAGATGTTATCTTACAACTGTGCACAACGTTGGTGAGGCCACATTTGAAGTACAGTGTATAGTTCTAGTAACCTTGCCACAGGAAGGTTATCATTAACCTGGAACGTATGCAGAGGAGATTTATGAAGATGTTACTGGGTTTGGAAACATTGTTATCAAGAGCAGCTGGATAGGTTGGGTCCTTTTTCCCTGGAGCCTAGGAGACCGAGGGGTGACCTTATCAAGGTTTATAAAACAGATAAAGTGAATGGCCACAGTCTATATACTCTTATAAAAATAAAGCGTATATGTTTAAGGCGAGAGGGAAAAGATTTAAAAGGGACCCGAGGGCAACAATTTTACACAGCAAGTAGTGCATCTATGGAATGAACTGCCAGAGGAAGCCCCCCCCCCCCCCCCCCCCCCCCCCCCCCCCCACCCCCCATAGTAGTTAGGTACATTGCGACATCTAAAACGCACTTGGACAGCTACATGGATAGGAAAGAGTTGGAAAGATATGGGACAGGAAGAAGCATATGGGACTAAGTTGGTTGGGCAACAAGGACGAGTTGGTCCAAAGGACCTGCTTCCAAGCTGTACATCTCTATAAGTCTTTGTGCATCCAGTGTCCACAGGAACTCCGTCTCATTTGAATCTTCTATAATCACCTTCTGTGACTTTCTTTGGCTGGTCAAAATCAGGTAGCTGCACAGGTGGGTCAGAAATCATGTTTTATTTTGAAAGGTGGTCTCCACCAGGATTTAGTGCTGTTGTATCCCATGTGTCAAACAGGCTTCCCAAGAGAGTGAGTTGCCCGCATTTAAAAGACATTTGAACAAGTACATGTCAGGAAAGGGTTAGAGGAATATGGGTCAAGCGCAAGCAAATGGGATTACCTTCGATAGTCACCTTGGTTGGCATGGGTGAGTTGGGCTGAAGGGCTTGTTTCCATGCTGCATCTCTATGGCTCCATGACATCGACTCTCTTGAATGGGGAGTTCTGGTTAATCTTACAGCAAGGAATGTGATGATGGAAATGGCATTTCCATGGCATTAATTTTACTAGCCATTTGTTTGCCTTAGCCTGAGATTCATCCAGGCCTTGGTGTTTGCAAGAATAATCAGCTTCATTGCTGGGAAGTGGAACTGAACACAACACAGTGGGCATTCCCACCTTTGATCTTCTGATAAAATATTCAGTGCTGTTTAGCCTACTGCCCCAAGGTTCTCCTGCAGTGATGTCTTGAGATCGAGATGCTCGACCTTTAACAACCAGTCGACAGTTTTTCTCTTGGTTGATCTGAACACTGCACAATGAAATGCATTAAACTGGCGAGCCTAAGCCAGAAAGCCCCACCACACCCTTCCCATTCTGCAGATTATGCTGACCTTAAATATATCCATTATGAGGAGAGAATTATACTCTAATGCCTCTGTGGAGTTACCTTCATTATAACTAATACTCTTCCAATTTTGATGCTCAAATGATAAATAATTGGAGCGTTTCAATGGTCCAGGCCTCATCTTAAGATAGAGTATGATTTATGATAATACCATTTAAATAAATATCATCAGAATGAATTAACGTATTGTCATTGTTAATTCTGGAACATATACAGTATCTGCTGGGGTAGAGATACACTGTGTTGTTAATGAGTCTCACAGGTTTACAAGGCAGACCCAGAGAGTTCATCTTGCCAGGCATCTGCGTGATTGATGTGGGGGAACCAAAGATGGAGAAGCCCCCGAGTATTCTCTGTATTAACCAAGCATCAGGATGAGAGAGGATGGCGTCTGCAGGATGATTAGAAGCTTTATAATTATGTTGATGAAATTGAAGCCTTTCCATCCTTCACTTTGCATGGTTTCCCCCACGAGGTAGGGTCAATACTTTAGTTATGTAATTTCTGAGTTGAGTTGAGTTGAGTTTGTTAGTTATTGTCACGTGCACTGAGGTACAGTGAAAAGCTTCTGTTGTGTGCTAACCAGTCAGCGAAAGACAATACATGATTACAATCGAGCCGTCCAGTGTGCAGATACATGATAAAGAAAATAACGCAAATAGCTTTTAATGCAAGATAAAGTTAGTAAAGACCGATCAAAGAAAGTCCGAGGGTCTCCAATGAAGTAGATAGTAGTTCAGGGCTGCTCTCTGGTTGTTGGTATGACGGTTTAAGGGCCGGTCCCAGTTGGCTGTCTTTCGCGTGCCATTTACGTGACCTGCTAGCGTGTGGGGAGCGTGTGGGGAGCGTGTGGGGAGCGCGGGGACGGGTGCATGGAATGGTGAGGAGTGTGGAGTGGTGTGGAGGAGTGTGGACTTCGTCCTGCACGAAATCTTTGCGCGCCACCAGCCTGTCGCATAACGGACGGCCAAAGTGGGACAGGCCGAAAGACCCTGGCGCAATTGACGTGTCATAATAGGAAACATCATTTGTGATTCAGCACCACATCACAAATGACGACTTTGAAATTAAGAAGTGTCATTTTGCATTTAGCCTAGTATAATGCAGTGAACAGAAGACATCACCCCGACTCCTGAACAACTAAATTTTCCAATCATTTGTTTTGTAGTCAATATTACGATAGTATGGAGCACAGTCATGTCCCCAGACAACAAACAGATGAAGCATTAATTTACTAATTTGTGCATTTGTTTTTTTATTTCTCTTCTGACTATCATTGCCAATATTCAAAGTAATTGTTAAGAGCCTTAAGAAGCAGAAGCAGGAAAAGCATGATTGTTTCCACCCACCCTCCCCTCTCACCCCCTTTCCGTCCTCCCCTTTCTCTCTCCCTGACCCTCATCCCCTCCTCCACTCCCACTAAATCCCTCCTCCTCCTCCTCTCCACCCATTCCTTGCTCCACATTCTCATTATCCCCCTCACCATTCCCCCCTCCCCCACCACTCATCTACCAGCTTCATTGTTAAATTAGTACGGGTGTCAGGGGTTATGGGAGAAGGCAGGAGAATTAGGTCAGGAGAAGAGAGAGATAGATCAGCCATGATTTAATGGCAGAGTAGACGTGATGGGAAAATGGCCTGAACCTGCTCCATCACTAAAAAATAAAATTAGAACGTGTCAGAAAAACAATTTATATCTGTTTTATTCCAAAATGGTGCGGATAGCTTGGACAACAAGAAGCTATTTCCTTGTGGTGGGGGGTATTCTGAACACCAATGGGGAGGGGAGAGAAGAGGAAGGGAGAGGGGAGGGGGAGGGGGGAGAGAGAGAGAGAGGTGGGGGGGGGGAGAGAGAGAGAGAGACGGGGAGAGAAAGAGAGAGAGGGGGGGAGGGAGAGAGCGAGGGGGAGCAGGAGAGAGAGAAGGAGAGGGGGAGAGGGGGGCAAGGAGAGAGGAGGAGAGAGGGATGGGGAGAGAGAGAGGGGGGAGAGAGAGGAGAGAGGAGAGATAGAGGAGGGGGGGAGGGAGAAAGGAGAGAGAGAGAGGTGGGAGACGAGAGGGGAATAGAGAGATGGGGCAGGATGAGGAGGGAGCGAGAGGTCGAGAGAGAGAGGGGGAGAGAGAGAGGGGAGAGAGAAGGGGGTGGGGAGAGAGGGGGGACCGGGGAGGATGGGAGAGAGGGGCGAGAGCTCGAGGGGAGAGAGGGTTTTGCTGCTGGAGTCTCTGTGAGGGAGGGAGAGAGGGGGGGAGAGAGAGGGGGAGGGAGAGGGGGAGGGAGGGAGGGCTGTCTCTTCCGGTGAGCGGGGGAGAGAGGGGGGAGAGGGAGAGGGGTGCAGGGGGGAGGGAGAGGGGGAGATGAGAGGGGGAGAGAGAGGGGGGTTGGTTTTATGCGTGGTTTCACTCCTGCCATGAAAATGGTAGGAAAATGGATTTGAATTTGGTGGCCTTGCACCCTGCTTGAAATGGAATTGCAAGGAATATCCATAAGTCAACTGCCAGCCCACCAGCCGTGAGTGAGCTGCCAGCACATCAGGCTTGAGGGACTGAGCTGCCAACCCAAGAACCCATACCAGCGTTCCAGAAAGCTCCCCCACTGGCCAACAATATTGGAATTGGTGGAGAGGTGGAATATTGCGTCGGGGGACCAGCCCTCCTGTGTGAACATTGGAGCCAACGGGTCCCACTTATTCTAGTAAGTTATATGAGTGAGGACATTCAAAACAAAAAGTTGCAAAGTAAAAATTCAATTAAGAGCCAAGCAACGTTAGCAGGTGGCATGCAGGACACAGACAAGCTAATTGACTGGAAGAGACCCAAGGAACAGAGTGAGCGACTCTGGCTCCAATACCTATGGTAGTATGTGTAATGGCTGTGCAATTGTTATAATACTCCTAGAATAAAGCAAGGTTATGTGCCTTACTTTTTCAGAATTGAGCTAAAACTACAGTTGGAAAATTGGCATAAATGCAGTAGATACAGCCAAGTTATTTCCTGTGGTTTAATTTCCAATAATGTCCAATTTATATGCATATCCACTGCATATGTAACTACTTCCAAGAGGTGATATATTAGTACCGTCTCACTGAAGCTTCCAGCATGGGCTCTTTTCCGATTACCAGATGACTTTTGAGGAAACCTGATCATCACAAAATCAAGGGCTGCCAATATTCATCAAGAAATATGATACCAATCATTTTTGTGCCTGCGAGAATGAAAAAAAAACATCCACTGACTTTCAGGGAATGGAGCAGAACTGTTGCAGCTGGTGTGAATTCAATCGCTACCACTATCACTGAAGGAAGGAAACAATCGTCGACAAAAGTTCGTTGTAGCAATTATAAAACTATTAGAGGTCTCCCATTCATTTCCCCTCACTATTTCGGAGATTGCATAAACACTGATAATGGCACTTCAATTTTTAAAGTTACTCCAGGAAAATATTCTCAATACATTCTGAATCACAAACTGATAAACTAAGAGAGTACATCTAAACCCACACAGGTCTCATTTCACTTCTATTAAGGAGTTGCTTGTTAGCAATTAACAAGTGCATAACATCGTTAGAAGCCAGGGTGATTCTCCAGGCAACTACTGTAATAAGCAATGGTGAGCATGAATCTTCATTCTATCTCCATTTATATGTTAAGTAACACAGTATGCGAGATCTTTTGAATTGAGTGGTACGTTTAAATTGCAACCAAAAAGTGTAAAATAACTGCTGATCCCCAATCAAATTGAACTAGCAAAGGAACAGTTTAATTGCATAAAGTGCTCTTTTGTACATCACATTAATGTTCACCACATTAAAAGATCCTATCATGTTTAAGTCATCAAATCGGCAACAATCTAGAACAATTACTAACGCAAAAACTAGTGATATTCTTCTGACAATTCTCTTTCCTTCCTATTTCTCATCAAGAAAACAACTCCTGTTGGGATTTGATTCCATTAGAACCAACATTCCTCCAGTGCCACAAATCTTCCCATAGTTGAAGAACCAAAATATTATATCTTTGCTACAATAAAATACAGCCTTGTCTAACACTGAAATAACATTAGAAAGGTGGAAACGAGCAACTGCAGATGCTGGTTTCCTAAGGGAAGACAGAAATTACTGCAGTAACTCCGCAGGTCAGGGCAGCATCCCTGGCGAACACGGATAAGTGGCATTTCAGGTTGGGACTTTCATTCCCCCCACCCTTGTAAACAGTTTGAAGAAAGGTCCCAACCTGAAACGTCACCGATCCATGTTCTCCATGGATGCTGCCTGACATGCTGAGTTACTCCGACATTTCTGTGTCTTAACTTTAGAAAAGGTACAGAGACTGAATTTTGAAAGTTTCCTTCCTTTCTATTATGTAATCTGCCTGATGTTTTCAAAGATGGTAAAGTAGATGGAAGAGTTTGAGGAGAACGTCATCCATTCGCCATAGCTTTAGAGCCTCAACAGACTGCATGCGGTATGTTTAATATACATAGAAAGCTGTCACTGTGGTAGACAGCATTGTTGTTACTCATTAGTAGCTGAACCAGCAAAACTGAGCTTTCTTTTAAAATCTCATCCCGGTACCCTGTGGGATGAAATTAACTTCTGGTTCCAAGCTGAGGCAGGTGTTATCACTAATCGACTCAATGTGCTACCCATTGTGTCATAGTGCCTTTGTTCTGATATGTGATGGATAATTCTGCCTCCAATGACAGTGCAGGCTGGAAATGAAAGTGATGGTTACCAATTGATTGATTTAATTCATGTAATTATGCGATTAAAGGCACTTTCCAGCTGTGAAGCCAAGCATTATGCCATCTAAGTGTTTACTTATTCCTAAAACAACTGAGCTACCACAAGTCTTCGAAGAGAGCTCCAAAGAATATTCAAAATAACTTATTGTCCTCAAAGAGCTACGAGAGCAAGTTAAGAAATGTTCTGCTGTATAATTTGATCTTCTCATGTAATCATACATCGTAACGAAACTTTTGATCTTTTCAACATTTTTCAAACAAATTCACTGTTTCAAAATGAACTAGTTTCATTCATAACCCAATCACACCTCATATTTCGCTTGGGCATCTTACAACCCAATAGTATGAACATTGATTTATATAACTTCAAGTACCCCTTGTTGTCCCTCTCTCTCCATCCCACCCCCATCCTAATTCTCTGACTAGTTTAATTGTCTTCCTGATTAAATATTACTGACTGTATGCCTCATCGTCACCTTCCCCTCAGCTAACTATGTACCATTCTATATTTCCTTGATCATCATCTCCTTTGATCTGTGTTTTCACACCTGACCCTTCCATATCTCTATCCTCTAATTGTCAGTCTAAAGAAGGGTCTCGACCCAAAACGTCAACCATTCCTTCTCTCTAGAGATGCTGCGTGTCCTGCTGATTCAGTCCAGCATGTTGTGTCTATCTTTGGTGTAAACCAGCATCTAATTCCTACACCATGTAGTTTCATTGTTCTCTCAGAGTCAATCAAATCTTCTTGGGCAGGTCCATGGGGACAAGGATGATTTGACTTAATTCCTATTCAGCTTGTCTGGAGTCCTTTGCTGGAACTCGAAATTCAGTGCTTGGTAGGTCAGGTGGATTGTTTCTTTGGGATGTTGTTAGAAATATAGAAACATAGAAAATAGGTGCAGGAGGAGGCCATTCGGCCCTTCGAGCCAGCACCGCCATTCATTGTGATCATGGCTGATCGTCCGCTATCAATAACCCGTGCCTGCCTTCTCCTCCCCATATACCTTGACTCCACTAGCCCCTAGAGCTCTATGCAACTCTCTCTTAAATCCATCCAGTGATTTGGCCTCCACTGCCCTCTGTGGCAGGGAATTCCATAAATTCACAACTCTCTGGGTAAAAAAGTTTTTTCTCACCTCAGTCTTAAATGACCTCCCCTTTATTCTAAGACTGTGGCCCCTGGTTCTGGACTCACCCAACATTGAGAACATTTTTCCTGTATCTAGCTTGTCCAGTCCTTTTATAATATTATATGTTTGTATAAGATCCCCCTCATCCTTCTAAACTCCAGTGAATGCAAGCCTAGTCTTTTCAATCTTTCCCTCATATGACAGTCCCACCATCCCAGGGATCAATCTCGTGATCCTACGCTGCACTGCCTCAATCACAAGGATTTCCTTCCTCAAATTAAGAGACCAAAACTGTACACAATACTCCAGATGTGGTTTCACCTGAGCCCTATACAACTGCAGAAGAACCTCTTTACTCCTATACTGAAATCCTCTTGTTATGAAGGCCAACATTCCATCAGCTTTCTTCACTGCCTGCTGTACCTGCACGCCAACTTTCAGTGACCGGTGTACAAGGATACCCAGGTCTCGCTGAACCTCCCCCTTACCTAACCTAACCCCATTGAGATAATAATCTGCCCCCTTGTTTTTGCTGCCAAAGTGGATAACCTCACATTTATCTATATTATACTGCATCTGCCACGCAACTGCCCACTCATTCAACCTGTCCAGGTTCCCCTGCAATCTCCTAACATCCTCTTCACAGTTCACACTGTCACCCAGCTTTGTGTCATCCGCAAACTTGCTAGTGTTGCTCCTAATTCCATCTTCCAAATCATTAATATATATGGTAAACAGTTGCGGCCCCAACACCGAGCACTGACAGAGTGGAAACAATGAAGGCCAATATTTTTTTCCCATTGTCCTATCAATCAGCTCCACTTTAGGGTGGCATGGTGGCATAGTGGTAGAGCTACTGCCTTACAGCGCCAGAGACCCAGGTTTGATCCTGACTACGGGTGCTTGTCTCTACAGAGTTTGTACGTTCTTCCCATGACCTTAGTGCGTTTTCTCCGAGAAAGAGTTGATATAGCTCTTGGGGCTAATGGAATCAAGGGATAGGGGGATAAAGCAGGAACAGGGTACTGATTCTGGATGATCAGCCATGATCATATATTGAATGGCACTGCTGGTTCGAAGGGCCGAATGGCCTACTCCTGCACCTATTTTCTTTGTTTCTATGTTTCTATCTTCGGTTTCCTCCCACACTTCAAAGACGTACAGGTTTGTAGGTTAATTGGCTCGGTATGAATGTAAATTGTCCCTGTGTGGGATGGTGTTAGTGTGCGGGGATCGCTGGTCGGCATGGACTGGGTAGGCTGAAAAACCTATTTCCGTGCTGTATCTCTGAACTAAACTAAACTTTAGCGAGGATGGATCTATGGTGGAGGCACTGGTTAAAATCACATCCTACATGTCATCAGAAATATAATGGTGAGGAATTTCTGATAAGAATTGATTCTTCTTGCGTATGGCATGCACAGCTTAAAGTTGCAAGACAACTTGTTAAAGAGGAACTGCAGATGCTGGAGAATCGAGGGTACACAAAAGGCTGGAGAAACTCAGCGGGTGCAGCAGCATCTAAGGAGCGAAGGAGATGGGGACGTTTTGGGTAGAGACCCTTCTTCAGACTGGTCAGGGATCAGGGAAACGAGAGATACAGACGGTGATGTGGAGAGATAAAGAACAATGAATGAAAGATATGCAAAAAAGTATCGATGATAAAGGGAACAAGCCATTGTAAGCTGTTTGTAGTGTGAAAATGAGAAGCTAGTGCGACTGGGGTGGGGGAGGGAGATAGAGATAGAGGGAATGCCAGGGCCCGAGGGCTGAGGGAGAGGTGGGAAGGGGAGGAGACAGCAAGGGTTAACAGAATTGAGAAAATTCAATATTCAAGCCCAAAGGATGCAGACTCCCCAAGCGGAATATGAGGTGCTGTTCCTCCAGCTTGCGGTGTTGCTCACTCTGGCCGTGGAGGAGGCCCAGGACCGAGAGGTCGGATGTGGAATGGGAGGGGGAGTTGAAGTGCTGAGCCACTGGGAGTTCGGGTTGGTTATTGCGGACTGAGCGGAGGTGTTCGGCGAAGCGATCGCCAAGCCTCCGCTTGGTCCTCACCGATATAGATCATCTGGCATCTGGAGCAGCGGATGCAGTAGATGAGGTTTGGAGGAGGTGCAGGTGAACCTCTGTCGGACCTGGAAGGACTGCTTGGGTCCCTGAAGGGAGTGGAGGGGGGAGGTGAAGGGACAAGTGTTGCATTTCTTGCGGTTGCAAAGGAAAGTGCCCGGGGAAGGGGTAGAGTGGGAGGGAAGGGAAGAATGGACAAGGGAGTTGCGGAGGGAGCGGTCTTTGCGGAAGGCAGACAGGGGGGGGGAGATGGGAAGATGTGGCGGGTGGAGGGGTCACGTTGGAGGTGGCGAAACTGGCGGAGGACTATATGTTGTATTTGCCGGCTGGTGGGGTGAAAGGTGAGGACCAGGGGGACTCTGCCCTGTTTGCGAGTGGGGGAATGGGGAGCAAGGGCAGTGAGTTAATCCAGTGATGTGTGTCCTTTTGTGTATTAACCAGCATCTGCAGTTCTTTGTTTCCATACTAAGAGTTAAAGGCTTTGGACGGTCTGGAATCACATAGGTGCCAGACTGAGTAAGGCTGACAGGTTTCCCTCCCTGAAGGATTTCAGTGAACTAAATTGCGTTTGCTACAGTCCAGATGTTTCATGCTAAGAGCTACTGGATTAGGTTTAATAATTAGCAGGATGTTTGTCGGTGATGGACTCCTCCTGCGTTCACTCAAAATCAACATCTGCAGATTGTCTAGGGGTGATCTCTAATGAGCAAGGAGCAGCTCGAGGTACTACATACTTCCTCACAAAGAAGCTGATGGTCCGCCCTTGTCAAGAACATGGGTAGATGCCAAATTAACCTCACTACCTCCATGGTTCTGTACTACCTGGAAAATATCATTGATTACACAATCATCAAAGTATATTTCTGAGATAGTTTCATATCTAAAAGGACTTAAGTTCTTAGTGTCCACACTATTGTTCTGGAGTCAATTCAAGGTGAACATTTAATTTCACGTAATTAAATACATTGTTCGTAACAAAGGAAAACTTCTATTTGCGCACCGTTGTCGCACTGTGCCAACTTTTTTATGTAATTGAACTTGTTTTTAAAACGCAGTTACTTTTATAATGCGGGAAGTGCAGTAAATAATGTGCTGACAGCAATTTCCACATACAGCGAGGTGAAAATGACCAGATGATTGGTATTTCTCAGTAATACTGATCGAGTAGCGTTAATCAAGTCTCTGCCATTTTTGCTCAGTGTTGAATGACATCATGTGATCATTAATCTGAAGAAGGATTTCCGACCTGAAACTTCACCCATCCTATTTTTCCAGATGCCTGACCTACTGAGTTACTCCAGCACTTTGTGTCTATCTTTGGTGTAAACCAGCATCAGTAGTTCCTTCCTCCATATGTGATCTTTCGTGCCCATTTGGAAAAAAACATCTGTCTCGCTTGAAGAAAACATACCCTCATCAAAGCGCGACTCCCTCAACAACATGTGTAGGGAGGAACAGCAGATGTTGGCTTAAACCGAAGACAGACGCAAAAGGCTGAAGAAGTCTGAAGAAGGGTCTCAACCCAAAACGTCACCTATTCCTTTTCTCCAGAGATGCTGCCTGACCCGCTGAGGTACTCCAGCCATTTGTGTCTGTCTTCCCTCAACAATGTGCCAGGCCTGAACCCAGCGACACGTTCCCACATCACAAGGCGACCCCAGGCGGCCAGCGGCAGGCCGACGAGAAATTCACAGAGGTTTTCCTGGGGTTGCACGCTAATCCACAAGCCTTCAAATGCACAATTGGGGGAATTGAGGTTGTGGAGAATCAATGATTGGGACACAGCCCTGGAGAAGGTGAGCCGCTGTGGTCAGGAGAGGCAATGGCAGGGTGAAGCTAAGGTGATGGCGTGGGGTTTTGGGAAAACAGGGATTAGTGAGGTAGAGGGAGTTTGTAGGAGGAAGGGAGAGGGTTAGTGATTGGAGCTGGAGCCTTGTGGGGAGATGGGCAATGAAGAGAGTATTGAGGAGGCATGACTGAGGAAGAGCAAATACGAATGTTAACAAATGTTTTGGACAGATTTATGGATAGAAAGGGTTTATAGGGCTATGGGCCTATTGCAAGCAAATGGGACTAGCCCAGTATTTTGACCTGCTCAGCATACACAAGGTGGGTCGTAGTGCCTGTTTCTGTGCTGTATAACTAAAGCACATATACCAAGGTTGGTACTCCACTTCCAATTTTTCCAGCTTTCCTCAATGGAGTACCAACCTTGGTATATGTGCTTTAGTTTGTGGAGAGGGTTACAGTCTCCAGGCTTGAGAAGTGAGGGCACTACCAGTTCTGTCCTTAGCCGAGTCACAGCTGGCATTGTTAAGACCTAACTTATGTCTGCTGGCACTGCTTTGAACCATAGGGGCTTATCTAATTGAACATTGAATCAAATGATATACTATTGGCAGTTACTGTAATGGCTTTGAATTATTAAACCATGCTGTTTGAAGAGGACAGCCAAGGCCACAGTTTGAAGGTTGGTTGGAATGGATTGATGGAGTCATTGCAACGTAAGGAAAGCCCTCTTCATTGGGATGCAGCCAGTCAGAGTTAGCAACACTCACTGCATTTCTGTTAATGTGGTAAAATGTACAGTATTATTTGTTAAAGCAGCAAGGACAGAGGCAGCGTGGGAGGCAGAGGCAGAGGCAGTGCGGGTTTAAAGACAGTTGAGGTTTAGGATCATTGTACATGTTGAGTGCTTGTAGCATCTGAGTGAAATGCTTCCACCCCCACAGGAGCATTCCACGTCCGTCACCTGGGAAACCATATACAGGGACTGATCTTCAAGGAATGTGGAGAGAGCAGAATGCAGGGATCAACTGATTGTGTGTGTCCTCAGAACTGGAGTTAAAACAGGTCACCCTCGATCCTCAGGGACTACATACAAAGTGTGGTGTAAAGTGCTCCTTACTGTAATACAGCATCGGTTTGTCAGGCCGCCTCTCATGGCCTCGTGCTTGAGCAATCTCCGGGAATGTAAAATAAAAGATATCATCAAATTCCAATTGAAGAAAAAAGACGGCATTTGAAATAAGGAACAACATCAGGCCAGAGCAGAAACGGATGTTCTTCCTGCCATAACTCTATCCAGCACTGACAGGCTCTCTGAAGAGGAAATCCTTATGGTCGCAGAAGTCAAGGGAGAGTTCACGCCCTCTATTGAAGTCTGAGAAATCGGAGAAACATTTAGAGCCCAGATGTCAGCCAGTGTCATCGTGATGTCAAATTAACATCTTTTCCTCAGCGGAGATAACAAGATTTCACTGCCATGGAATTTGAAAATATTTCTTTTCAATCCTGAATGTGACTCAACAAGTTACATATGACATCAATTGGAAAGTTAATCTTTTTAAGATTCACCTGACATTTTGCTATGTCACTCGAGATTAACCCAAAAAATTGAATCTTGGGTGCATTGAAGTATTGCATGCAGTTCTGATTGCTCATTACAGGAAGGTTATGGAGGCTTTGGAGAGGGTACAGAAATGGTTTACCAGAATCCTGTGTGGATTAGAGGGTATTAGCTATTAAGGAGAGGTTGGACTAATTTGGAATGTTTTCTCTGGGACATCAAAGGTGGAGGGGAGACATAATAGAAGTATGCAACATTATGGGAGGCATAGATAGGGGAGACAGTCAAAAGCTTTTTTTCAATGTGGAAATGTTAGAATCTCGAGGCATAGCTTTGAGGTGGGAGCAGCAAAATTTAAAGAAGAGGTGCAGGACAAGTCTTTTTTACAGAGTCATAGAGGCTTACAGTATGGAAATAGGTCCTTCGGCCCAACTTGCCCACACCGGCCACCATGTTCCATCTACACTAGTCTCACCTACCTGCATTTGGCCCCTATCCCTCTAAACCTGGCCTCTCCATACACCTGTCCAAAAGTTTCTTAAACGTTGCGATAGTACCTGTCTGAACTAACTCCTTTGGCAGCTCGTTTCTTACACCCACCACCCTTTGCGTGAAAAAGTTACCCCTCAGTCTCCTATTAAATCTTTCCCCCCTCACCTTACACCTATGTTCTCTGGTTCTCGATTCCCCTACTCTGGACATGAGACTACTTGATCTACAGTATTCCTCTCACGATTTTTGTACACCTCTGAAAGATCAGTACACCAGTCATTGAAAGTAGGCATGCAGGTGCAGCAGCAGTGGGAAAAAAAAGCGAATGGTATGTTAGCTTTCATAGCAAAAGGATTGAGTACAGGTGCAGGGAGGTTCTTACTTCAGTTGTACAGGGTCGTGGGAACCACACCTGGAGTATTGCGTACAGTTTTGGTCTCCAAATCTGAGGAAGGACACATTATTGCCATAGATGGAGTGCAGAGAAGGTTCACCAGACTGATTTTCCTGGGATGTCAGGACTGTCTTATGAAGAAAGACTGGATAGACTCGGTTTATACTCTCTGGTATTTAGGAGACTGAGAGGGGATCTTATAGAAACTTACAAAATTCTTAAGGGGTTGGACAGGCTAGATGCAAAGAATGTTCCCGATGTTGGGGGAAGTCCAGGACAAGGGTCACAGCTTAAGGATAAGGGGGAAGGAAATCCTTTAAGACTCGAGATGAGAAAGACTTTTTTCACACAGAGAGTGGTGAAGTCCTCTGGAATCTCTCTGCCACAGAGGGTAGTAGAAGCCAGTACATTGCTAATTTAAGAGTGAGTTGGATATGTGGCCCTTGTGGCTAAGGGGATCAGAGGGTATGGAGAGAAGGCAGCGTACGGGGATACTGAGTTGGATGATCAGCCATGATCATATTGAATGGCGGTTGCAGGCTAGAAGGGCTGAATGGAATGGCCTACTCCTGCACCTAATTTTCTATGTTACTATGTTTCTATCAACTCTCACCCTCCTGCGCTCCAAAGAATGGAACCTCAACCTTTCCCTGTAGCTCAGGCCCTCGAGTCCTGACAACATCCTCGTAAATCTTCTCTGCACCCCTTTCCAGCTTGACAACATCATATGTTTAAGTAACACAGAAGAAGCTGTTGTAAGTATGTCGAGTAGTTATATGGGTGGACAGTACCTTTCTTCATGTATTAGTGCCATCGGACAGGAAATGCTGGCCATGTGAAAGGAAAATAAAAACTTGCGTCATGAACCTGTGTTGCTTTTCAGAATGCTGGTGGGTTTAATGTTCCTAACTGTCTGTAGCACACATTTTCAACAGTTGCAATTTTTCCTGTCACTTTGCTTTGATATGTTTCTGCCATCAGAAATCTACAACATTAATGTAAAACTATCTTTGCACTCCTCATTATGATTTAAGCTGTCAACTGTATCAAAACAACACCAAGTTCTTTATCCATAATGTAACTGGAGATCTTTGCATGAATCAAGCCTGCTCATACAAACCCAATGAGGGTCACTTTGGTATGAAGTACATCTGCAACACTTGTGCTATCAACCACGATTGTTAAACTGCAAAAGATCACTTTGAATTTTATGTGAACTGTCTGTTGTCTCTGAGAATTTCTCTTGCGCTGTAGCAAATGATTGAGATCAACTGCTAAAATGTCTTGCTGACAAGGAAAGGCTTGATTGTACACAACAACCAATTTGTCTGCTGAGAATTCCACCAGACAGCTAAATGATAACAACCAAAAAAAATTGTTAAAGATATTGGGTAAGAGATAAAAGTTAGTCAGGCTCTGAGGTAAACTCTTCACTTCATCCTCGATCGTTAGCATCTACTTGTGAGGATAGACAATTGCATGCCTCATCTATAAGAAGTAATATGGCAGTGTGGCCTTTTTTCAAAAGTACATCGGAGAATCAGTCTAGACTGAGCTTTTAAATAACCTTTTGTGAAAGGCTGTAGTTTAAAACTAGAAATTTAATTATCTGCTATTCTCAGAACTCTAAATTAGTATGATCATTAATGAGTCTCTAATTATTATCTTTGGCAATGAACGTATTTTAACATGCAGCCACGGGATGAATCCAGAGTTTTTATCTCCACTACTTTTTTATGTGCCATGTGCTAGATTTTACGTGAGTGACTACGTGAAGAACCCCGTACAGCCGTTCGTGCATCATTGCATCAGACGCTTTCAACGGTAAGTCTAAACTTCAGGTAAGTGCTATTTCTCACCTGTTCTAGGTTTCCCGCAGGAACTTCCAAGGTTCCTGCGGGATGGTTGCGAGGCCGACAAGTGAACCAGCCTAGGGCTTTGGGGAAAACCCTGGCCCGACCGCGAAAGCGGGGAGCTGGCGAATGTCGGGTTAGCGATCGGAGTCACTGATAACGCGGTCAGTGACTCCACACGTTGGGTTCCCGGGGAGGGGATACCCGAGAAGAGTGAGGTTCCATACCGCAGTAGTCCCTAGGGGATGGGGCTTAACGGACCTGAACGGTCAGACTGTGTTCCTGGTGGAGGGGAAACTCAAGTGTATGTGGTTCCCAGACCACAGTAGTCCCCAAGAAATGGGGTTTAATTCATGTAAATGAGTAGCCCGGGTGCCGGGAGGGTATCGCGGGTATGTATATATATATATATATATATTCCCGCAGAGGGGAAATTCACTTATGGGGTTCCCTAATCACAATAATCCCCAGGATATGGGGACAGCTGCCAAAATAGTCAGAGCAATTAAGAAAGATTTTGTAGGTTCACCTCTGGGAATGAATTTAGAGAAATTCCTTTAGGCAGGAGTTGGATCAGTAGTAAAGTTTATGGCAATGTCAGCCTATTGCAGAGGCTGTAACAGCAGCACCTTTGGGAAGGGCTGCTTCATGGGAATGCCAAGTTATGGCAATGCCAGCCTATGGGAATTGTTGTGCCAGCAGTACCTTTGCTCAGGACTGCTCATGCGGATGCCAAGCTATGGCAGGCTAGCCTATTGGAGAGGCTGTGCCAGCAGCACCTTTGCTCAGGACTGCTCCAGGGGAATGCCAAGTTATGGCAGGCTAGCCTATTGGAGAGGTTATGCCAGCGGCACCTTTGCTCAGGGCTGCTTCATGAGAACGGCAAATCTATGGCAAATACTGGCCTATGGGAAATGCCGCGCCAGCAGCACATTTGTTCAGGGCTGCTTCATAGGTGCCAGCGGTACCTTGTTCAGGGCTGCTTTAGGGGAATAGCTGTTTAGTAGGGTATTCCCATTTACAGTGATCATGAGGGGTCATTGTTAGGATAAGGCAATATAACAGAATCTGTTAAGTCTTAAACTATATTTGAGAAATTGGGCTCCTCTATCCAGTTAGATTAAGTCTGTCAAATAGACTTGTAGGATGTTGGGATTCATTTTTAGGTATTCAATTAGCTGTGACGGATGGCAGTCAATAAACTCTGGTAACAGGTTTACTAGTCGTTAGATTAATTGTTAATAGTATAGATGTGATTCAGCTGTGCAAGTAAGACAACTTATCTTGTTAGGGTACACAAATGGCTGGAGAAACTCAGCCGGTGCAGCAGCATCTAAGGAGCATAGGAGATGGGCGACGTTTCGGGCCGAGACCCTTCTTCAGAATCTGAAGAAGGGTCTCGACCCGAAATGTCGCCTATCTCCTTTGCTCCTTAGATGCTGCTGCACCCGCTGAGTTTCTCCAGCCTTTTGTGTACCCTCGATTCTCCAGCATCTGCAGTTCCTTCTTTAACAACTTATCTTGTTAAATGGTTAACTATTAAGTGCCATATAGGTCATTGTTAACACACCTTGTTTCACCAGCTGAAATTAATAAAGTCACAATGATGGACAAACAGTATTCATCACTGCTCCAGTTGTTGTTAAGTAAATCTTTAATTATATTGCAAAATGGTGCTAATGGCCCTATATGTGAAATTGTGTCAGCATCGCTTTTTAGCAGGCCTGCTTAAGGTCTCCTTCATGTAGGAGGAGAGCATGCTGCATCAGTATGAGTCTGACGCTGGGGCCATGGCAAAGTCGGCGTATTGCTGAAGCTGCGCCAGCAGCACCTTGTATCAGGGCGGCTTAATGGCTCCCGCACGTAAGAGGAGAGCATGTGGGATCGGTATAGTCTAATGCCGAGTCTGAGGGTATAGCCATAGAGTATGCCCAAGAGATACAGGGCACGTGCCAGAGGTCTATGCCTGGCAAGGAAGTTACCATCCCAAACACATATGCAGTGAACTACGCTCTCAGGGGGACATTACAGGTGGCCGCCGAATCTTCTATTCAGGTAAGACCTTTCCACAGGCGAAACCTGGAGGACAAAGCACAAGCTATTGGAACGAGCAAGGTTTCATAGATCTGGTGATAATGCACCCCACGTCTTTATTGGCAGTAAGCGGTTCACTGAAGTTGGTGGCAGCATAAAGGCTGGCCAGAGGTTCCACGCACTGTACATGTGCTACTCTACAATTAAGGGACCACTTACAGCTTGGTAAGGTGTACTCTTAGTTATACATTACAAATGATTGAGACCTTATCAGCTAATTTGAGGGGTCTAACCATGTAAAATGGACTGTTCTACCTTTTCAAGCAGGTTAGAATTGGGCAGGTTCAGTAGAAGGACCAAGATTGTCTGGCAAGACTGGTTCGGAAATCGGGCCACAGTTGCTGTTTACGGCAGATACCAAGTTGCAAATATCATCTCGAGTTTGGAGGTGGAGCAGACTTGCAAAAAATGTCTGTTATGGGTATCAACTATCTATAGACCCTACGGGCATCGTATGGGTTAAAGAGTGATTGGACAAATATGCATATTGTGATGCTCAGGTTCATGTTGATACATTATGATGATGGCATATGTTAGTCACGAGGGTGCAATCAGTTAAAGACCCCTGGAATGGTTACATAATCTTGTTGCCACCGGAGAATCATCAAGTATAGGTTAATAGCAACACAGAATTGGTGTTGAATCACACTGTATTATGAAATTCTGGTTAAATGGGACACCTAATATGTATGTTGGTTTCATGTTTATTTCACTGGTTGCAAAATATGTGGTATTACAGTGGCGAAACATACATTTTTGCTAAAAGGAGAAGGAAGGACTTCTATGGCTCCCTCCATTTCGTTTATCAATTGAGGCTTCAAATAAAGTCATTAAGAGGCCGCTTAAGGTTCCTATTGTGTGATTAAGCAAATTGATTCCTGATTAGTCGCGAATAATATAACCTTATTTGGTTATTTTAAACGTAATTTGCTGGTTCAGCCTGAGGCTTGGGAAATCAGTAGTTGCATGATAAACTCAAATTACATTCTGCAGGTTTAATAAACTGCCCTAAGGTTTGGGTTGTTACATCTATCCTTCTATGTGTTCAAAGTGTTTGCATAGCACCAAACCGCAGAATTTTATTTTCCAGGAAATGAGTTTGTTATGCTTATGTTCCATGGAAAATGGTATTGATTGCTAATGTTTAGAGTTCATGCTAAATGATCGTCTGTTAATTATGGAGTTATACGGCCATTAATTGGGTCAATGAGCTTCCTCATTATGTTGGCTGTAGCAAACGAGACTCGCTCTGCCAGGTCCACACTGGTTATCAAGGGGTAGGATATCTTCAACATAGGTCCCAGGACCAGTACAATGCCATATGCGATGTTGACATTTGTGAACACTATTTCACCAGGAGGCTGCAGCTATATCCTTAAATATGGCTGGAGTTTATTAGGTAGTTATCTCTATTTATAACTAATATTAATAACTTTCGAGATTATTTTAAATATTTCATTCCAATATTCTCACACACACACACACACACACACACACACACACACACACACACACACACACACACACACACCACACACACACACACACACACACAACACACACACATCAGAAGCAGGTAGATTATTGAGTTCTGTGGGCTGAAATTATTAAATGTAGTCAGCTATGATTTGTTCTTTGCTTGTGAAATTTCAGAAAGCTCGAGGGCAACTCGCCTGAAAAATCTCCAACTGGATCGACCGTCAGCGATGAAACCGCGAGCCTGATCTCTCTCTCTCTCTCATCTCTCTCTCTCTCTCTCTCTCTCTCTCTCTCTCTCTCTCTCTCTCTCTCTCTCTCTCTCTCTCTCTCTCTCTCTCTCTCTCTCTCTCTCTCTCTCTCTCTCTCTCTCTCTCTCAACATCTCTCTCTCTCTCTCTCACACACACACACACACACACACACACACACACACACACACACACACACACACACACACACATCAATCAGAGCAGGTAGATTATTGAGTTCTGTGGGCTGAAATTATTAAATGTAGCAGCTATGATTTGTTCTTTGCTTGTGAAATTTCAGAAATTCTAGCTGCCACATTTGAACTTCTACCTACCATAATTGGGGATGAATTTCTATCAGCTACACCCTTCCGTTTTTTTGTGTATTCTTTACTGGAACATTAAGTCTGAAGAATAAATCAGGTAAGCATTTTTCCCTACAAAGGACGCAAAAAAAAAATGAAGTGAGAGGAAGAGGTGTAGACCAGATCTGCACTGTTTAGTTGATCCTGAGGAGCTGAATGACTTGTTTTCTTCTGAATGCTATTATTAAATGCAATGACTGTCTTGACAATGGTCTCTCTGTCCTTTCTTTCTTTGTGTCTGTTTTGTATGTGTTAAATGTTTGTTTTTTAGTGTTCTTTAGCTTGTTTTATGTTGGGGGGGGGGGGGGGGGTTGTTGGGGGAAACCTTTTCTATCTCTTACCTCAACGGAGATGCGATTTTTTTTTTTTTCCTGTATTGTATCTCCGTCCGTATTGCGGCCTAACATGAAGGAGTTGGCTGCATTTGCTGGAGATCGACCGGGAGCTCTACTGCAGGAGTCTGCGGGATTTTAACATCACGGAGCTCGCGATCCCTGTCAGGGATCGTCCTTGGGGCTCCAACTGTGCCTGAGGGACTTTAACATGGCAGAGCCCGCAGTCTCTGGTTGGAGCCCGACATCGGGGACCCCAAGCCGCAGCAGTTTGACCGCCCGATGCGAGAGTTTAGATTGACCCGCCTTGGGGGCTTTGATCGCCCCGACTGCGGATGGTTCGATTGCCCCGACCACTGGAGAATAGAGAGGTAGGAGATTGGACTTTATTGCTTTCCATCACAGTGAGGAACAAGGGGAATCAGCTGTGGTGGATGTTTATGTTCATTTTTATGTAGTTGTGTGCCTTGTTGCTTTGGTTTATTAAACATTTTCTATATTTATTTTTTCATTTTTTTATTATGGCTGTATGGCAATTTGAATTTCACTGTTCCTTAATTGGTACATGTGACGATAAACTGACCTTGAAACCTTGAAAATCAGAATTCACTTGGTAATTAATTGGTTTGCTGATTATCTCAACATTAAAAATAAGTTTGGAGCAGACCACATGTTCCTTCGTATCTTCTCATTTGTTATACTAAAGTTTAGTTTAGCGATATATAGAAACAGGCCCTCCGGCCCACCGAGCCCATGCCGACCAACGATTGCCTGCACACCAGTTCTATCCTACACACTCGGGCAAATTTACACAAGCCAATTAACCTACAAACCTGCACTTCTTTGGAATGTGGGAGAAAACCCGAGCACCCCAAGCAAACCCACAAGGTCACAGGGAGAGAGTGCAAACTCCATACAAATAGTACCCGTTGTCATGATCAAACCCTGGTCTCTGGTGCTCTAAGGCAGCAACTTTACCTCTACACCACTGGGCCATCCCTACCCGCCGCGCCATTTATTGCCCCATTTTGCTGTCCTATTCCAATATTTCTTGGTTTCTCCTACTGTTCAAATATCCGACTATCATTACTTTGAACACAATCGGTTACTGAGCATCCACAATTCGCTGGCCCTGGTGAAGTCAGAATGTGCACAAACTTTGGCATGAATCGATTTATTTTTTAATTTAAGCTCTAAATGCCCAACCAATTATTCTGAGACTGTGGCTTGGAGAGCTAGACACTCCAGCTGGGAAAAGAGCCCCTCAGTACCTGCCCTGTTAATCTCCCTCAGTATCTCGTTGGGTACAAGAAGATCATCTTGCATTCTTCAAAACTCCAGTGAGTATATCCCAAGCTACTCAATCGCTCATCAAAGGATAACTTCCACATCCCAGGAGTATATCCAATACGTTGATCCACCCCAGCCTAGGCATGAAGACTAAATCTTAAACCGTATTATAGCAAGGCTCTGAATGCTGCAACTTGACCTCCTTACTAACATAACACACATTTAAAAAAAACATACCATCTGCCTTCTTAAATGGTTGCTGCAGCCAGCTGTGCGCTAACATTTTATGTTTCATGTATCGGCACTCGTGGATCTTTGGGGAACAAGGGCTGAAGAGGGCCAGGCGTGGAGAGGGACATCGGTTCACGGGAGGGCCGAACGAAGGCGACGGCTGCAAGGCACTGCAAAATGGTGCCAAAATGGCACCTCTTGCATATGGACTCAGTGGGCTGCTCTGTACATTGTGTACCAACCAGGGTGATTGTGCTTATGTACGGGGAAAGTCTTGCTGATCTGTATGCAAAAAATGCATTTCACTCTACCTGGTACACATAACTATAAAGAAACCATAGGAGCTATTATTTGCTTATTGGTTCCCACTGTGTAAAGAATAATTTGCCTTTCCTATTCTTTCTATAAAATTAAATGGTTTCTTATTTCCCATACCGTATTCTATCAGCCACCTTCTTCACCATTCAAAACCCATTATAACCTTACACTTTTTCTTTACATCCTTCTTCCAGCTGAATTTTCCACGTAGCTTTGTATCATAGACAATAGAACAGTTACCACACAGGAGCAGTCCCTTCAGCCCACACTGTTGACGCTGAACATGCTGCCAAGATTAACTGATCTCATCAGCTTGAACATGAAAAAGTTGGAAACATTATACTTTATCCTTTCATCTAAATCATAAATTATATATAACTTGGGCAACAGTGTTGATTTTTAAGGCATCCCAATATAAATGGCCTACATTCTGAAAGTGACTCATTTTATCCTACTTGCCATTTCCTCAACTTTACTTGATCCGTTAACAATGCCAACTTATCATATTACGTCCACTAATTTTATTTAGCAATATTCTCAATGAGATCTTAACAAATGCCTTAGAATATCCAGATAAACTATATCTTATTGTTTCCCTAATCTGTTCTACATGCTCAGTTATCCATGAAACATAGAAATCCTTCACCAAACTTTGTTTATTCTCACTAGGTATATTATGCCTATGACTCCAGCCTTAATCAGTAGTTCTATCATTTTCCCCCACTGCTCATATGATGTGATCTGCATTATAACATCCTGTTTTTGTTCTTTCCTGTGTTTGATAGAAGTTTCACACTTGTGCTACATGAGGCCAGCCCAGAATCCAAGGAATGTTGGAAGATGATTGATTATCTCGTTCACCAGTTGCTGCCACGGTCCCAGGATGCAGGTAATCTGCCAGTTTTTAGTCCTTTTAATTTATCTTGTTCTCTCTCTAAACTAATGCTGATAATTGTCATCTTGTCAGCCTTGTTTACCACTATTGACATTGTATCCTTTATGTCATTGGCTGTGAAGAAAGATGCAATAAACTAAATTAGCATTTTAACCAATTCCTCATTGTAATCTTATTTTCATATGCTGCTCTTTTTATACAGTATTTGCTGAAGGGGCTCAATTTTTTTTAAACGATTTTTGTTAATTCATTTTCTTTCTTCCCCTTCCTCAATTTGGAGTCATCCTTTGCTAGCTTCTAGGCTTAACATTCTTCTTGGCAACATTACATAAAATATAGAAACATTGAAAGATATAACATGAAAATAGGCCCTTCGACCATCGTTCTTACTGACAATTGATTATTTATTCACACGTTCATAAGATCATAAGTGATAGGAGCAGAGTTTGGCCCATCAAGTCTACTCTGCCATTCAATCATGGCTGATCTATCTCTCCTTCCTAATCCCATTCTCCTGCCTTCTCCCCATAACCTCTGTCACCTGTATCTAAGTTTTATCGTATGCTAATTTCACATCTGCACACTACAATTTGCAGAGGATAATTAACCTACATACCCCCCATGTCTTTGGGATGTGGGAGAAAACCAGAGAACCTGGAAGGAACCCACGTCGACACAGGTACAATGTGCAAATTCCACACATACAGCACCTGGGGACGGGATTGAACCTGGATCTCTGGCTCTGTGAGGCAGCACCTCTACCAGTTGTGCCCCTGTGTCGCCACTAATTGAAGGTTTAAGCTAGTGGATGAGAACATGTAAACTTCAGCTAACTATGGATAACTCAATTTTCCTGTATAGTTTGAATTTTTCAATTAAATAAAAATTCTTTAAGAATATATAAAATCATGAGAGGAATAGATCGGGTAGATGCATAGGTAGACAAAAATGCTGGAGGAACTCAGTGGGTGAGGCAGCATCTATACAGAGAAGGAATAGGCAACGTTTCGGGTTGAGGCCTTTCTTCAGACTGATGTCAGGTGGGGGGGGGGGTGTGGGTAAATGAAAGGAAGAGGCGGAGACTAGGCTTGTGGTAGAGCTGGGGAGGGGAAGGAGGGAGAAAGCAAGGACTGTCTGAAATTGGAGGTCAATCTTCATACCGTTGACGTGTAAACTACCCAAGCAAAATATAAGGTGCTGTTCCTCCAATGTGCACTGGGCCTCACTCTGGCAATGGAGAAGGCCCAGGACAGAAAGGTCAGATTCAGAATGGGAGGGGGAGTTGAAGTGCTGAGCGACCGGGAGATCAGGTTGGTTAGTGCGACTTAAGCAGAGGTGTTGGGCAAAGCGATCGTCTATGTAGAGAAGTTGGCATCTGGAACAGTGGATGCAGTAGATGAGGTTGGAGGAGGTTCCATTGAACCTCTCCCTCACCTGGAAAGACTGCTTGGGTCCTTGGATGGAGTCGGGGGATAGGGGGGTAAAGTGACAAGTGTAGTACTTCCTACGGTACCAGGGGAGGGGATGGTTTGGGTGGAAAGGGACAAATTGACCACGGAGTTGCGGAGAAACGGTCTCTGCAGAAAGGGGAAGAGATGAGAAGATGTGGCCAGTGGTGGGATCCTGATGGAGGTGGCGAAAATGTCGGAGGATTATATGTTGTATGCGATGACTGATAGGGTGGAAGGTGAGGACAAGGGGGACTTGTTACGAGTAGGGGGATGGGGAGTAAGAGCGGAGCTCTTGCCCAGAGTAGGTGAATTGAGAACTAGAGGGCATAGGTTTAAGGTTAAGAGGAAAAGATTTAATAGGAATCTGAGGGGTATGGCGGTCCCTGGGGGTTAGGCACTCCTTGGATCATCCCCCTCGGCTATTGAGGGGCAGGGGCGTCGGTCTGCCATGGGGTATCCCGAGGTCCCTCTCAGGCGTGGTGTGCTCTCACTCGGTGATTATGACTACTGTTTGAACCTGCCTGGTGTCTGGCCTTTTCCTGACCTTGTCCAGGCCGCTGCAGGGGTGGTGTATGGAACAAGCTGCCAGAGGAAGTAGTTGAGGTTGGGACTATCCCAACATTTAAGAAACAGTTAGACCGGTACATGGATAGGACAGGCTTGGAGGGATTTGGGCCAAACGCGGGGAGGTGAGCTGGGAAATGTTGTACGGTGTGGGCAAGTTGGGCCGAACGGCCTGTTTCCACATTATATCATTCTATAACTAAAATGAAGTGATATTCTTTAAAAGTGTAAACATGTGCCATTATTAATCTAGCAACAAAACATTTATGCTAAATGGCCAGACCACTTCAGACAACTTGTTCCTCATACCTGTGTACTATGCCTTATTGAAATTCACCCTTAATTACTAAAGATAAATTCACGTAAATAGTTGTGCCAGCACATTATATTCCTCTCCTAAATTCTGGTTGCATCCAGTCCAATGGGTTGGAATTCTTCCTGAAAATCTCATGTGTAAATATAGCCACACAAGTGTGTTAAGTATTTGTAATTAAGAATGAGTGTCTTGTCTATTGTCAACAATCTCTGTGTTCTGCTTTAAGTCTGTCACACTTCAATTCTATGTATAATTCTATCATGTTGCAATCTCATTTCCTTTGCCGATCCTTTATTATGTCATTGTTATTTCAACCTTGCCACATTATATGGGACTAGATCTAAAATACTCTGCACATTAAGCAAGACGAGATGTAAAATTGTTTTTCATTCGTTTGGAATCTAACTCAACATTAGCAGAGGAATCATTTATCTGCTTTCCTTTGCGACGCTAGAATTAAAGGGACGTTCTTTTAGGAAGGAGGTGAGGAGGAATTTCTTTAGTAAGAGGGTGGTGAATCTGTGGAGGCAAAGTCAGTGGATATACTTAAGGCAGAGATAGATAGATTTGTGATTAGTATGGGTGTCAGAGGTTATGGGAAGAAGGCAGGGGAATGGGATAGGAGGGAAAGATGGATCAGCCATGATTGAATGGCGGAGTAGACTTGACGGGGCGAATGGCCTAATTCTACTCCTTACTTATGATCTTATGACACGTCACATTCGCTTTTGTACATAAAATATGGCAAGCAAAATCTAAACACAAGGTTTTTGGTACTGTAGATGAGATTATTTTAGACAACTAGTCTTCCCATGGCAGCGATTGCCAGCTCTCATTCCATCCAGTTAGTTCTCATGTAGCCAGATCGACCACCACCACTGCAACCTCAAAAACAGATGAAGCGCACACTGACATTCCAGTAAAGCTGGCATGAGTTACATATAATCAAAAGCACACAGCGACTCCCCAACTGGGGCTGAAGTGAGGCTGAAGTCATTCAATGGACCTGAACCACGCAGCCAAGTGAAATGTCCGATTCAAATCTTGATCTTTAGTTCAGTTTACTTTAGAGATACAATGTGGAAACGGGCCCATCGGCACACCCAGTGCACTCCAACAAATGAACCCCTGTACACTAGTTTTAACCTACAAACCTGTACGTCTATAGGATATGGGAGGAAACTGGAGCACGTGGAGAAACCCCACGTGGTCACAGAGAGAAGGTACGGACAGCACCTGTTGTCGGGATCGAAACCGGGTCTCTGACACTCTGAGCTGCGCCACAGTACTTCCTTGTATATACTCATCTGTGCTGAGTTATCACTTTTCAACCAGAATGATAGTATGCCCCACTCCCATCTCTACATTCTAAATTTAGTGTTAGTATAGTTTCAGCCACTGAGTCCTTGCTGACCATCAATCCCCCTGCACATACTAGTTCTATGCTATCACACTATCTTATCCACCCCCTACACATTAGGGGCATTTTTAATATACAGTGGACAATCAACCTACTAACCTACATGTCTTTGGAATTTAGCAGGAAACTGGAGCACCTGGAGGAAACCCACGTGGCCACAGGGAGAACGTGCAAACTCCACACAGACGGCACCTGTGGGCAGAATTGTACCCTGGTCTCGAGCATTGGGTGGTAGCAGTTGTTCCATCTGCATCATTGTCAAAGATGCCAAGTGTCCCGGATTCGCCGTATTTTGTCCCGGCGAAATAACCTTTTTACGGTGTTCCGGCAGCCAAACATGCTGTTACGGAACACCGCCGCGCCGGTGTTGCTCCCGTGGTGAACGCCGGCGCCATGTGCCCCCGGTTTGCCAGCCCGGCAGCTCGCAGCCACGCCCGGCCCAGAGCCCGGGCGGTGCCGGCCCGCGCGATCAGCGGCACTTTCTTGCCGCCAGCCGGCCGCTCGCGGCAGCCCCATCACCGGGCCTCCCCCCCCCCCCCCCCCCCCCCCCCCCCCCCCCCCAGTGCGCAGGTGCAGACCCGCCGGCAACCTTGCCAAGTGCGCATGTGCCGCACCCGCCCGCCGGCAGCCCGCTGATCTGCACCAGTGCGCAGGCGCATAGCCGCCGGCAACAACCCCAAGTGAGTATGTTACGGAGAGAAATGCATTTAACCCCATTTGTTACGGACAAATGGGTTGAATGTTACTGTGAACTAAATTTAGGGTTGGCATCTCTGCATTGTATGTAGGGAATAAATGAAGCAGGTTTCTCCACAAGGGTCCATGCAATCAAATATCCTATCAATACCCATGGTTCAGAATCGTACATGACGAATGGAATGTCACTGCTTCTGTAACCGAACCTCTACAACATGACAAACAGGCTTCAGGGAGGAGAAGATAAATAGGAAAAATACCTCTGATTATAACACCAGTGTTTTTATCCAACATGTTGAATGGAAGAAGCATTATCTGAGCTTTACACTGAGCTTCACAAGTTGTTCCTCATCTCCGTTCTAAATGGCTTACCCCTTATTCTTAAACTGTGGCCCCTGGTTCTGGACTCCCCCAACATCGGGAACATGTTCCCTGCCTCTAGTGTGTCCAATCCCTCAATCTTATGTTTCAATAAGATCCCCTCTCATCCTTCTAAATTCCAATTTATGCAAGCCCAGTCGCTCCATTCTTCAACATATGACAGTCCCGCCATCCTGGGAATTAACCTTGTGAACCTACGCTGCACTCTCTCAATAGCAAGAATGTCCTTCCTCAAATTTGGAGACCAAAACTGCACACAATACTCCAGGTGTGGTCTCACTAGGGCCCTGTACAACTGTAGAAGGATCTCTTTGCTCCTATACCCAACTCCTGTTGTTTTGAAGGCCAATATGCCATTAGCTTTCTTCACTGCCTGCTGTACCTGCATCCTTACTTTCAGTGACTGATGAACAAGGACCCCCAGATCTCATTGTACTTCCCCTTTACCTAACATGACACCAGTCAGATAATAATCTGCCTTCGTGTTCTTGCCACCAAAGTGGATAAACTCACATTTAGCCACATTAAACTGCATCTGCACACTCACCCAACCTGTCCAAGTCACTCTGCATCCTCATAGCATCCTCCTCACAGCACACACTGCCACCCAGCTTTGTGTCATTTGAGTCATGCAGCATGGAAAATGGCCCTTCAGCCCAATTTACCCATGCCAACCAAGTTGCCCCATCTGTGCTAGCCCCACCTGCCCACATATGGCCCATATCCCTCTGAACCTTGTCTATCCATGCACCTGTGCCAATGTGTTATAGTACCTGGGGTGGCATATTGGCACAGTAACAGTGTTCCTGCCTTACAGAGCTGGAGACCCAGATTCTATCCTGACTATGGGATCTGTCTGTAAGGAGTTTGTATGTTCTCCCTGAGATCGCATGGGTTTTCTCCAGGTGCTCCAGTTTCCTCCCACATTCCAAAGTGTTTATTGGTGGCTCAATAAATAAAAACACTTACATGATAAAGTCCAACTTTATTTCATCAAATACACCGGAGTATTTCAACAGCCAGTTGCCGCTGGCATCTCGTTTAATAATTAGTACCCTCGAGAGAGAGAGAGTCTTTGTATTGTATTGTAATACCATGTAACGGGTGGCATGCATATTTGTGTAGTGAAGCTTATAAATGGCATGAATTAATAAGGGTTAATCTACACAAAGATGTACAGGTTTGCAGGTTAATTGGCTTCAATGAAATTGTAAATTATCCCTAATGAGTAGGATAGTGCTTGTATATGGGGTGATCGCTTGTCAGTGCGGACTTGGTGGGCTGAAGGGCCTGTCTGCACACTGTATCTCTGAAGTTCAAAGTCTTAATCTAGATGCTCAATTACCTCCTCTGGCAGCTCATTCCAGATACCTACCAACTTCTGTGTGAAAAAGCTGCCCTTCAGATTCCTATAAAATCGTTCCCCTCACTTTAATTCATACCTTTGCCCTTTAATTTGATTGTCAACTGCAAACAATGGTAGAACTTATGTCTTAATTGTCATAATGTACAAAAAATACATTTTCTTTGGAAGGCCAAAAATGGTTGGCAAGAACTATTATTCCTTTCACCAGTTTAGATTAGATCCTTCTATAGTTTATTCACATCGACTTGTTTTCCATGATGGAGGATTGAATTTTGGCTGACTGCTACATTCTATTGCGAAAGCACATCTGCCATTTATAAAATCTATATCTATTCTCTCACAATCCTGAATATATTGGAACTCCTTTAACCTCATAAAGTACAAAAATAATGGTCAGCTTCCAATGCCTAAAAGGTTTATACTTTTAATAGAACTCATATGCCACCCTCGCGTATGTCAGTTCAAATCAGATAAGATAGGGATTACCTCATAACCACAAGATAAGCAATCCATGACATTCTCCTAATTACCTGTCACCCACAATTATAACTGCAATAACTGGCATTCTCTACAGTGCCAGAGGACTGGTATGTGCCAGGTTAGAGTGTGAACATGATTTGCTTCCCATTGTCACTGTCAGTTTGTCTGTTTATCAGAATCTGATAATGGTGGGCAGATCATCCATTAAAAAATGTTGCTGTTTCCATTGACATTTAAAAATATCTGTTTTACAAAAAAAAACCCCATACTCTATCATAATCAACTTATAAATAAAAATGAATGAGTCATTCTATTAATATAATAGTCTTGCAAGAAGTTGGTAACACCACATTTGCAGTACTCCTTACAGTTCTGGTTGCTTTTCAATAGGCCAGGGTGTCATTTAACTGGAAAGGGTGCAAAAATAATTAGTGAGTATGTTACCTGGCTTGGAGGGTTGAATTACAAGGAGAGACTGGATAGATTGGGTCTTTTTTCACTGGAGTGCAGCTGGATGAGGAATTATTTTATAGAGATTTGTTTTTAAATCAAGAGGGGCATAGATAAGGTGATAGTCACATTTTCCCCCCCCCCAGGTAATCCCTATCAAAAACCAGAGGGCATGAGTTTGAGGTGAGAGTGAAAAGATTTTAAAGGGACTGTAGATGCAACACACAGAATGGTGCATACATGGAATGGGCTACTAGAGGAAGTGGTTGAGGCAGGTATAATTATGAAATTTGCTAGGCATTTAAACAGGGTTATGGATAGAAATGGTTTGGAGGGATACGGGCCAAATGCAAGTAATTGGGACTAGCTAACTGAAGCAACTTGGTTGGCCAGGACAAGTTGTGCCAAAGGGCTTGCTTCTGTGCTGTAGGACTCTGACCTGCATGACTCATTCATTTTTGTTTCAAAATTTTCAGTAAAGCCTTATTAGAATAAACTGAATGTATTCCCTTTTTCATCGACTAATGTATAACGGTGCAAGTTGGCTTCCATGCCTGATGCATGGTTCCAATGAAGTTGAACATTTCATGTATTTTGATCTTGCAATGGAGGGCATATTTCTGACCTTCTCTGAAAGATAATAAAAATAGTGGTGGTGCAGCGGTAAAGTTGCTGCCTTACAGTACCAGAGACCCAGGTTCAATCCTGACTATGGGTGCTCTCTGTACAGAGTTTGTACGTTGTCCCTGTGACCGCATGGGTTTTCTCAAAGTGCTCCAGTTTCCTCCCACACGCCAAAGACGTAGAGGTTTGTAGGTTGATCAGCTTCGGCAAATTGTGAATTGTCCCTACTGTGTAGGATAGTGTTAGTGTACAGGGTGATCACTGGTCGATGTGAGCACAGTGGGCCAAAGTGCTTGTTTCCATGCTGTATCTCTAAAGTATAGCAAAGTCTAATGAAAAGGGGGGGGGGGAAGAAGATTAGTAGAATTAATAGCTTAGTGAACACGCTGCCAGGAGTAATATTTACCTGCAGACTTTGTGATGTAAAGATAGAACCCAGTGCTCGACTGTAATAGACAACTTTAAAGTCTTTCCAGCTATCTTCTGTCACAGCACAAATGGATGATGCATCTTGGTCCTCTCCTTAGGTCTCTAGTGTGAACACACCAACCTGTATGTATTTGGGATGTGGAAAGATAATGGAGCAGCTGAGGGAAAACAAGATAGCTAACGAGACGACGTGCAAATTTCATACAGACATCGGAAGTTTGAATCGGACCCAAGTCGCTGGAGCAGTGTGGTACCATCACGACCTGCACAGTTGAAGAGTTGCAACATTGCCCTGCGACTCCAAGCAATATCTCTCTGGTCCTTGGTAGATTGAAGTGAAGAATGAGCTTTCAAGATGGTATTGAAAACCCTGAGGCTGTGAATCAGGAGCGCACAGAAATCCTGTTTAAGCGATGGAAGGAATCCATCACCCCACAAACCTCCTCACAATGCTCCCACCTTCTTGTAGGCCCACACCTGACCCATCTTTATTTAGTTTAGATTAGTTCAGTTTGGAGTTGCAACATGGAAGCAGGCTCTTTGGCCCACCAAGTCTGCACCTTCGCACACTATCCGACAGACAACAGGGACAATTTACAATTTTACTGAAGACAATTATCACACAAACCTGTACGTCTTTGGAGTGTGGGAGGAAACCAGAACACCTCGAAAAAACCCACATGGCCGCAGGGAGAATGTACGGAGAGCACCCGTGGCCAGGATCGATCCTGGGTTTACCGCTATCCAGCGCGGTAAGACAGCAGCCCTGTGACGTCTCTCTGGGGAAGTTGAAGTTCCCACATTGGTTTCAGATTAGACCTCAAAACTCACAAAAACTGGAAGTCATCCTTGATTCCAAGGGACTGTCCACATGGTGAAATATTGCTCAGTTACTTTTTCACAAAAACAGGAAAAAACCATTACCATCCCATCAGGCTTCTCTAAGTCATCAGCAAAGATGTGGAAAGTGGATCAAAGTCCAAGAATGTCTGTGCTACAGTAAATGCCCTTGGGAGAAGTGTTTACATGGATAACAGTGGTCTTAGAAAGCAGCTCACCCCCAAATTCACAAGGACCATTAGGAATGGACAATAAGCCATACCGCTTGAGTGCATAAATCAGCCAATTTATTGATATTGCTTCATATTCAGTAAGGTGGAGGAACTAGAATTCTGAAAAATCTATCATACAACATATTAATTTTACCTAGAAACCACAGAGCAAGTTAAAGTGTAGATGGGATAGGAAATACAATATATAGATTCCCAGTAAAAGTTTCCTTCCTCGATAGCAGTGAGCAGAGAATAGTGACATACAAATGATGTGCATAAAATCAATCTCGGTCATTTACAACAGTGCGGTCAGCAAGTGTACAGTAATTGAATGGAGAACTACCTAGTCATCCCCTCTCAGGCAGGCTATAAGGTTGTACCAAAAAACAGCCTAAAACAATATCCAGCTTTGCGGAGCAGCTGACAAATGTGTAATATTGCGCACAAGAATAAATTATATGAAGAAATATGATTTTTAATTGGAGTCAGCATCTTGAGGATTTCATCATTATTTTAAATAAATTAAGTTACTAGAAAAGACATAGATCATTTTCAGTGAAGTTTAGAGATACAGCACTGAAACAGGCCCTTCGGCCCACCAGGTCCGCGTTGACCAGTGATCCCTGCATATTAACACTATCCTACACACACTCGGGACAATTTTTACATTTACCAAGCCAATTTACCTACATACATTTACGTCTTTGGAGTGTGGGGGGAAACCGAAGATCTCAGAGATAACCCACACGGGTCATGAGGCGAACGTACAAATTCCATACAGACAGCACCCATAGTCGGGATCGAACCCGGATCTCCGGTGCTGCAAGCGCTGTAAGGCAGCAACTCTACCGCTGTGCCACACTGCCGCCTTATCAATGGCATCAATGGGCACCGTGTCAATGTTTCGCATTTCAACTTTATCTTCGTGTTTTTTTTTATTGCTGTTTTTTTTATTGGTAGCAATGGTTACGTTGATCTTGAATTGTTTGCTACTCCTTGCTGGCAATACCCGGTTTTGTGCAGTTTAGTTTAGTTTAGAGATGCAATGCAAAAATAGGCCCTTCGGCCCACTGAGTCTGCACCGACCAGTGTTCCCTGCACACCAACACTGACCGACACACACTAGGGAAGATTTACAATTATAGCAAGCCAATTGACCTACAAATCTGTACGTCTTTGGAGTGTGGAGGAAACCGGAGCACCTGAAAAAAAACCCCATGTGGTCACAGGGTGAACGTACAAACTCTGTACAGACAGCACCCATAATCAGGATCGAAACCGGATCTCTGGTACTGCAAGGCAGCAATTCTACTGCTGCGCCACTGTGCCACCCCTATTTTTATTACCTTTCAGAGAAGGTCAGAAATGTGCCCTCCATCACAGCTAATGTGCATGGGAAACTCTTTACGGTTGTCCAATTAGTAACCACCCAGTAGCATATGAAACCTCTTGAAACAGTTGATTAAAATAAGGTAAAAAAATATTGCCCAACATTGAGAATTTGGGGAAACAAAGTTTTACACATGCATTGATAATGCCAGAGCAGTTTTTAGTTTCAAACAACATTTAACATTCCTAGAGAGAAATTATGTTAATTTCTTATTTATTAACTTCTAAAAAATGTGTATAGTAATTGCTAGCTCAATTAGTCAGTGCAGAAGAAATGGCTCAAAAGGCCTTCATTCAAAAAACTCATAAAATTGAATTACACTTCAACATGCTGAATAGTTTTACGTTATAGATCCTTATAGAATAGGATCAAACTCTTCTGACTACAGTTGCTACCTAACCTGTTAGAAAAGAAAGATGAATCATCAATCATTTTAATGTCAAGTATTTAATACAATCTGGTATATGTTAGCAGCTGGCCAGGTGTGGGTTACAAGGCAGTTCTGATGACATAAATGTAAAAAATGAAGTATGAGTGCTTTATAAACTTTAACCTACACATTTTAAGCCTGTTGCTAATTGTTATTCTTTTTGCACAATGCACCTTTTCAGCAAGTAACATAATTAGTCCTAACAGAGTCTTGTAAGATCAAATTGCCACCACCTGCATTGTTATAGTCATAGTCATACAGCATGGAAACAGGCCCTTCAGTCCATCTTGCCCTTGCTGACCCAGACCCCCCTTGTACACTAATCCCACCTGTTGGCCTTTGGCCCATCTATATTACTAAAAGTCTGATCTTGACCGCTTTTGGCTCACTGTGCTGTGATTTCCGAGAGAATGCTGCCACATACGGCCGTCATTTTTGGCCAGCTCGCTCAGAGCCCCCTTCCGCCTTCCTGGACCAGAGGATTTTTCCCATCGATGAAAAAAATCAGAGAGATGTTAATGTTTTACAAATATTCACCATTCTCTCTGCTGCCCCTGCTGGAGGGAGGGGGAGGGACTATAAAACCAGGAAGTGGTGTGCCTCACTCAGTCTCTGCAAGATGGAGGAAGCCAGAGGGTCACGTCACTCTGAGCTCTGAATAGCATTGAACACATGTCTACTCAACTGTGAGTGCCCTTAATGTGGTTCGAAAATGAAAATATGGTTGGTTTGAAGTAAAAAGGCACTGCCTGCAAATGTTTGTTTTGGGGGTTTGGGTTGAAGTTAAAAGGCACTACTGCAAATGGTGGCTTAGGTGCTTTGCGCTGAAGTTAAACGGCACTACTTACTGCAAATAGTGGTTTGGCTGCTTTGGGTTAAAGTTAAAAGGCACTGCAAATGGTGGTTTGGCTGCTTTGGGTTGAAGTTAAAAGGCACTACTTACTGCAAATGGTTGTTTGGCTGCTTTGGGTTGAAGTTAAAAGGCACTGTTGGGTTGAAGTTAAAAGGCACTACTTACTGCAAACAGTGGTTTGGCTGCTTTGGGTTGAAGGTAAAAGGCACTACTTATTGCAAACGGGTGGTTTGGCTGCTTTGGGTTCGTTAAAAGGCACTACTTACAGCAAACGTTGGTTTGGCTGCTTTGGGTTGAAGTTAAAAGGCACTACTTACTGCAAAGGATGGTTTGACTGTCTTTGGGTTGAAGTTAAAAGGCACTACTTACTGCAAAGGGTGGTTTGGCTGCTTTGGGTAACTTCCTGTTTGCAATGTATATTGATTTTGGATAAAAGGCTAACACTTATGACTGTTATTTTTGGCCATCTTACTCGGTCCCCCTCTACTCATCAGGTGCAGAGGATTCTTCCAATCAATGAAAAATAAAAGTGTTATTAGTGTTTAAAAATTGTTGAGAATCTCTCTCCTGTCAATCGCGCCATGAAGGCCACACCTTTTCCGGTGGGAGGGGAAGGGGTGTGGCTCCGTCTCTGCATGATGGGGGAGGGTGAGGTCACGACTCTGTCTGAGCTATGAATCAACTGAACACACTGAATGTCTACTGAACTGTGAGTTTGGTGTTTTGTGTGGTTTTATGGTGGTTTTATAGTGGTTTCACCCTGCTTGAAATGGTATGAAACTGCATTTGAATGTGGTGGCCTTGCACCCTGAATGAAATGGTATGAAACTGCATTTGAATGTGGTGGTGTTGCACCCTGCATAAATTTGAAGCTATGAAGCTGCACTTGAATTTGGCGGGCCTTGCACCCTGCTTGAAGTGGTATGAAACTGTACTGAATTTGGTGGCCTTGCACCCTGCTGAAAGTGGTATGAAACTGCACTTGAATTTGGTGGCCTTGGAACCAGCTTGAAGTGGTATGAAACTGCATTTGAATTTGGCGGCCTTGCACCCTGCTTGAAGTGGTCTGAAACGGCACTTGAATTCGGTGGCCTTGCACCCTGCTCGAAGTGGTAAGAAACTGCACTTGAAATTGGTGGCATTGCACCCTGCTTGAAATGGTAGGAAAATGGATGTGAATTTGGTGGCCTTGCACCCTGCTTGAGATGGAATTTCAAGGAATAGCCATGAGTCAACTGCCAGCCCACCAGCCGTGAGTGAGCTGCCAGCACATCAGGCTTGAGGGACTGAGCTGCCACCCCAAGAACCCATACCAGCGCTCCAGAAAGCCCCCCCACTGGCCACCAATATTGGAATTGGTGGAGAGGTGGAATATTGTGTTGGGGGACCAGCCCTCCCGTGTGAACATGGGACCCAACGCGTCCCACATAGTCTAGTATCCTTATAAACCTTTCCTACCCATATTAATTATTATGGTTTCACATAAGGCATGCAGTTCCAGTAATCATCATGGGCAGCACCGTGGCGCGGCGGCATAGTCGTTGCCTTACAGCGCCAGAAACCCGGGTTTTATCCTGACTACTGGTGCTCTCTGTATAGAATTTGTATGTTCTACCCATGACCGTGTGGGTTTTCCCCAAGTGCTCTGGTTTCCTGCCACATTCCAAAGACGTACAGGTTTGTAGGTTATTTGGCTTTTGGTCGGCGCAGACTTGGTGGGCCAAAGGGCCTGTTTCCACATTGTATCTCTAAACAAAATCAATCTAAACCAAAACTTGTTTCCTTACCTATTCTCTGGTTCTAAATGTTACTCGTAAGGGCACCATTTATTACCCACCCTAAACTGCTCTGGAGAAGGAGCTGTTGAGCTGCAGCAGTCTTTCTGCTAAGTGGAGTGGAGCGGCACAGTGTAACCTCGCGGCTCCTGCGACTCGGGTTCAATCCTGGCCCCTGGTGCTGCCTGTGTGGCGTTTGGCTGTTCTCTCTGTGACAGCGTGAGTTTCTCTGGAAACTCCAGCCAGTTCCCACATCCCAATGATGTACAGGTAGGTGGCTTAATTGGCAGGAGAGTGGTCAAATGTGGGAGAAATTCATCAGATTGTGAGGAGAATAAAATGGGATTAGTGTAAATAGGTGCTTGCAGATTGGCACCGTCCTGAAGGGCTGATGGTCTTGCTTCAATGCTGTATGACTGTGCATCTATGTGACTCTACAGACATGTACTCCATTTGCCGCAGACGGTGGTGGAGGCCAAGTCATTGGGTATTTTTAAAGCAAGGATTGATAGGTTCTTGTTTAGTAAGGGTGTCAAAGGTTAGAGGGAGAAGCAGGGGAATGTGGTTGAGAGAGAAAAATAGATCAGCCATGATTGAATGGTGAGACTTTTGTAGACTTGATGGACCGAATGGCCTAATTCTGCCCCTCTATCTCAAGATCTCATCATCTCCAGAATTAGCTGTAGTTCAAATCAAGATGCTCCAAGACAGCTGCAATACTGGCATCCACCTTGTGATATGAAAAGTTGCACAGATGTGTTCTTCTGACATAAAAAGAAGCGCTGAATTCCAGAGGTGAGGTAAAATGTTAAATTGGTCAATTAAATATCAAAGAGGTAGAGCAAAGGTGTGCATCATTGAGATTCCTAAAAGGAAGCCAGACAATGAAGAATCAGTGGGCATGAGCTTAGGAGACAGAGTAAGGATTGTCAAATAATCAGAGAAGACTTCCCTGAATATGGGGAATGGAGAAATGTATTATTATTAATATATTTAAAGATCCGTGGATTGGCACCTTGTCGTGGTGGAGAAGCTTGTGTGGTCCTCAGATCTCGAGAGCGATGCCGTCTGGAGCTATGCTCCTGATAAGGTCGAGGGGGAGGTCACTGACAAAGACCAATCCAACCAAGACCTCAACGGTGGAACAGGCGGAGGATGATGGCTGACCTTAGTAGAGCGTCACAACGGCTGGGAAGGCGGATGAAGGCTGCAGCAGAAAAGGGTCTCTGGTCTTCTTGGACCATGCCACTGGATCCTGACCTATCTGTCGAGGACCGTGTGGTGGCTGTCCGTGCAACCGTCTCCCCAAGTTAAACAAAGTCACGCACAGGCGTCCTCCAACCCTGGGGACACCCATGTTCAGCCATGACCGAGGAGGGGCCTAAAAATTTAAATATGCCCGTTTAATGCGAGCATAAAGATCCTTATTTTATGTCGTTCCCCAATATCATGGGTAGTGCAATTCTAGATGGAAACATGTATGCATTATTTCCCAACCTCTTAGAAACATAGAAAATAGAAACATAGAAAAATAGGTGCAGCATTCAGCCTTTCGAGCCAGCACTGCCATTCAATATGATCATGGCTGATCATCTAAAATCAGTACCCCGTTCCTGCTTTTTCCCCATACCCCTTGATTATTTTTGCCCTCAGAGCTAAATCTAACTCTAACTCTTGGAGCCTTGCGGGATTAGAAAATACTTCGTTTTTTGGGGGGCATTAAGTGAGCACTGTGGACACCCTAGTGCTGTTTGTTAATGTCACAAAAAGAGTGAGAACTTCAAATGAGCGGTTCACGGAGGAACTTTATCGGGCTTCCCCGTGTAACACCATGCTAAAACTGACATTGTTGGTTTCAGTGTGGCATTCCCCATTGATGTGTTACAAGTTCTCGCAGTTGTCAGTATGTAGCACAGTAGGAGTGATCTTTGCAGCCAACTTGTAAAGGCACTTATCACAACACAGGCAGCACGCTACTAGCTACGGGGGATTTGTATTTTGTACATGAGGACCACAGAGACCTTCCAGGCCTATAGGCAGGTACTTCAGGTTTGGTTTAGTTTCGTTTAGGGATACAATTTAGGCTCTTTGGCCTAAATAAATTCAAATCAGATTCATAATTAGGGCTTTATCGAATTAATTGAAAACAGTCCATTACCTGCAAAATATATCCTGCTTCATTTCCCTTCGCTTTTATTTTAATGGATGTTCAATATTTTCTGGTTGAAACCATTTACTAATAATCTGTTTTGTTATTGTACTGTATCTATTTAAATCAACAATTATGACTTCTGAGGTATATTTGAAAAATGTATAAAATATAAAACTATTGGCACGGTGGAGTTACTGACTTACGGAGCCAGAGACCCAGGTTCGATCCTGACTATGGGTGCTGTCCTTATGGAGTTTGTACGTTCTCCCCGGGACATGCGTGGGTTTTCTCCGGGATCTCCGGGTTCCTGCCACACTCCAAAGACGTTCAGGTTTGTAGGTTAATTAGCTTGGTAATGTGCGGGGGTCGCTGGTCGGCGTGGACTCGGTGGGCCGAAGGGGCTGTTTCTGCCCTTTATCTCTAAACTAAACTCAAAATATTTTATTTTCCTCTATGCTTTAACTGAGTTTTATGAAGAAAGTTCAATAAGGACAGTCTCTCTGCCCTGTGATCTTGGTAGCAAAAAGGTGGCAGCAGCAGGTTTTGCAAACACCTCCTGACCGGAATCTCAGAGATCCCATTGATACCATGAGCATACCACAGGAGAGTTACTGAGCTGGCTATCTGGTTGAACAATCCATGGAAGATACCAGAAATTTGAACACGGGAGATAGACACAAAAAGCTGGAGTAACTCAGCAGAATAGGCAGCTTCTCTGGAGAGAAGGAATGAGTGATGTTTTGGGTCTGGGACCCTTCTTCAGCCAAGTCTCCAGAGGTGTTGCCTGTCTCGCTGAGTTACTCCAGCTTTTTGTGTCTATCCTTGGTTTAAACCAGCACCTGCAGTTCCTTCCTACACGTTTTAACACAGGATATCAGTTAATTTTATTATCCACCCTGAATTTCTATTTTTCCATTTAGTAGATTTTTCTTTACAGTGGCCATAATTATTGGCAATGCTGATTGCTTCCTTGTTCTGTGGCTCTTAAAACACTTAAGTAAAAGACTCGCCTTTATATTGTGTCATTTATAACCAGAGAACATCCCAACCTGCTTTTCTGGCAATTAAGTTTAAATATTGAAATTTAACATCAAGTTTGCCGTCCTAAGTTCCCCAAGCAATGCGATGGTAATGACTGGCTATTTTTTTTGTGTCGTGTAATTTGTTTTTCTTTAATAATGTAGATTAAGGTATAAATATTTACCAAAGCATAGGCAGATCACTTTTTTCAATGCACTGCCAGACCATCTTTTACAGTCACCCAAGAGACAGGCAGGATCTCAATGTAATTTCTTTGTGTAAGGCAGCACCTGGTAAGGGCAAAAATGTACAACTAGATGCCAGCTGATCTATATCGGTAAGACCAAGCGGAGGCTTGGCGATCGTTTCGCCGAACACCTCCGCTCGGTCCGCAATAACCAACCCGACCTCCCGGTGGCTCAGCACTTCAACTCCCCCTCCCATTCCGTATCCGACCTCTCTGTCCTGGGCCTCCTCCACGGCCAGAGTGAGCAACACCGCAAATTGGAGGAACAGCTTGGGGAGTCTGCATCCTCTTAACATGAACATTGAATTCTCTCAATTCTGTTAACCCTTGCTGTCTCTTCCCCTTCCCATCTCTCCCTCGGCCCTCGGGCTCCACCTTCTCCTTTTTCCTTTCTTCCCCCGCCTCCCCCCACCCCCTATCAGTCTGAAGAAGGGTTTCGGCCCGAAACGTTACCTATCTCCTTCGCTCCATAGATGCTGCTGCACTCGCTGAGTTTATCCAGCATTTTGTGTCCCCATCGATTTTCCAGCATCTGCAGTTCCTTCTTTAACACTTATAACTATAGTCGAGTTTGCTTCCATCAGTAATGACGTGTAAGGACACAAGGGCTTAATTTTGCAGTGACATCCTGAGGGCATTCAATGCACTGCAAGATAGCAAGATGGTATCCAAGTATGGCTAATCTTTGTGTGCTGGTCCCACAGGAAGGGTCAGCTGTCATCAGATACAATCGCCCTACTCTTTAAAATCTTTTTTCTACCTAAAAATCTAGTGCCATTTCTCGTTGTTCTAACTCTATTCTGCACTCTGCCTTTCCCTTTGCTCTACCTATTGTACTTGAGTTTGGCTTGTTTGTATTTATGGATAATATTATCTGACTTGATTGGATAGCACGCAAAACAAAGCTTTTCACTGTACCTTGATACACGTGACAGTAATAAACTTAAACCTAAGGTTCGATTTTATCATTTAAAAAGCAGGTTTGATTTTATCATTTATCATTTAAAAATAAATTGGATAGGTATATGGACGGGAAAGGAATGGAGGGTTATGGTCTGAGTGCAAGTAGATGGGACTAGGTGAGAGCAAGTGTTCGGCACAGATTAGAAGGGCCAAGAGGGCCTGTTTCCGTGCTGTAATCGTTATATGGTTATAAGGTCTTCCATCCCTGTAAATGTACATGGGGTTATATAGTTTTGACAGTTAGGTGTTTTTTCCCCAACTGGGTGCAGTGTGGAATCGTCTACAGTTCTCATATGTGTCAATCGATGTTTTCATTGTAATAGACACAAAATATTAGAGTAACGTCAATATCTCTGGAGAAAAGGAGGCGATGTTTTGGGCAAGACCCTTCTTCAGACTGAGAGTCAGGGGAGAGGTGAACTAGGAGCATGAAAAGGTACAGTACATATCAGTCAACACTGATGACCAAGAAGAGGCGGAGTCCACAATGGTCCATTGTTGGCTGTAGAAAAGGTGATAACAAAGGGATATATGGATATGAACAGTGTGGGGGAACGGGTGGAGAGTGAGGGAATGAAGGGGGTTACTGGAAATTATAGAAATCAATAATCATACCATTGGGTTGTAAGCTGCCCAAGTGAAATACAAGGTGCTGTTCCGAACCATGAGTTACTCCAGCATTTTGTGTCTATCTTCGGTGTAAACCAGCATCTACAGTTCCTTCCTACACATTTTGCCTTTCTAATTGTAAAAATCGCAAGTGATGAATGTTAACACATTTTGCTCCTCTTCCCTCCAATTTCTTCAGCAGTGAAATAACTGAGCTATAAACAGCCCTAACCCAAGTCAAGTTATGAAAGTGTGTTTAGGTATTGGATATGAAAAGCCAAATGAATTGCCAAGGTTGCTTGGAAGAGACAGACAAAGATTTTGAACTACTTCCATCCCAATGACTGTAGTTAAGGTGGAATACAGTCCCTAACCTTTTAAAAAGTTCACATCTTAAATGAAATGTAATAAAAAATGCTGACAATAGTTGGCAACGTAATCAGCATTTCTGGCGAGGGGGCCAACTCTTTTTTCAGGTCAATGTACCTTTGTCAGAACCTTGCATTAAAAGATGTTTCAATTAATTAATCTTCATCATATTTATTATGTTTTTGACCTGGATGTTGTAATCTGCACATTGTGATGGATGATCTCTTTTTCAACAATGTTATGATTAATTCTAGCAGGCATACCTAAGGTGAACGAAGGTGAGACCTCTTTTTTGAGGACAGACTGTTCTGTATCGGAAAGGGGAAGGTCAGGGGAGATGGTGAAGACACGGCAAGGTTGGGGGTCAGAGAATGGCTGGGGTGTGGACGGAGGCTGTGGCAAGGTATGGTGGGGGGATGGTGGGTGTTCAGAGAGGAGTATTGTATGGTGGGGTGTGGTCGGTGTAATCTGGTTAAAAAAGGGGGAAGGGAACATCTGAAGAAGGGTCTCGACCCAAAACATCACCCATTCCTTCTCTCCTGAGATGCTGCCTGTCCCGCTAAGTTACTCCAGCATTTTGTTTCGATTATGATTAATTCTGTTTGGACTTTGCTCAATACGCAGTTAAACTCTGGTAGCCTGTTGTCCAGTTCCTTAGAAATTCCAATGATGCGGCATTTTGGGCCTATGTTTCCTGCTCTCCCTTAAATCACTACAGCTCCATTTCCCATGTTCTATTTAAACTCACCTGGGTCCCATTTCCCACTCTTCTTTAAACTTACCAGGTATGGACCCAAAATTAATAATACTTGGAACATCAGAACAAAGTTCAACAAGCCAAAGAAATTTCCTAGACTACAGTATAATAATTGGGAAGAAATTAATATTAAAATTTTGGAAAGGCCCTATATCCCCCACAATTAAAATGTGGATTATGGAAATGTCGGAGACCCTACACCTGGAAAGAATCAGATTTGCCTTATTGGACAAACAAGAAGTTTTTGTTAGAACATGGTCTTCTTTCATCGATTACTTAAAAGGGTAGAATGGTTCGGCAGGGAACCCTAACTGAAACTTGGATTTAGGAATAGATGAAAAGTTATATCTTATATTCTTTTATCTTATCTCCTACGATGTATTAATAGTAAATTATTCCTTTCTTTATGATTTTCTTCTTTGATACAGATTTTTATTCTATTTTTCTTACTGTTCTCCTCTATAAAAAAAAACTATTAGAGTCAAAATGATACAACTGATAATATTAATAATGTATGCTTGTTGAACATGAAATATTTCTATCATAATATATGTTTGCTAATCCACTGTCTAAATACTCTAATAAAAAATATATATATTCAAAAAAAGTAAATAAATAAACTTACCAGGTACACTGGAAAATCTAATATCCTACAGTGGAATCTCTGAAGAAATGGGGACTACAAGTGTGTTTAGGTATTAATTAAGAATAACATCCAATTGTTCCAAAAATCTGCCAATCTGGCACAATCAAAGTCCCAAAAGTGGCCAGATGACCAACGTTTTATGTACACTCCCTCCTGTCAAAACCACTGCAACAAGGATTGTGGTCCCAGCATGATAAAGAATGTATTTTTTCAGTATGTAATTGCAATTTTTCAATGATTCATAAGCCTATACTTTCCATTCATTACATTTATCGAGAACATTAATTTTAATAACCTTTATCTCCAGTCTTTAAACCTTGCAATTGATGTCATGACATTTTTTTGACAAGATTAAGGCTTGAACCTTGTGAAGTCCGCCTGTCTTTCTGAAATCAAAACGAAGCAGTTCTAGTGAGTTTGTTAAGCTGATAGCCTAATGTTACAATTACATTATGTTACCTTGGTCATCACTTTAGAGGATACAGGTGACATCCCAGAAGTAGCTGTACATCGAGAATTGGAAGGAATCATGGAAAACATTATTGTCATTCAGACCTTACAGTCTGAACGAAATTTCGTTGCCTGCAGTCATACATATAGCAAATAACAAAACACACAATAAACACATATTTAACATCCACCACAGTGAGTTCACCAAACACCTCTTCACTGTGATGGAAGACAAAAATCTTAAGCCTTTGTCTCTTCCCTTGTTCTTCCTCTTCCTCTGCGCTGAGGTGACCCAGGCCTCCGATGTTGTGACCGCACCGGGTGATGTAAATAAGTCCCGCGGCTGAGCCGCGCTCCGCGAACGGGCCGGTTCAACTCCGCGGCCCGGGGCGGTCGAAGCTGCCGAAACTGCCGCCCTCCAGTCCAGCGGACGCAGCTGTTGCCGCGGGAGCTCCGGAAACACAGGTCACCAACCTGTGACCTGCGAGCTCCCGGTAGACAGTGATTCAGGAAAGCTAACAGGATGCTATCATTAGAATGATAACTGGCTAATTCTGATATAAGCTCAGTTAGTTAAGTTTATTGTCACGGGGTACAGTGCAACAAGGTACAGTGAAAAGCTTTTTGTTGCATGCTAACCATTCAGCAGAAAGACAATCCATTTATGATGTATAGATACATGATAAGGGAATATCGAATAAGCTTATCGATGCAGTTCTGGTTGCCCTTCACAGGAAGGATGTGGAGAGGGTGCAGAAGAGGTTTACCAGAATGCTATCTTGATTAGCTACAAGGAGAGGTTGGACAAATTTGGATTGTTTCATCTGGAACAATGGAGGAAATTTTACAGGTAAATAAAATTATAGGTTAAGCAGTCTGAACTTTGGGGCAGCAAAGTGGTGCAGCGAAAGAGTTGCTGCCTTACAACACCAGTGACCCGGGTTCAATCCTAATTACAGGTGCTGTCTGTACGGAGTTTGTATGTTCTACCCTTGATCGCGTGGGCTTTCCCAAGGTGCTCCGGTTTCCTCCCACACGCCAAAGATGTGTAGATTTGTAGATTAAGTGGCTTCAGTGAAATTTGTAAATTATCCCTAGTGTGAAGGACAGCAGTAGAGTTCGAGGATTGCCGGTGGGTCGAAGGGCCCGTTCCGCGCTGTATTTCTAAACTAAACTCGTTCCCGGGGGGGAAATATTAAAGAGTAGAATGTGTAGCAGATACGATAAGCGGCTTTTGGATGGGCACATGGATATCTAGAGAATGGAAGGATTCACCCTGAGAGTTGTGAGTTTGTGGAATTCTCTGCCTCAGAAGACAGTGAAGGCCGATTCACTGGATATATTCAAAGGAGAGTTAGATGGGGCTCTTAGGATTAGCAAAATCAAGGGATATTTGGAGAAGGCAGGAATGGGGTACTGATTGTGGGTGATCAGCCATGATCACAGTGAATGGCAGTGCTATCTCGAAGGGCTGAATGGCCTACTACTGCACCTATTTTCTATGTGTATATATGGATCATACCGTATGCAGCCAGATGAGATGAGTTTATCTTGGCATCATATTTGGCACAGACATTATGCTGTACTTTTCTATGTTCCATCACCCAGACAATCTCCACCCTATCATTAACATTACCTTTGCCCTTTCCAACCCCAGTACAAGATTATGCAGTCTTAATATGATGGTTGTAGAGAGAATATCTTCACTTATAGGAAAATCTAGAACTTTGTGGTTAAATATACAGTGCTACCCACTTAAGGCAAAGAGTGAGTTTCTCGCTCTCTCTCTCTCTCTCTCTCTCTCTCTTCCCCCCCCTCTCTCTCTTCCCCCCCTCCCCCTCTCTCTCTCTTTCTCTTCCCCCCTCTCTCTCTCTCTCTTCCCCCCCTCTCTCTCTCTCTCTCTCTCTCCCCTCCTCTCTCTCTCTCTCTCCCCCTCTATCTCTCTCTTCCCCCCTCTCTCTCTCTTTCTCTCTCTCTTCCCCCCCCCCCCCCTCTCTCTCTCTCTCTCTCTCTCTCTCTCTCTGTATTTCTCTCTCTCTCTCTCTCTCTCTCTTCCCCCTGAGTCTGTCGAACTTTCTTCCTCAAAGGGCTGTGGAAACGGCCTTTGATTATTTCTAGTACGGTAGCAAAAATTGTCTTGATAAACAATTAGGTGAAAAAGTTACTGGAGAAGGTTGGTATGAGGGGTTGAGAGTATAATAATGATTTATTATTTTAGTTAATGGTGGAGCAGGATCAAAGAGCAAGTGGCCTACTCAAGCTCTTTTCTATGTTCTATCACCCAGACAATCTCCACCTATCATCTGTTTGTATGTACACTGAACATAGATAATATAATAGTACTACACAGGAACTTGGCTCACAATGTCCATGCATAATATGATACCAAGTTAAACTAATCTCATATGCCTGCACACAACCCAGAGATCTCCATTCCCGGCATATCGATGTGTCCATCTAAAAGCCTCTTAATTGCCCCAACGTTTTCACCATCATCCATGGCAATGAGTTCCAGGCACCCACCACCCTAAATGTAAAAAAAAAACCTTCTCTGCACATCCCCCTTAGACTTTGCCCCATAAAATATATAGCCTTAATCTCATCCAAAACCTACTAGGATTTCTGTAAATATTATTCTGTGAAAGTTTACTGACTACTGACCACTCAGCAGTTTAAAGATACATTCCAGTTGATCTTACCAAAATGTTTCTGGCTGAAATAATCAGGCAATTATTTTTGGTGACCCATTTCCCATAGTGAGCTTATTCACAAAAAACATTAAATTAAAGTCCATGAATTAATTAGGTTCATGTCAATTAGAAACATTAATGAAAATTAACTGCATCAATTAATTGATATATTATGCTTTGCTGACTGGATGGCTGTCTATGGTGAAGCAATATTAAGATAAATTGCAATTATTTTAGAAAGTAAATAAATGCAGTGCAAGTGAAAATAAATTGACCAGCAATTTATGAATTTAGAAAAGTAGAAAACGATGAAACAATACTATAAATGTGCTCAAATTACAAATTAGACTGTTTTCTCTGAGCATTCAGTGTAGTTGTGTTTTTTTAACAGCCTTGGTCATGTGACTGTGACTTCATTCTATAAACTGATAAAGAATGTATCAGATTATGAATGAGTAAAGTCATCAGGAGGAAATGTCACAGTTGCTGCAAGGTTGAATAAATTTGCCATTAAAACTCTTTCGATTTTAACCTTAAGATTATTTATTAGCTGGAAATATGTGTAAACAGAAGCAAAACACGATTAGATAATGGAAGCCTGCAATAAATGATATAAATATTTACCCAATGTGTAGGAAGGAACTGCAGACGCTGGTTTAAACCAAAGCTAGACACAAAATGCTGGAGTAACTCAGCGGGACGGGCAGCATCTCTGGAGAGAAGGGATGGTTGATGTTTCGGGTCGAGACCCTTCTTCAGATCGAAGGATCTTCTTCACCCATTTCTTCTCTCCAGAGATGCTGCCTGTCCCGCTGAGTTACTCCAGCATTTTGCGTCTGTCTTTGAAATATTCTCGCAAGTTTGGCAGCATCTGTGAAAAGAGAAACAAAATTAAGTTTCAGATTATTGAAGTTTCACCAGAAAGTGCTTTGCACAGGTTTTTTTTTTCACAGTCATAATCCACTTCACATTGGATTATGACTGTGCTCATATTGACAAACAATTTAACAGTGTGAATTTAAAAAAAACAGGGAAAAGGATACATTTACAACACACCCTTTTTTGTGTGTATAAAACCAGTGATAAGAATGCTTCAATCACTAATATCATAAAAAGTCACAACACAATTTCCTTAATCAAAGGACTTTAAAAAACATTTCATCAAACTCCTGTTGTAACCATTCTCCTGCTTTGGGCTACATTTATAGATTGCCCAGTTTCACTTCCAAGATATGATGCAAGACCCAATCCAGATTAACGTAACAAAGTCCAACAGAAAAAGAGTTTCTTTCACAACCACAAAACCATAGTTAAGGGTTTAACAAGCAATGAAGGACTTTGTCACATTTGCAAATCTGATGGAAAAAAATGGCAGCAGCTAATTTCCCCACTGATACACTCCCATATTTTATTAGCAAGACCATTTCTTTGCTGGAGATAGACACAAAATGCTGGAGTAACTCAACGGGTCAGGCAGCATCTCCGGGGAAAAAGGGTAATCTCTGGATGACGTTTCTGGTTAGAACCCTCCTTCAGACTGAAAACGGGGGGGGGGGGGGGGGGTGTGTAAGGGACGGAAATAAACTGGAGGTGAGAAAAGGCTAGAACAAATCAAAAATTGCTGGTGTTGGTTGAGAAAAAATCACTAGGCCAGGATAGCTGGAATTACAATTCTTCTTAGAAATAGCGTTATAATATGTTGACCTCACAGGATGTCCTATTAAAGAGGTAGGACAAATGAGAGTATAGCACTGCCCTGTTACACTAGAATGCGGTAAACTGGGATCAAAGGAGAGCACTGTCACGACTGAAGCCAAGGAGAGCCAAGGCTGAAACCTTGTCAGTTAATAATTGACCTGAAGGACATCTCATGTTTCCATTGAAGAATGTCGACAGAATCAGGTCGTAGGTTTAGATGTAAAAGGCCGAAGGTGATCTCTGCTGCAATTCACATTCCTCAACATTTCAGTTGTATTTTAAAGGAAAACCACAGCAATTATCTTTATTCCCAAACCGGTTAATTAGTCTCACAACTGCACACAAATGTATGACAAAGCATGTGGTGTTTGTGACTAATTATCTCTGACAAAATAACTGATGAATCTGTGAGACGAGCAGTCATCCAGCAAACTTGGTTTTTTTTCGTGTGTTTGCTTGGCAAAAATCTAACTGTCATAGTTTATGTTCTACAGTTTCTAGGAAGTTCAAAATCTCAGATTACCCTTGAACTATCTGGAGCAAAGAATCCAGATTTCTTGCTTCAATAAGGTAGAGAGAAGTAGAGTTGAAGGTGTTGTGATCCACAGATCACAGGGGCGGCATGGTGGCGCATTGGTAGAGTTTCTGCCCCACAGCGCTCTGGGCCGGTCTCCGTGGAAAGGCTGCACCAATCCAAGTTGTTAGGATGCGAGGGAGGGCAAAAATGCGACTAGGAGAAAAGTAGCAACAGCGCCGAGGTAAGTGATTGGAAACGGTTTCCCCCTATTCACCATCCACCACCCCCCACATAAAAACATACCGAGAAACATTAACACATATATTTAGACATACTAAAAAAACAAAAGTTGAAATGACAGACACACTGTTGGCGAGGCTGCCGCACGCGGCGCCACCCGATCTAACTCCCTTTTGAAAACATCCAGTGAATTGGCCTCCACTGCCTTCTGTGGCAGAGAATTCCACAGATTCACGACTCTCTGGGTGAAAACGTTTGTCCTCATCTCCGTCCTAAATGACCTTCCCCTTACTCTTAAACTGTGACCCCTGGTCCTGGACCTGCAACATCGGGAACATTTTTCCTGCATCTAGCCTGTCCAATCCTTTGAATGTTTCTATAAGATCCCCTCTCATCCTCCTAAGTTCCAGTGAATACAAGCCCAGTCGACCGTTTATTTCATCATATGTCAGTTCTGCCATCCCTGGAATCAACCTGGTGTACGTACGCTGCACTCCCTCAATAGCAATAATGTCCTTCCTCAAATTAGGAGACCAAAATTGCACACAATACTCCAGGTGCGGTCTCACCAGGGCCCTGTGCAACTGCAGTAGGGCCGCCTTGCTTCTAAACTCAAATCCTCTCGTAATGAAGGCCAACATGCCATTAGCTTTCTTCACATGCCAGCCGTACCTGCATGCTTACTTTCAGTGACTGATGTACAAACAAATCCAGGTTTGATTGCATCACCCCTTTTTTCTAATCTGACACCATTCAGATAATAATCTGTCTTCCTGTGCTTGCCACCAACGTGGATAACCTCACATTTATCAATATTATACGGCATCTGCCATGCATCTGCACACTCACCCAATCTATCCAAGTTACCATGCAGCCTCATAGCACCCCCCTCACAGCTCACGATGCCACCCAGCTTTGTGTCATCTGCAAACCTGGAGATGTTACATTTAATTCCCTCGTGAAAATCGTTAATATATATTGTAAATAACTGGAATCCCAGCACTGAGCCTTGCGGCACCCCTGCCATTCTGAAAAGGACCCGTTAGTTCCTACTTATTGCTCCCTGTCTGCCAACCAGTTCTCTAGCCATGTCAATACCCTACCCCCAATACCATGTGCTCCAAGTATGCACACTAATCTCTTGTGTGACGCCTTGTTAAAGAGGAACTAATAAACTTGCACTCTGCTAAATCTCAGAATCAGTGCAAGAACATATTGTGTTACAAATCTGTACACATTCCTTCGATTTAATGATTTTCTTTGGAATTGCATTTGACCTACAGACCAAACGGCGTGTCTATTCTCAGAGGTGAGGAAAGCAATTCAGACCAGCTTCACATTGTGGAGGAGCAATTTAATTTACTGCTGATCACAATATATTTTGTACAATATAACAAAAGCTTAGTGACTCAGTGCCAGGTGAGGTGAGGCAATGCAGGGAAACAGACATGAACACATTCATTTGTTGGATAAATGATACTCGTGTTGTCTCCATGGCAACAATAATTTCTGTACTGAAAGGCCTGGATAGAGTGGATGTGGAGAGGATGTTTCTACCAGTGGGAGAGTCTAGGACCAGAGGGCACAGCCCCAAAATAAAAGGGTGTACTTTTAAAAAGGCAATGAGGAGGAATGTCTTTAGCAAGAGGGTGGTGAATCTGTGGCATTCATTGCCACTGACGGCTATGGAGGCTGTCATTGGGTATTTTTAAAGCGGAGATTGACAGTTTCTTTATAAGTAAGGATGGCAAAGGTTATAGGGAGATGGCAGGAGAATGGGGTTGACAGGGAGAAAGATAGATCAGCCATGATTGAATGATGGAGCAGACTCGATGGGCCAAATGGCCTAATTCTGCTCCTATGGGGGCAGAGTCATTGGGTATTTTTAAAGCGGTGATTGACATGTTCTTGATTAATAAATGTGTTAAAGGTTACGGGGAGAAGGCAGGAGGTAAAGATAGATCAAACATAATTGATTGGTAGAGTAGACTCGATGGGCTGAATGGCCTAATTCTGCTCCTATGACATGGACTTGGTCATATTTCAGATTTTTGAAATCTAGGGTATATTGCCTTTGGGCTATCATATTGTAATCTGCAGATGGTTATTGTGATCAAAGAAATTGATACGTTTCTCCGATGATGCTGGGGTCACTTAGCAAATTATTGCAGTGTATGGCTTATGGTGGTGGCCCATCGTAAATGACAACAGTATGGCTGTGCAGTCTTTAGTCTTGCACCACCTGTGCGTGGGAGAGATTAAGGTGGAGAGACTGTTGCACACGAGCTAGCCCACCCTCTCGGCCGCAGGGGCTGGATTCCAGTGGCACAGTTAGACGTTCCGGCTGGAAACTCCCTCGGCAGCAGTGGACGGCCAGCCGCCTTCCTGGCCGTTGAACCCTCCAGTGGATTTCCTCCGCCCAATCTGCTGGAACAGACTCCGCATGCTGGGCTGAGCATCCTTTTTATATTTCTTCATATATATCTTATATTCACTGGAATTTAGAATTTAGGAGGATGAGAGGAGATCTTATAGAAACATAAAACATTCTTAAGGGATTGGACAGGCTAGATGCAGGAAAACTGTTCCCGATTTTGGGGGTTGGCCAGAACCAGGGGTCACAGTTTAAGAATAAGGGTAGGTCATTTAGGACTGAGATGAGGAGAAACTATTTCACCCGGAGAATCGTGAATCTGTGGAATTCTCTACCACAGAAGGCAGTGGAGGTCAATTCACTGGATGTATTCAAGAGACAGTTAAGGACCTGTCCCACTTGGGGGACCTAATCTGCGAGTTTAGAAGAGTGTCTTTGACCTTCAAACTCGCAGCATGGTCGACACGAGGTCCTAGGAGGTCCTCTGAGGTTGTTGGAACTCTCCTTCATGCTCGAGGGAAATTCCCGAATACTTACGGCCTCAGCTAGGTCGCGGACAAATTTTCAGAATATTGAAACATAGAATTTGGTTCACATGGGTCTTTTTAACACGTAGTGCAGTGGAGTGGGGTCACCATTTAGTTACAGGCAGTCGAGGGCGGCCGTAGGCAATCTCCTTCGCTGACTGGGCACTTTGATTGGCTCATTGGAATTTCAGGACCAAGGAAGACCTACCGGTAGGTTAAATGCCCGTTAATCTTTATTAAACTTATTAAGAGTGTCTCCACTCCTTCTCTCCCCTTCTCTCCCCTTCTCCCCATTCCCCCCCGCTTCTCACCACCCCTCCCCCGTGCTCTCTAAGGGACTTACCATTACTATGTAGCCGTTTGACCTTCATCTTCATCGCGCAGACAGCGCTCCTCCGCTTTCCCTGGCCCCCGTCTTGGCAATGTGTTTGTGTGTGCGGTCAGTCGATCCAGCTCGCGGTTTCAACGACGATCGAGGCTTGCCAGGCGAGTGCCCTCGAGCTGGAAGGTCGAAGACACTCTTTTTAACTCGCCAATTAGGTCACCCAAGTGGGACAGGCCCTTAGATACACTGAAGCTCTTACGGCTAACAGAATCAAGGGATATGGGGAGAAAACAGGAACAGGGTACTGATTTTGGATGATCAGCCATGATCATATTGAACGGCGTTGCTGGCTCGAAGGGCCAAATGGCCTACTCCTGCACCTATTTTCTATGTTACTATGTTTATATATCAAAAATCTTCTGAACACTTTATTAAAAGCTGTTTACCTAATAACTTTTAACTTGTTATTTCCACCTCTCTGCTCTTTTTCACAGAATTTTTTTTTTGTTTGTTTTTGTTCTGACTTTTGTATTAAATGTCAGTTGACTCTCATGGGTTCCACCGTTGCATAAACGTAACAACAGAATAAACTGTGAAAGCAGGAACATTTATTTACGAATGCTCGCGTAACTGAAATTACACAAGATCTTTGGAGCGAATGCTGCAGTCAGATCAATAAGCAGAGTCAAAATGAATTCAGGGAACTCGACCGTACACTGAACACAACTGGCACAATGTCTTTGAGTTAAGACTATTTATGCAGCAAATATTTTGAAAACAGTGTCCAAATGCATTAGTTTTGAATTGCTTGGCCTCCAGGTTAGACTCCACCACAAGAGAGTTATGAATGGATATGCAAAGGAGCTTTGCTCAATAAAAGTTAGGCTGGCCGATAATTACATTGTGATAATGATAAGCTTATCAGAAATGTGATTGAAATGCATTGGCAGGAGCTGAGGTGTGGTAAACAGGATGCTGTGTCTTGCCTTCAGACAATGGAACTGTGACGGTGTACAATAATAGGCTTTATGGTACCAAATAGTTAAACATTTTCTCTAAAATGATTCTTCCCTATAATCAAACAATTCATGCATACACTGTTATCTGAGCAAACATTAAATAAATCTAGTCCCACAGGTAGTCTGCTGCATTCTAAATGCTGTATTTACTGACACCAATAGATGTTAATGACTGGTGAATGGTTTATCGATTGGGGAAACATTTTAAATCTTTCCTTCCATGGCTGGGCCAAATATTTTGTTTCACAAATATCAGACTATAAGTTTCTGCATCCATTCAAACTTTCACCACTGATTTAAGGTGATTTAAGGGATTCTTAATCAATCACTAAGAATTTTTGGAATTGTTGCCTGCGGACCCACTGAACTACCATTAACTCTAGAGATAGACACAAAATGCTGGAGTAACTCAGCGGGTCAGGCAGCGTCTCTGGAGAAAATGGATAGGCAATGTTTTGGGCCGGGACCTTTCTCCAGGCTGCAAAAGAATCTGAAGAAGAAGGGTCCATTCACGAAACGTCACCTATCCATTTTCTCCAGAGATGCTTCATGACCCGCTGAGTTACTCCAGCATTTTGTGTCTATCTTTGGCATCTGGAGTTCCTTTTTATTACATTGTCACCATTAACACTATTTCTCCATCCACAAATGCTGCCGGACCTGTTGAGTGCTTTCAACATTTTCAAAAAGGACAAAGGACATTTATTGTCACGTACACCAGTTGGTGAAGTGAAATTTGATTTGCCATGCAGCACACAAGTAAACATAATACACAACACAAAATTAACAGTAGACATAAAAACATCCCCCCACTGTGGGGGAAAGGCAGCAAAGTCCAGTCCCATCCCCAGTTCACCCATAGTCGGGCCTATTGAGGCCTCTGCAGTCGCTGCTACGGGGCCCGATGTTCCAGGCCGTTCTTGCCGGGTGATGGTGCTCCGGCGTCGGGAGCGCCCTCTCAGCGGCTTGGGACACCTGGAGCGGCCGCCTCTTACTGGGGTCCGCGGCCTCCGAAGCCAACAAGGCTGCGCCGGATGGAGCTCCGCCACCGGGATGGAGGCTCCCGATAGAAAGTTCAGCGCCGCCGCCCGCAGCTGGCCGCTCCACAGTCCCGCGGCTCCGCGATGTTTTTGTCGGCAGTCTTCAGCTCACCGGAGCCCCAGCGCGGCGACCCAGGCAAGGCATCGCCCGCTCCGCTCCGCCGAAGCCGAAGTTCTGGGCAGTCCCCTCGGGAAACGCCGCTCCAGGCCCGCTGGTAGGCTGCGAGGACGGGTCGAAGATGCAGCCCGGAGAAAAACTGCCTCTCCGACCAGGTAGGGACCCTGAAAAAAAGTATTTCAGTGTTATATTTGCCCATATTTTACAGTTATTAATAGAATGCACTTTCTAGTTTTGAACCAAGAGATGGGGCTTCATTATCAGTAGGATGCAGGTCTGATAAGAGTGGGGAAAAAAGCTGTTCTTGCACTAGGTAGTATGTGCTTTCAAGCTTTTGTATCTTCTGCTTAGCGGGAGAGAGGAGAAGAGAGAATGTCCCAAGTGAGAGTAGTGCTTGATTATGTGAATTGCTTTCCCGAGACAGCGTGAGGTGTAATTGGAATCAACGAGGGGGATGGGTTTGTGTGATGGGCTGGGCTGTGTCCATAACACTCTGTGAATTCTTGTAGTCTTGGTCAGAGCAATTACCATGCCAAGCTGTGATGCATCCCGATAAGGTGTCTTCCGGTGTACGTAAGTGATAAAAAGTAAATAACTATGTTAGTGAACGCCGTCCTTCTGCAGTAAGTAAAAGATAATAAAGTTCGAAGAGACGGTAGACACTGGAACCTTGAACAAAAAACAAACTGCTGGAGGAACTCAGCGGTTTAGGCAGCATCTGTGGAAGGAAATAAGGAATGGGCCCAACCTGAAATGCCATCTATCCATTTCCCTCCACTGACGCTGCCTAACCGACTGAATTCCTCCAGTCCCCCTGCGTTTGCTAAATGGTGACGGTAATGGGCTGAATTGAAAATCAAACTCCCTTTATTTATTTTCTGTGGAGCTTCACTATTAGCAGTTAAGATCTGCTGGCAAATAAAGTGAGAGAAAAACAATTTGAACAAAACGATCCATAGTGCTCAATATTAATATTCTTCTTGGGCAGACTGTGAAGAAGGCTAACAAAATGTGCCGCAGGATATAGATCTGCCGCAGAAATAATATAAATAAAGAATAGTCTGCTTGAGTCTGAAGTAGGGTCTCGACCCAAAACATCACCTACCCATGTTCTCCAGGGATGTTGCCTGAACCAACAGACCGCGCGGCAGAAGGTCTTTTAGGTTTTAGGTTTTTTCTTTTAATTTCAGTTTTTACAGAACTCCATTACTTAACTGTTATTCTCTTCTTTGTCTGCCTTGTTTATCACACTGTGTAAGAAGAAACTGCAGATGTTGGTTTAAACCGAAGATAGACACAAAAAGCTGGAGTAACTCAGCGGGACAGGCAGCATCTCTGGAGAGGAGGAATGGGTGAGTTGGGTCGAGACCCTTCTTCAGATTTATAGCAGATTATTCTTTATTTATATTATGTTTATATTATATACTAAATTACTATTATGTACTATTATGTCTGAAGAAGGGTTTTGACCCAAAACGTCACCCATTCCTTCTCTCCAGAGATGCTGCCTGTCCCGCTGATTTACTTCAGCTTTCTGTGTCTATCTTTGCATCTCTGCCTGTTCCCCACAAATTCTCCTTTCAAGTTGCATCACTCCACCTCTCAGTATGACAAAATCTTCTCTCTCATGCTAGTTTCAATGGCAGAGCCCTTAGGTAGTGTGTCACACCTCTGGAGCTCCCTTTACAAACTTACCCACTGAGCATGATTTCTCCAAAGTTTCAAAGCTCACATTTTGAGCCAAACCCCCCCCATTGCCTTCTCTAGCTTTTCTTTTGAATTCTAGGTCGATGTTCAATTTCTCACGTTAATTTATGAACCATCCTGGGAATGTATTAAGAGTGGTTGTTACAAAAGAGTTGTTGGAGACATGCCAAATTTCCTTTGAAGGAGTTGATGGGGGAATGACTAGGGTGACAAAGGTCCTTGATTATTTTGGCTGCTGTTCGAGGCAGCGTGAAGTATAGATGGAGTCAATGCTGATGGAATGACCTGGGTGTGAATGGTCATTCATTATGTTTAAAGCTTGCATTGCTCTCTGGGTCTTTTTTTGCACTGGTATTGGTATGCATTTATTCAATTTTGTTTAACATATATTATATGTTTTAACATATAATAACCTTATAATGTATTAAGAGAAATGGATCACCTTGGTTGGGGTTGGGGATGGGAAGGGGTGAGTTATAGTTCCTGACAGCTCACATGAGTGGCCTATGGTCAAATGTGATACCAAACAGTAAGTATCCAAACAATGTGTAGGAAGGAACAGCAGATGCTGGTTTACACCGATGATAGACACAAAATGCTGGAGTAATTCAGCGAGATAGGTAGCATCTCTGGAGAGAAGGAATGGTTGATTTTTCGGGGTCTGGACCCTTCTTCTGACCCAAGTAATGTTTGATCTTAAAAGCATCCATCACATCTTCACCCAAAAGCCGGAGAAATGTGTGAGTTATTTATTTAGTTATATTAATGGTTTGCAAGGCCAACGTTTGTTACCCAACCAATTTCTTTGAACTGAATTACTCATTAGGCAAATTCCAAGGACAGGTAAGAGTGAGCCACATAGGGACTTCCATTCCCCGATGAATATCAGTAAACCGGATGGATTTTATTTGACACTTTTGTGGAATCTATCACCAATGGCAGAACTTTTTCAAAGAACATTTTGGCATTTATGAAATTAATTTAATCTTCCCAGCCATGCAGGGTGGGATTTGAAATCATGTTGCTATATCATCAAGTCCTGGCATCTGTTAATAATGCAACATCAATTATAGTGCAACCTCACCATGAACTCACCAGATGTCAGTAGAAAGACATCAAATATAAAAACGAGACATTCTCCTCCAAACTAGTCTGGAAGTGCAAAAGCCCAATTGTTATGCTGTCTTTGTTAACCTGGATAAATCTGCATGAAGTAAACATTAGGATGAGTGCCTTCCTTCTCTGGCTCAATAGCAGACTATGCAGCTATTTTTATATTGAAGAAGAACCATTGAATGCAGGTGATTGTTTGCACTTTAAAACTGGCACGCAGTGCATTATATGGACAGAAGACAATTATACTTCTCTCTCGTTTGTCTTGATGATTACACCACGCTTGCTGGTCACATTTGCACCTTATTGGAAATGTATGATTGTTAATAGCCCTTTGCTAAATTTTCACAAATGAATCCGTGTCATCAGAATCAACTCTACAATGAGTGGGATCGATTGAATGAAAGCATTGGCTCATGGAAACAAAGCATTCAACAATTTCTTTGTGGTCGTTTTGTAATTAATATTTTTATATCCATTTTCTTAATATGAATTTAGTCCTCTTCTGAGCAATTTTCTGTGCATTTACAACTGCTGGTAGTCTGTTATGCAATTTGTTCACCTTTTTTTGGAGAAAACAAATGTTCATACAGCCACATTGAAAGTAAAACAACTACACCCATTGAATGGGGATGTTTTCTGTGCTGGATTCATTTGAAATGGAATGTGTTAGCCAGTCAAACTATTCACATTATCAAGTTGAAAAGTAGTTAAGATAGTACATTAAAAAAAATCCATTACTTCATGGGTGATATGTTGAAATGGCTGTTCTTATTTATAAGCTTTTGGTCATTGCCTACTGGTATTCCATTGCTAATAAATTAGTGATTAGTTAAATTGGCAGCAGTACAGCATAAACCTCAGTAAGAAAGAGTCAAAGAAATGGTGGATCATTTTAAAGCAGCTCTGAGCCCAAATGCAAATGCATGGGCGAGAGATATCTTTGCCAGAGTTCGATCAGGGAATATCTTTCTGACAGCAGTGGATATGATAATGGTGCAGCAAAGTGGCACCGAGTGTCGGCACAGTAGCGCAGTGGTAGTGGTTGAGTTGCTGCCTTACACTGCCAGAGACCCAAGCAGCATATATGGCAAACATCTGAAGTCATGTTACAGCCCCCCTGGGTGGAATGGGGAGTGCATTAATTCTTCCTTAGAGACACAAGCAAACTTCAGATGCTGGAATATTGAGGAAAACAGAAAATGCGAGAGGAACTCTAGGGCAGCACGGTGCTGCAGCGGTTGGGTTGCTGCCTTACAGCACCAGAGATCTGCGTTCGATCCTGACTGCAGGTGTTGACTGTATGGAGTTTGTAGGTTCTCCCCGTGACCTGCTTGGGTTTTCTCTGAGATCTTCGGTTTCCTCCCACACTTCATAGAGGTGCAGGTCTGTGGGTTAATTGGCTTGTTGTAAATGTATTTTTAAAAATGGCCTTGGTGCGTTGGGTAGTGTTAATGTGCGGGGATCATTGGTCGGTGCTGACGGTGGGCAGAAGGGCTATTTCCGCGCTGTATCTCTAAACTAAACCAAACTCACTGGTCAGGCAGCATCTGTGCTGGGAATGGAAGGGTTCTAACCCAAAATGTAACCTGTCCTTCCTCCATAGATGCTGCCTGACCTGCTGGTTCCTCCTGCACTTTGTGTTTTCCTCATTCTTCCTTTCATTTCAGCCATAATTCCATGCCTCTGTCCATCTTAGTTATTGAAATCTTCCTTCAAAGGGTTGCTGCCTTACTGGAGTTGCTGCCTTACAACGTCAGAGACCTGGGTTCAATCCCGACTATGGGAAGACGCAAAACGCTGGAGTAACTCAGCGGGCAGCATCTCTGGGGAGAAGGAATAGGTGATGTTTCAGGTCGAGACCCTTCTTCAGTCTGTACGGAGTTTGTACGTGCTCCCCGTGATGGTTTTTTTCTGGGTGCTACAGTTTGCTCCCACACTCCAAAGATGTATAGATTTGTAGGTTAATTAGTTCAAATAAAAATTGTAAATTGTCCCTAGTGTGTAGGATAGTGGTAGCGTACGGGGTGATCGCAAGTCGGCACAGACTTGGTGGGCCGCAGAGCCTGCTTTCGTGCTGTATCTCTAAAATCTAAAGTCTAAAAGGTAGTCAGAAATGATAGCACAGTTGGCCACTAAACTAAAGAATCTATCAAGAACCTATCAATCTCCGCTTTAAAGGTACCCTTTGACTTGGCCTCCACGCCCATCTTGCAGCAATGAATTCCACAGATTCACCGCCCTCTGCCTTGAGAAACTCCTACTCATCTACATTCTAAAAGTACGTCCTTTTATTTGGTGGCTGTGCCCTCTACTCCTGGACTCTCCCACTACTGAAGACACCCTCTCCACTCTCTCTAGGCCTATCATGAAATGGTAGGTTTCAATGAGATCCCGCCTCTAAGAGGAACGTACATGAAACCCATGCCCAGCAATGACTAAGGTTCAATTGATCATGGCCAGGGCTTTGTGTTCAGCTGTGAACCAACATTACTAGCTTTAGTGATGCAGAGATACAGTGTGGAAACAGGCCCTTCGACCTACCAATACCATGCCAACCGCGATCCCTGCACACTAACACTATCCTACGCACACTAAAGACACATTATCATTTTATCAAGCCAATTAGCTTACAAACCTATTCTTCTTTTGACTAGGGGAGGAAACTGGAGATCCCGGAGAAAACCCACTCGGGTCACGGGGAGAATGTACAAACTCCATACAGACAGCACCCGTAGTCAGGATCGATGCCAGGTCTCTGGCGCTGTAAAGCAGCAACTCAGCTACTGTGTCGCCGTGCCGCCCCCAACTGCTGACCTTGAGGAAAGTTTCCCAAGTAAACTCTTTAACTGCTCACTGTGTGAGCAGTGTTTAAGAAAGAACTGCAGATGCTAAAAAAATCAAAGGTAGACAAAAATGCTGGAGAAATTGGATGAGCAGCACGTCATATTTCGCTTGGGTAGTTTACACCCCAGCGGTATGAACATTGAGTTCTCCAATTTCAGGTAGACCTTGCTTTCTCCCTCCTTCCCCTCCCCTTCCCAGCTCTCCTACAGCCTACTGTCTCTGCCTCTTTCTTTCTTTTTCCATCCCCCCCCCCCCACATCAGTCTGTAGAAGGGTCTCGACCCGAAATGTCGCCTATTCCTTCACTCCATAGATGCTGCCTCACCTGCTGAGTTTCTGCAGCATTTTTGTCTACCTTCTGTGTGAGGAAAACATCCTTTTCCCAGTGCCAGCTTCTCATGAAAGGGAAACGTTAGATTCTAGCAGTTATGGTGATCTTCAAGTTAGCTGAACACATACTGAGCACTTTAAAAGTAAAGTGGATAGGTATATGGACGTGAAGGGAATGGAGGGGTATGGTCTGAGTGCAGGTAGATGGGACTAGGGGAAAACAAATGGTCGGCACGGACTGGAAGGGCCGAGAGGGCCTGTTTCCGTGCTGTAATTGTTATATGGTTATGTTATATTATGAGGCCTACAGTAGCATTCACTTCTCTCCTGCAGCTCTCTTGATTTAGCTAATCAGCACCTGATCAGTTGCCTGATTGATAATGCTACAGAGGGAGTTTTGTTTTAATTATTTTTTTTATTTTAGAGATACAGCATAGAAACAGGTCCTTTGGCTCACTGAGTCCATGTTGACCAGCAATCACCCGTACACTTGTTCAATCCTACATTTTTTATTTAATGGAAGCCAATTAAACCTACAAACCTGCACATCTTTGGAGTGTGTGAGGAAACCAGAGAACCTGGAGAAAACCCACGCGGTCACAGAGAGAACATGCAAACTCTGTACAGACAGCACACGTAGTCAGGATTGAACCCGGGTCGCTGGCGCTGTAAGGCAGCAACTCTACCACTGTGCCGACCCCTTCTCTGCTGTCGATCGGTAAAGAGAGCAATGAAGCAATTTGCTTGCAGGTGCAATGGCACTCTGACCAAATCAAAGAGGTGAAAAGGGAAGCAGGAATATTAACATTTAATGGCTGCTTAGGCTGTTAAGTATTATGTTTTGCAGGCAAGAGTTTGATAGTTCACAATCTGTTTACCACTGCAACGTTCCTGCACGTGTGATCCCTTGAAGTAGGCTCTAGACTATGCACCTACTAAATATTTACCATTGCTGAAATGTCAAGGGGAATTTAAACAAAATAAAAATGTCTGGCTCTCATCTTTAAAATTGTTCCCTCCTGGTCCTGGGCCAATGAAAAAGAGATGAATGCTCACATTATTGTATGCCTTTGATCGAAAGTTGGCTGGGGTGATGTTTCAAAGCCTTGTTTTCGCTTTGACTGCTGCAAATAAGAATGCAAGTGCGTTGTTTCACTGAGAAAACATTTTTATAGCTCTTGCATTTTTTATCTTGGAATGTTCATATTGGTTAAGTACATGCAAGGACATAGGGCACTGCAGATTAATATATCTTATTTCTAGTAAATGAAGGAAAAAGACTGTGCACTTATCAGATGCGCCACGATCAACAGCTTCACTCCCCGTTTGTTGAGGTAATTTCTCTCATGTTTTATTTTTTAATTCTATGGAAAAGGATTTTTGCAGCAAAGAACATCTGCCCACTTAATTTTTCCACATTTCTCAACAGATTGTTAATTCCAACTATCTCTCTTGGGCTAAAAAATTGTCATGTGTCTGTAATTCTTTTCTTGTTGTACAAAGGCATCACCCTTGGCAGAAGCCGCATCCCCGCTTTATTTTATTGCTTTCTTTCCAAAAGTAAGCAGATTGTAATTCCCTTCCCAACAGCCCAGAGGGGTTTGGGGTGGAGCTCCCAGAAATTATGATTGAACAAGCAGAAAACACTCCCAGGAATTGTTTACTATATATCAAATTTAACAAAGTCGACATTTTCCTCCACAACACATCAGTTTGTCATGATATATTTCCATACGATTCAATGGTTCGGCCATCATGTCCTTTTCTTGCATGTTTAGTTTAGAGATACAACGTGGAAACAGTCCCTTTGGCCCACCAAGTCAGCGCCGACTGGAGATTCCGGCACAACAATACTATCCAACACACACACGCAAGGGACAATTTACAATTATACCAAGCCAATTAGCCTGCAAACCGGAACATCTTCGGAATGTGGGAGGAAACCGGAGATCCTGGAGAAAACCCACACAGGCCATGGGGAGAATGTACAAATTCCATACAGACAGCACCCGTAGTCATGATCAACCCAGCAGCCACTACGCCACCATGCTGCCCTGCTTCTCATTGATGTGCCATCATTGTAATTATAATTCTTCCCAATCACACGTTGTTAGTAATGCCTCTATTATAAGCGAGCAAGCTTCCAAACCCCAACAGTGAGTGGGATGGATATCAAGCATACACTACTTAGCGATTTTATCTCTGGCCCAGATCTGGACCTCAACATTAAGTTCTCTGGCCTGCAAGGCAGTTACAATGAATTGGGGGATTACCTGTTCCATTCCTGCTTCTGTATCTGACCAATTGCTTTCTTTTTGTCAACCTGTAGGCAGCAAGAGGATCTTCCATAAGCCCCTCTTTAACTAGTTGCAAAGGGTTCCATTTACAATTTAAGAGCCTAATGTGTGATTTTAACCTTCACCCTGTAAGTGGAATAATCTGAGGGAGGTGGATTTTCTCTGATATAGTTTGTTTGTGAACTGGAAGAAGCAGGAATGCTTAGCAGAGACCCAGTAGGAAATCTTCTCTCTCCCCCCCCTCCCCCCCCCCCCCCCCCCCCCCCCCCTTCCCCACTCCTTTGCTTCAGAAAACCTCCTCAATTGTGATTTTGTTTCCACTTCCTTCCCATTGACTTGGGTTGTGGTCTTAGTCCTCTTGTGCCTCATTATAGCCACACTGGTGAATTTCCCATTTATTTTATGTCAGCTACCAAGAGATCAATTTAAAGCCTAGAGAATAGAAAGACAGGGAAATAAATTAGAAGGGAAATTGGAAAACCAAGAAAAACACATGGAGATGTATTGGCAAGCAAAACTGAAAACTTAAAGATGTTTTAAGTAAATTAATGCTAAGAGGATAACAAAGAAAAGAATAGTGTCTCTATAGATAAATGACAACTGCCCAGAAATATACTGATTAAGTCATGATCGTACAACTGCAGATGGATTTTACTAATTTTTAGGTTGTTTTGCATCTCAGAAATGTGAACAGCTATCCTCAAGTTGTAAGTCATGCTAATAAGATTAAAGATGAGACATGCATCAAATGATGCCATTTGCCTTAGGCTGTTGGCAGGGTCATTAATTATCTACTGTGTCCTGGGACTGCTTTGAGATAACTATATTTCACTAAAATGGAGACTCGAGGAACTGCAAATGCTGGAATCTTGCATTGAACACAAAGTTCTGGAATAAGTCAGTGGGTCAGGCAGCCTCTCTGGAGGACATAGCTAGGAGACTGAAGAAGGATCCCGATCTAAAACATCACCTATCCATTTCCTCCAGAGATGCTGCCTGGCCCATTGTGATACGCCAACACTTTGTGTTCTACATATGTTTAATTAAAATCAATCCTGCCTAAACCCCATTTAAGGAAGTTCATTACTTACCTCCCACCATTCAGGTCTCCTGCTGAAGACATCCCCTTTTCTCCCAATTGGTTATACCCCAATCCTCTGAATCCATGACCCACCAAAGGTTATGTTTCACCATTGATCAAGCTCCATCTGACTAACCTCTACAATAGGCAATGTCCGAACTCCCTAATTGCAAATAAGCCCACAACTTCACCCTTAAATTCTGATCACTCCCTCATCCTCCTAAGACAGCCACCGCAGGACTTTGATGGAACCTCAGATAACCAAATGCCTTCCCACCTTTGACACAGTCAGGCCCTCAAGGTCTGAATCCTACCCTCAATGACGCCAATTGAACCTCTGAAAGCCCAGTCTTTCTGTTCACCCGATCAACTGTACCATGCGACCATTACAGTGCTTTTTCTTTTTCTTCGACTGGAAACGTCACCCATTCCTTCTCTCCAGAAATGCTGCCTGTCCCGCTGAGTTACTCCAGCTTTTTGTGTCTATCTTTGGACTGTTCTAAATGTATTTGTTGCATCGGTCGCCACAAAATGTATGGGCAACAAATGTATTGTAGATGGGAGAGAATACAGAAAATGATTTAAAAAAATACAGAAAAAATAATATTAAAAAAATATTAAGTGATCTCGCATTATAAAACAGTAGGTAAATTGCCAGACATAAATAAGATATATCCCAGGCTATTAGGAAAAGCAATATCAGCAAAAAGCAATTTATCTTCTATCTAAGATGCTAATTCTGAAGGACTGAAAGAATGCTAGTGTGGTGCCTTGTTTTGAAAAAAGGAGAAAGATGGAGATTGAGTAAATCTGACAGGCCCAGACAATCTAATTTTGGACTAAATACTGGAAACGATTTTGAGACAAAATAAGCTATTGTTTGAATAGATGCAGATTAGTCAAAGACATGCATTTTTCAATCTGACAAGGGAATTTTTTGAGGAGGTAATCGGCATAATATCGCAATGTATATAGTCTCTACTGATTTTACAATGGTTGATAAGTTCCCACAAAACAAACTAGATCTGTTTTGTAAAGGCCTTGTGAACTTCGAAAAAATAACGTGGGGTCCAAAGATTGCTCAGGCAAGGAGCAAAGAATAAGAGGCAATGGATATTTAGGACCAAGCAAGATTGTACAGAAAGGTCCCAGATAGCTCAGTGGTCTCCTGTTGTCATTGTATAACTCAATGATTTAGACTTAAGAATGGGGGCATAATTAATGAATTTATTTTAACTTAGTTCAGTTGAGGAGTTTAGTTTGATTCAGTTCAGTTTATTATCACGTGTACCAGCGTACAGTGAAAAAGTTTTTGTTGCGCACTATTTAGTTATTGGAAAGATTTTATATGATTACAATCGAGCTGTCCACAGTGTACAGAAACAGGATTAAGGGAATAATATATAGTGCAAGATAAAGTCTAGAAAAGTCCAATTTAAAAGTAGTCCGAGGCTCTCCAATGAGGTAGATGGTAGGTCAGGATCGTTCTTTAATTGTTGATAGTTTGGTACAGTTGCTTGCCAGCAGCTGAGAGGAAATTGTCCCAGAATCTGGAGGTTTGTGTTTTCGCACTACGGAAACTCTTGCCTGATGGGAGAGGGGAGAAGAGAGGGTGATCGGGATGAAACTCGTCCTTGATTATGCTGGTGGCCTTGCCAAGGCAGCGTGAAGTGCAGATGGGGGTCAATGGAAGGGAGACTGGTTTGTGTGATGGTCTGGGCAGTGTCCATAATCCTCAGCAATTTCTTGCTATCTTGGATGGAGCTGTTCCCAAACCATGCTGTAATGCATCCTGAGAAAATGTGTTCTATTGCGTATCTGTAGAGGTTGGTGAGTGTTGTTGGGGACATGCTGAACTTCCTCAGCCTTCTCAGGAAGTAGAGGCGTTGGTGTGCTTTCTTCGCCATTGCTTCGATATGGTTCGTCCAGGACAAGTTGCTGGTAATATTTACTCCTTGGAACTCAAACCTTTCAAATGGCTCAGTGGCTCCCTGCTTTAATTTTATACCTCAATGATTTAGAGTTAAGAATGGAGGCAATTTTTTAGATGGTGCAAATATCAGCCAAATGGTTAACTGGAGAAACAGGTGTTGTCCACGGGTGGATAGTAATGTAACCAGAAAAGTGGTAAAATAAATAAAATATGGAGAAGTATGAGGTAATGCTTCAGAGAAGAGTAAGAAAGGCAAGAATCAGCACGATAAATGGCACAATGGTGACTGCAAAGAACTAGGTCTTTGAAGTGTGCATCCATCATTCCCTGAAGATAGCAGGGCAGGTAGATAGATTTCTTAAGAAGGATATCTGTCATTTACTGAACAAAGAACATGAAGGAAGCAAGGGCTTGCAAGATCAATATAGAAGAACCATTAGGCCACTGCTAGTACTGTATTCAGTCCAGGAAGGGTGTAATAACCCTAGGGAAGATTAAGAGATTTGCAAGGATATTGGCAGAAATGGAATGTTTTTGTTATGAAGAGAGATTGGATAAAATGGTATTATTCTCTTTGGAACCAAGAAGCCTAAAGGGATAATCACATAAAAAAACTCAAAATTATGAGACTTGACAGGATAAAGTGAAAGGATTTTGCTCTTGTACCAAAGGGGCCAATAGATTGGGCCAACGATGAATAAATAGATTAAGTGATTCTCAGGATTTTAAGAAAAAAAAAATCGTCATCCATTTTCTCTTCTCATAATACTAAGAATTCACACCCATCTGTCAGACCTACTAACAGACTGAACCATTTTAATTCTCAGTACAGATTTGCCTCTCCTTGCCTGTTTACCTTTCGAATGAGGCAGTAACTCAAGACCCTGTTGCCTGTAAAACATCCAGCGTCATTATTTTGAAGTGCAGTGCAGTTATCCATTTGTGGGTTGGTAAATATTTACACCGCCATAGAAACTTATTGTGCAGAAATTGGCTGCTGTACTTCCTACGTTACAAATAGTTTTCTCTAAAAGCTCTGAGTGTTCTCATTAGCCTATGTTGGTTTGAAGAACCAAGACTTCCCATAGGAATATCTCAGAGAAGAAAGATCCAAAGAAAACAGCATCTCACTTGACCAGCACCAGATGAGTGAATTAGTTTATTAATTTAGTTTAGTTTATTATTGTCATGTGTCGCATGACAATAATAAGTGAAAAGCTTTTGTTGCCATGCTATCCAGTCATATAAAAGACTAAACATGAATACAATCAAACCGTAGACAGTGCACAGATAAAGAATAAAGTGCAACACTTAGTGCAAGATATAATAATGAAGTCCAATAAAGTTCAACTGAAGATAGTTCAAAGGTCTCCATTCGGGTAAATGGTAGGACCACACTCTAGGAGACCATTCAGTTGCCTGTTAATAGCTGGGTAGAAACTGATCCTGAATCTGGAGCTATATGTTTTCACTCTTATCCAGTTCCTGCCTGATGGGCCAGGGGAGAACAGGGAGTGACTGGGATGCGACTGGCCCTTGATTATGCTGGTGGCCTTGCGGAGTGTGTAGTGTAGGTGGAGTTAATGGAAGGGAGGCTGGTTTTGTGCGATGGTCTGGGCTACGTTCTCGTCTCTCTGCACATATGTAGAGGTTGGTGAGGGTTGTTAGTGCCATGCTGAACTTCGTAAGCCTTCTAAGGAAGTAAAGGTGTTGATGTGCTTTTTTGGTCATAGTTTCAATGTGGTTGGTCCAGGACAGATGGTGACATTTATTCCTAGGAACTTGAAACTTTTGACCAGCAGCATCACAGTAGACTGGCGTGTGTGTACTGCTTCGCTTGGCTGAAGTCAATCACAATTTCCTTTGTCTTGCTGACATTGAGGTAGGGGTTGGTGCCTTGGCACCAAGTTAGATGGTTCTCAATATCCTTTCGTTACTCTGAAGAATTGGAAAGTTCTACCTTTGGAGAAGCAGCTAGTGCTAATGAGTAATAGAGGGCTCTGGTGGCAAATTGAATACAGGAGGCATCCTGCCTCCGAGCGAGATCCCTTTCCAATTGCCATGGAATTTACATATATGGGCCTCAGGGACCCACCGTTGCTTCTGATATAGAATAAATCAAATCATGCATTGAATTAGGGTTATTCAACAAAGAGTCCTAAGAGTGGAGAAGGGTGTGACAAGCCCTTGTGTAACCATCTCTCTGGATAACAGGAATCAACAGTCAACCCTGAAGAGCATGAACATAAATGTTGCCACACAAGAACCCTCACAAATGATGCTGATATAGAAACTCACACATAGAAAGCCAGATGCCCATCAAGATCAGATTAACAGAGGAAAAGGCTTTGTGCCAACAGTCACCTCGTACAGATTTCTTACACACAGCAGAGGAGCAGATGAATCCCAACCCCGTGGGAGACGCAATTTCCAGTTTCGGAGCTGAAGCTAGCAACATTATTTTCAAAGATTTACCACATGTTTTTCAGCAACAGTCCTGACTCATGCCTTCAAACCCTTGCTCTGTGAAATCATAGTCATGGTCTGCTTATCTTAGTGTGTTCACCAAGAATTGAGGGGACAATGTCAGAGAGAGAGAGAGAGAGAGAGAGAGAGAGTCAAGCTAGCTTCTAGCATTTGAGCCCTGACCTTAAATTACATCATTGTGTTGGCGGATGGCCAGAACAATGTTCTTGCGCTCATTATATAGCCAGTGGATCATTTTACCAAAATCCATGCCGTACACATACATCCTGCCCTATTGCAAACTAACATTCAGAAGTCCCCTCAAGATCCATTTCAGTACATTTAGGGCAACCATAACTTTTAATACGTAAATCAAGTGCGAGACTTTACCAACCAAATTGCAAAAAGTAAAATATGCTAAATTGTCTTTGTGTTTTGTTACAGGAGGATTTGCAATGGAGATATGTTGAGAAACAGATGGTTAAGCAACAAACTGTGCATATCCCACGTAAGTGGAATGTGTGGTTCAGTCTGTGGATAGTGGTGCCCTGGCATCACTGTAACCACGGGATGGTATGTTCATTGCTCCGGAATGTCTTCTGTTTAACTGCAGAGTCTTTTGTGCGTGAACACAAGACACTTGCACACATGTTGCCGTTATTGAATTGTGTTCCATCTGCTGGAGCAAAACCCAAGAATTCATTAAATGATGTTTGTGAAGAAACTCTCACACTGAGATTATATTTTAACCCTGCGAGTCCTGAACTATCTTTACCTTTGGTTTCAAAATCCTCCTCCAGAAACCCCTGATCGATTTAGTCTTTAAACTTTGGAGATACAGCATGGAAACAGGCCCTTCGTTGCAACCGGTCCACACCGACTAGCAATCACCCCATACACTAGCACTATCCTACCAACTAGGGACAATTTACAATTTTTTTTACCGACGTCTATTAACCTACAAACCTGTATGTCATCGGAGTTTAGAAGGATGAGAGGATATCTCATTGAAACATATAAGATTGTTAAGGGTTTGGACACGCTAGAGACAGGAAACGTGCTCCCGATGTTGGGGGAGTCCAGAACCAGGGGCCACAGTTTAAGAATAAGGGGTAAGCCATTTAGAATGGAGATGAGGAAACACTTTTTCTCACAGAGTGGTGAGTCAATGGAATTCTCTGCCTCAGAGGGCGGTGGAGGCGGGTTCTATGGATGCTTTCAAGAGAGAGCTCTTAAAAATAGCGGAGTCAGGGGATATGGGGAGAAGGCAGGAACGGGGTACTGTTTGGGGATGATCAGCCATGATCACATTGAATGGCGGTGCTGGCTCGAAGGGCCGAATGGCCTACTCTTGCACCTATTGTCTATTGTCATTGAAGTGTGGGAGGAAACCAGAGCACCCGGAGAAAACCCACACTGTCACAGGGAGAATGTACAAACTCCGTACAGATAGCTCCCATAATCAGGATCGAACCCAGGTGTCTGGTGCAGTAAGGCAGCATTTCTACTGCTGTGCCACAACTGAAAATGCTTAGAAATTATTCTTCCCAATATAGCAGTGCTCTGGGGATAAGTTAATAAAGTTTGTTAGTCATCTGCAAAGCGTAGTGATGGGATGTTAGCTTCTCACAAGGCCTGAAGGAGGAAATGTTATTAATCTTTCACATAGTTTGCCACTGAGGTGGAATGTTCTGTGAGGCAAACTTGAGCAAGATCCATTCTGTACAAAGAACTTATCAGTGAAGGCCGAATGTCGCACAGTGCTGGACTGAGCTCCTATGTGACTGCTATGAGTCGGTGGACTGATCCCTATTCAAGGACTCTGCGGCCAAACTAAATCAGTATACTACCATCATTACAGGCTTTCATAAAGAGTTGAGGGACTGCTTGCCAAAGAAGTCAATGTGAATGTTCTCCAATCAGAATCCACTCCTTAGCCATTCCAATCTTAACCCTTTCCACAGAAAAGCCCTCCGCTCATTCAGTTTCAGTCCCCATATTATCATTAAATCTGCTGACAAGGTAGGTGCCATAGTAGTCAGGAAGGCTGACCTCTACTATGCTGAGACCAAACATCAGCTCTTGGACACCACTATATGCCCTCTACTCGACCATGAGCTCACAGATGAACACCAGGCCAAAACCTTCACCGATCTCATCACTTCCACAACCTCCAACCATACAATTCCCCAACCCCACTCAGCCTGTTTCTATCTCCTTCCCAAAATCCACAAGCTTTGTCATTTGCTCCTTGAATGGGCATGCAACAGTAGAGTTGCTGGCTTACAGTGTCAGAGATCCGGGTTCGATCCAGACTATGGGTGCTGTCTGTACAGAGGTTTGTACGTTCTCCCTGTGACCGCGTGAATTTTCTCTGGGTGCTCCGGTTTCCTCCCACACTCCAAAGACGTACAGGTCTGTAGGTTAATTGGCTTCTGTAAATTGTCCCAGGAGTGTAGGATAGAGTACACCTGGGACAATTTAAGGGGTGATTGCTGGCAGGCGCAGACCTGGTGGGCCGAAGGCCTAAAGTCTAAAGTAAATCTGTCCAATTAATTCTATCTCCAGTTGTTTATTCTTTTCAAGTTTATATCCATTTCCATGTTGAAATGTAAATGCTAATATTTCTTCCAACACCCTTTCAAGCAGTGCATTCTAAATCTTAATAAACAGTTTCTTTCCACATAGAAAAATAATTCCTTGGCAATTAACGCAAGAATTCCCAAATGAAGATTGAAAGATTTGGTTAGTTCTTCTTTCCTACTATCAGGCAGTTTGCTAGAGACATACTTTTGTGAAGAGTTCTTTCGTGTTTTTAGTGTTGGAGATACAGCACAGAAACAGGCCCTTCGGCCCACCGAGTCCGCACTGACCAGCGATGCCCACACATTAACACTCTCCTACACACACTAGAGACAATTTATACATACACCAAGCCAGTTAACCTGCATTAATCTGGAGTGTGGGATGAAACCAAAGATCTCGGAGAAAACCCACGCGGTCACGGGGAGAACGTACAGACTCCATACAGACAGCACCCGTAGGTGGGATCGAACAGGGGTCTCCGGGAGCTGCAAGCTCTGTAAGGCAGCAGCTCTACCGCTGCGCCACCATGGCCGCCCCGACCTTCTATTTGGTGGGTTCAGAAGGGCGGAAATTAGGACATGGAGATCGGCAGTCTTTGGAGGATCTTCTGTCCATCATCAGCACCGCTGTTATAACCTAAGGTTTTAAGGAAGTTGCAAGAAATATAAACAGGCAGCAGCAGAACAGACGGCCACTGTATGAAAGTTGCACAATGTGACAGCCGTCAGCAAAGCTCTGCATAATGTATTTTGCTGTTTGACCCCGAGTTCCACATGGTGCTACAGTAAGTTATTGCCCCGTTGTCCTGTGAGCACTGCTGTGAATTCGTGATTAGAAGTAAATGTGACCCAAAGGACATGGAAATGGCACTGGCCAGCTGCAAATAATTACCAAAATACCACGCTGCAATGCTTTGTGCAATCTTAGTATCTCAGATCTTCAATGTCTTGACTACCTCAGAGTGATTAGCTGATACATTATGGACTTGGCCTCTGCCCAGTGGCCTCCAATATTAGATTGAGGCAAACAATGCATTACTTCTGCACTTCACTCTTATGAGTAACTGCACTTTAAAAAGTAAAAGTTGAAACTAATTATTTTTATTGTGTAGGCGTCGGTTACTTCACTGAAGGAGAAAAATAATGCACCATGATATTTATCTAGCAGATAACTAATATGTTATGACTTGTATTTCTGGGATTTACAATACATGTAATTTAAATTGCTACAAAAAGCAGTTTCAAATCCATTTACCTGTGAATGACTCAACTAACACACAAAATGATCCTGTCAATTTCTTGACTCCTGTAAAAGTTGAAGGCTGACACTGTGCATTCTTTGTATGCTTTCATTCACTTCTGTTGTCTGGGGAAAGAATAAAACAGTGAAACTAATTGACTAACGCAATCAAAAAATCAGCATATCCAAGATATACCCAATGGTCTCCTGATGTGCCATGTGATTCTCTGGGAATGTTTCAATTGCACATTTCTGTCGTTGCGACGCTACCCTTGCTCCCATGTGGAATATTTATACAATCATTGAAGAATCATAGAAATGTTATAACAAAAGGAAACAGTTCAGCACGAGGAGTGATGTCAGTCCCATTACCCCATTCTTTGAGTTTAGTTTAGAGATATAGTGCGGAAACAGGCGCTTTGGCCCACCGGGTCCGCATCGACCAGCGATCCCCGCACATTAAGACTACCCTACACACGCTAGGACAATTTAACATTTTGTACCAAGCCAATTATCCTACAAAGCTGTATGTCTTTGGAGTGTGGGAGGAAACTGAAGATCTCGGAGAAGACCCACGCGGGTCAAGGGGAGAACATACAATCTCCGTACAGCCAAACACCCATAGTCAGATTCGAACCAGGGTGTCTGGTGCTGGAAGGTAGCAGCCCCACTGCTACACCACCATGCCACCCTTTTCTGTAGCTTGCATTTCAAAATCCCTTTTAAAAGCTTTGAATGATTTTGCTCCACCATCCCAATTGGCAAATAATCACTATTTTGCCGAAAAAGTCAGTTCCTCGTTTCCCCTTGTGGTTTTTTTACTTTAAATTTCTGTTTCCACAGAGCGAATCCATCTGCTAATAGATGCATCTTCACTATTTATCACACTGAGCCCACATCATACCTTTGCACACCTCTGTTAAATCTCCTCAGCCCTCTTTGTTTTAAGGAGAATCATCTTAGCCTCTCCATTCTAACCTTGTTGCTGAAATCATTCGACCCTGGAATCATCCTGGTATATCTTCTCTGTCCAGTCTCGGGGATCTCACTTCGCTTAAAGTGTGTGCCGACCAGAAATGAATCCAACTACAATTAACTTGAATGGGCAATCAAGTTAAAATAATTTACATGGCTACTGTAAAAAGAGCAGTTTAATGGGAATTAATAGATTGCACTAAAATAATCCAATGTTGACCTGATGAACTGAAAGGTCTCCTTTGTGGTGCAACAATTAAGGATATACAAAATGGACTATCCTTGTGCCAAAGTGCCAATTAAGCTGCAGTTGTTTAATTGCTTTTAATCCATTAAGTTATAATGGAAATATGTCATAATTTCAAACCCAGTTTCTTTCTTATATCTTACAACACCGTAATGCAAAGGCATTTGATCATCTCCAGATACTTTATTGTCTAATCATTTCAATATGAAAACTCCATGGAGGCATCATGAAGTTACAAATAATCTTCAGAGAGCGAAAATCCCCTAACTGAAACTTCTGCATCCATGATTCCAATTGCTGTTAACTTTCTCTAATAAGACCAAGAGTGTCGAGTGTAAAATGCACGCACATAGAAACATGGAAAATAGGTGCAGGGGTAGGCCATTCAGCCCTTCGAACCAGTACTGCTATTCAATATGATCATGGCTGATCATCCAAAATCAGTACCCTGTTCCTGCTTTCTCAACGTATCCTTGATTCCATTATCCCTAAAAGCTATATCTAACTCTCTCTGGAATACATCCAGTGAATTGGCCTCCACTGCCTTTTGTGGCAGAGAATGCCACAGATTCACAACTCTCTGGGTGAAAACATTTTTCCTCATCTCAATCCTAAATGGCCTACCCTTTATTCTTAAACTGTGACCCCTGGTTCTGGAGCAAGTGGCTGTTTGGAAGGTGGATCATTCATTCTGTTGTCTTTAGGAGCTTCTGTGAGCTCCAAAAATATAGCAGCGATGTTCTCAAAACCAACTCTTCAAGTGTCAAAGGCCAAATATTCCCCATGAGTCACAAGTCATTGACTCTTAATCACCCGCTAAAATTATCTATTGCAAGCCATCCAGTTCAGAAGCAGTTTGAGGTGGGCAATCAATGGTAGCCCAAGCCACAATACCTACCTACATGCAATGAATGAGAGCAAACAAAAAAAACTCTCATTCTAGACTCTTGACAAAATCCAAGCTGATACTTCACTGTTCCCAAGGTTAATGTGATCATTATTGGATCAAGTGGATTGGAGAGGATATTGGGTAGAGTAGATTGGAGAAGATATTTCTACTAGTATTGTATGTTCTCCCTGTGACTGCATGGATTTTCTCTGGAGGCTCTGGTTTTCTCCCACATTCCAAAGACTCTAGGTTTGTAGGTTAAATGGCCTCTGTAAATTGCCCATAGTGTGTAGGATGCGAAACTGGGATAACATAGAACTAGTTTCAGGTTGAATGCTGGCTGGCACGGACTCAGTGGGCCACAGGGCCTGTTTCCACGCTGTATCACTAAACTAAACTAAACTAAAATAACGTGCAGTCAATCCTATTACCAACAGCATATCTTATGTTCATCACATATAACATAAATAGAGCCAGGATTTTGCAATAAATGCCATGTGCCTTTTTATGCCTTTTTTGATGATTTCACCAGGATAATGCTGGTGAAATCATGAAATTCACGAGTGCCTAAATCAGCCTTTTTCTGCCGTTTTGCTATTGTCTCTAGTTATACCATGATAATAATGATGTTTTCTATGTTAACTCGTTAATATTAATGTTATTATTAACGTGATAACGTAGTATAACTTGCAAGAAAACTTCCACCACCAGGGCAAAACCAGGGGTGCCACCGTCAGTTGTTCCTTTTTTTCGTGCAGCTGCCGCTGGTTCAGTTTTCAAGAAAGAACTGCAGATGCTGGAAAAAATCAAAGGTAGACAAGAAATGCTGGAGAAACAGTGGGTGAGGCAGCATCTACGGAGAGAAGGAATAGACGACGTTTCGGGTCGAGACTCTTCTTCAGACTGATGTGGGGGGAGTGGGAAAAAGAAAGGAAGTGGCAGAGACAGTAGGACTAGAAGGACAGCTGGGAAGGGGAGGGGGAGGAGGGGGAAGACAAGGGCTAGCTAAAATGTCAATGTTGATACCACTGGGGTGCAGACTACCCAAGCGAAATACCCAAGCTTGTCTCCTCACTACATTTACTGCTGACTCCAGTCGCAGATCTGAGTTTTCGAGTGATCTGTGCAAGGCATTCATTGTTGCTAGAATTCCACTGGGGAAATCGGAAAACCTCTCAGATGTTTTTTAGAGAAATACACAAAGGAACATATACCAAGCGAGTCATCATTATGGAAAAATTATGTTTTGCAGCATCTTCAACATTGTTGTGCAGAACATTAGAGATGAAGTTGCACGCAACAAAATATGGATCTCAATAGATGAGACAACCGATGCTGTGGGAGATATGTTGCCAATGTGGTCATCAGTACACTGGAGGCAGGTCAACCAACAAAAGAGTAATTGTTTGACATTGGAAGTATTGGAGAAGTCAAACAGCTCAACTATTGCTCAGTTGTTTACATCATCACTTGTTGTACTTTGGCCAAAAGGTATAAAACACAAGAATGTACTTCTGTTTGTGACTTAAAGTTTTATTCCCCAAAATGTTGCATTTGACATGCTTAGGTTCATAAAATTGCCAAGCACAGACGTAGCTTGTTTCCAAATGTCGATCGCCTAGGCAATGTCAAGAAAATCTTCCTCAAAGTAACGTCACGTGTGCAGTATTTTTCAAGGAAATGGCACCCGAGATTCCGCTACGTCCTCAGCCCGTTTTGACTAGGTGGGATACATGGCTCTCTGCTGTACTCTACTATGCTGCAATTTTGAAAAGATAAAATAAATCGTCAACTGTTTTGAAGAAGAAGAATCTGCTGCAGTCAGGATCGTCAGTGAAATCATGCAGAAAAAGTCCCACCAATGCGATCTTGTGTTTATTGCTTCCAATTTTGCAAACTTCCCATAAGCTATAATTTCCCTTGATAAACGTGGTGAAACATTAGTGAATAACTTGCAGGTTTTCTACTAAGTAACTGACTATATTCGTAAAGTTCTTGGCGATGTAGGTAAAGACATGCAAGGAAAATGTGAGAGAGTAATTTTAGCTAACAAAGATCTTGAAGAAATTGAAAACATAGCTAAAGTTCTCAAAGGTAGTTGTAATGCACAAGATATCAACATGAATATTATGTAGCTTGTTTCGGGTATGCACCAGTGACCTCAGCCGAGGTAGAAAGAAGTTTTTCACAACTGAAGCATATTCTGTTTGACAGACGGCCTAATCTACCACAAGATAATTTAAAAAAATTGCTAGTAATTATGTGCGACCAGGCAACTTTTGTCATTTAATGTAGCATACCTTTAAGGGCCTGTCCCACCTACGCGACTTTTTTGGCGACTACCGGCACCCGTCATATGTCGTTGCAGCACAGCGAAGATTTTCGACATGCTGAAAGTTCTGCGGCGAGCAGAAAGACGCTACGACTCTTTGAGTGACTGAGCAGACTACTGGCGACCATACAGGCGACATTCTGGCAACATGTCGCGAGGTGAAGCCTGTATGGTCATGAGTAGTCGCCCAAAGAGTCGTACCTTGCTCTGGTCGCCGCTGGATTTTCAACATATTGAAAATTTTCGGCTACCTGCAACAACCTATGACGGTGCAGGAAGTCGCCGAGAAAGTCGAGTAAATGGGACAGGCCCTTTATATTATTATTTTTAACCATATTTTGGTGGTGGAAATAAATGCCTTTTTCATGCCTTTTTTGTAATTTTAATTTGCCTTTTTGTCTGCCTCTTTCAGAGTTTTTTAGTGCCCAAACATCCTGGCTCTACTTATAAAACTCTGATCTTGGATGTGTGAGTGTGTGTCTTTTCATATGCGATTCATATCTCCTCGAAAATCCCAACACGGTAACGGTGACATTTTTACATATTCCAGCAGAGATTTACCTCATGATTTCAAAAATCCCCTCATCTGAAAATTTGATTCATTATTTCCCGAGTTTTTTACCAAAATTGTTCACCAATCTGACATATTTTTAAAATCTAACTGCTGAAGTGAGCTGATGACGTCACAATTTCTTTGCTTGTGCTCCAGCCGCCCCCCCCCCCCCCCCGGCTCAGGATCGAAGCCGATGACGAGTTACGTTAACCCCCCCCTGACTCACCTCCCGTGGTGAGGAAGATATCGTGCCCCACCTGCACATGCAGTGTGAGAGGCCCAGCCCCCGCTCGACTATCTGAAGGGGCCGCTCCCCAACCCGCGGCCACATTCCAGCCCCACACTCCCGACACCTGGGCACCCGGTACAGAGGGGGGAGGAATGGGGGAATCTCCCTGTCCGTCTGCTTCTGGGCCTAGCCAAGACGGCCACCAGTGGGTCCAGGCAGCGGGCAGCCGATGGCCGCACCGGGGTCGACCGCCCGCCCGCCCTTCCTCCGGGCCCACACCCGCGAGTCCCCGGAGGGAGAACACGCGGTGTCTATGGGGACGCCGGAGGCCCTCTAGGGAACGCTGGCCACCACAAGAGGTCGAGAGCTCTTTTGATAAAGTTGTCGATGCATCAACTCCATGATTGCCTGCCTGCAAACTCAACATAGGCAGTCCCAGGGTACACAAAAGGCTGGAGAAACTCAGCGGGTGCAGCAGCATCTAAGGAGCGAAGGAGATAGGCGACGTTTCGGGTCGAGACCCTTCTTCAGACTGGTCAGGGATCAGGGAAACGAGAGATATAGACGGTGATGTGGAGAGATAAAGAACAATGAATGAAAGATATGCAAAAAAGTATCGATGATAAAGGGAACAAGCCATTGTAAGCTGTTTGTGGTGTGAAAATGAGAAGCTAGTGCGACTAGGGTGGGGGAGGGAGATAGAGAGAGAGGGAATGCCAGGGCCCGAGGGCTGAGGGAGAGGTGGGAAGGGGAGGAGACAGCAAGGGTTAACAGAATTGAGAAAATTCAATGTTCAAGCCCAAAGATGCAGACTCCCCAAGCGGAATATGAGGTGCTGTTCCTCCAACTTGCGGTGTTGCTCACTCTGGCCGTGGAGGAGGCCCAGGACCGAGAGGTCGGATACGGAATGGGAGGGGGAGTTGAAGTGCTGAGCCACCGGGAAGTCGGCTTGGTTATTGCGGACCGAGCGGAGGTGTTCGGCGAAACGATCGCCAAGCCTCCGCTTGGTCTCACCGACCGAATAGGCAGTCCCTGATTGTGTCAATACTCGCACTCGGCCGGCCGTCCGCAGCGCAGCGCAGTGCAGCGTGCCACACCTCCCCCTCCCTTCCCCCCTCTCCCCTCCACCCCCTCCTCCCTCTCCCCCCCTTCACCCCTCTCTCCCCCTCTCTCCCCTCTCTCCCCTCCACCCCTCTGCCCTCCCTCCACCTCACCCCTAACTGCTCCCCCTCCACATCCACCTCCCTCCCCCTCCCATTCCCCCTCCTCCCCTCCCCTCCTCCTCCCTTTGCCCCCTCTCCCCCCACTACCCCCTCTCCCCTCCCCTCCCCCCCTCCCCACTCTTCGTCCCTCCTCTCTCACCCCCTCCCCCTCTCTCCCCACCTCTCTCTCCCCCTCCTCTCCCACACTCCCCCTCTCTCTCCTCTCTCCCCCTCCCCCTCCCTCCCCCTCCCTCCCCCTCCCTCCCCCTCCCTCCCCCTCCTCTCTCTCCCCTCCTCTCCCACACTCCCCCTCTCTCTCTCTCCTCTCTCCCACTCCTCTCTCTCCCCCCTCTCCCCCACAACCCTACCCTCTCCCCTCTCCCCTCCCCCCTCCACCTCCACCTCCATCCCCCTCCCCCACTCCTCCCTCTCTCCCCCTCCTCTCTCCCCCTCTGCCCCCCGCTCTCCCCCCTCCATCACTCCCTCCCCCTCTCCTCTCCCCCCTTCCCCTCCACCTCCCCCCCCCCCTCCCTTTCCCCCCTCGATCCTCCTCTCACCCCCCTCCACCCCCTCTGTGTGTGCGGGGTGGTTAGTGTGTGTGTGTGAGACGCTGCAGCCCCCCCCCCCCCCCCCCCGCCCCCTTAACCGCGCGTTGAGGGGGACGAGACCCAATGGGTCCCCCTTGGTCTAGTATTAATTAAAAATGAATACAATGGTGTTTCATATCCAGTAAAATGATGCTAAATGCATTCCCTTGTCTGCCCTGTTAGCAACAAATAGGGCAAAATGGATTTTGCCATCGGCATGATTATACTTAAATGCAAACTATGTACAAGCTTCAGCACAGAAGCATACCAATTGTTCCATGAGCTGCATTAGACAACTGTATTTGCATTCATTCACAGGGGGTGAGTATTGGAAAGGTTAAAGTTATTGTCCGTGAACTCTTTGACTTGCTCAGATCTGTAAGAGCACAGTTTAACAAACATACTTTCTGGGTCTGCTTACAGAGGGCAGGAAAGGCCAGTAGATTTCCTTCATTGAGGCCTTTGGAAAACAATTTAGGATTTAAAAACAATCAAGCAATTATTTGGTAAGAAGCATATCATCAGTAATAGCAGCGAGCAAATGGCTGAGTTATTAAATTTAAGCTCCTCAGTAGTCACGGTAGGAGTTGAAGTAATTCATCACAGTCTCTGTGCTACCAGGCCAGTAATTTAACTATGACCCACCCCCTGCCTCTCATAGCTCACCCTATGAGCAGCAACTTGATGGGATTATTTGAAGAGGTAACAATGAGGGTAGTGAGGTTGATGAAGTCAACATTGACGTCTTTAAGGCCTTAGCCATGGGAGATATGTCCAAAAGAATGGAGCCCATGGGATCCGTGGCAAGGCGGTAGATTGGATTTAAAGCTAGCTTGGTAATCAGAGATAGAGGGAGTGTTGTCCTTGTGATGAGATGCCTCTGTTGTATCACAGGGATCCATGTTGCAATCTTTAATATTTATTACATACGTTATGATTTAATGAAGATTGACACAAAATGCTGGAATAACTCAGCAGGACAGGCAGCATCTCTGGGTAGAAAGAATGGGTGACGTTTTAGGTTGAGATCCTTCTTCAGATCTGAAGAAGGGTCTCGACCCGAAAGGCCACCCATTCCTTCTATCCAGAGATGCTGCCAATCCCACTGAGTTATTCCAGCATTTTGTGTCTATTCTCGGTTTAAACCAGCATCTGCAGTTCCTTCCTACCACATGATTTAATGAATATTGGAGGAATGGTTGGCAAGTTTGCAGATGAAGTTAAAATGATGTTGTTGGTGGTGAGGAAAATAGTCATAGGGTACAAGAAGATGTTGATCAGTTGGTAAAACGGGCAGAGCAATGGCAGATGAAGCCTGATAATTACAAGGCAATGCTCTTTAGGAGAACTAGTAAAGGGAGAACAAACGCTATGAATAGTAGGCCACTGGGAAACAGATGGACCCGGTGTGTAGGAAGGAACTGCAGATGCTGGCTGATACCAAAGGTAGAAACAAAATGCCGGAGCAAACTCAGCAGGTCAGGCAGCATCTCTAGCGAAAAGGAATAAGTGACCTTTCGGGTCAGAACTCTTCTTCAGATCAGGTCAATCTTGAGTATGAAGATGGACCCAGTGTGCAAGTCCTGAAGATGGCAGCAAAGACGGTCAGATAAGGTGTCACAAAAGACATACTGAAACCTTGCCTTCATTCGCCAGGGAATAGGATGTAGGAGCAGAGAGGTCATAGTACAAGTTTCTAAAACATTGGCTAAACATAGCTGGAGTACTGTGCACAGTGCTGATCACCACTCAATAGGATGGATGTGATTGCACTGGGCAAGGTGCAGAGGAGGTTCACCGAAATGTTGAGATTCATATTCAGATTCAGACTTCGATCCGATTATTGTCATATACACCAATGAAATTCCTTGATCACATGACTGATGGCTGGGAGGAAGCATTTAACCAATGAAAATAAACCAGATAGGCCAGGTTTATTTTCCATGGAGTGGAGGAGTCTGATGGGATCATGATAAAAGGCATACAATAGAATGAGGGGCATAGATAGGGTAAATAATCCCATTGCAGAGGTATCTAAACTGAGCAGATATGGACTTAAGAGTTAGAGGGGATGTAAGGAAGAACATTTTCATCCAAAAGGTTGTTGGAATTGGAATCCCCTGTCTGAGGGATGTGTGGAGGCAGTGATTTTCATAACATTTCAGAAATATCTAAATAACCACTTGCATTGCCGGGATAGAGAATAAGTGCTGGAAAATCTAATAGGAATCTGAGGAGTAACCTTTTGCACACAGAGGGTGGTGGGTGTATGGAACAAGCTGCCAGAGGAGGTAGTTGAGGCTGGGACTATCCCAAAGTTTAAGAAATAGTTGGACAGGTACATGGATAGGACTGGCTTGGAGGGATATGGAACAAACACGGAAAAGTGAGACCAATGCAGTTGGGATATGTTGGCCGGTGTGGGCAAGTTGGGCCAAAGGGCCTGTTTCCGCACTGTATCACTCTATGATTCTAATACATTGTAAAGGCCCTCAATGTTTGGCAAGGACATTTTTTTGTTGTCATTTATGTTAGCTATGAGTATTGTGTTTACAGACCTGTTATGTTGCTGCAAGTAAGAATGTTATTGTTCTGTTTTTCAGTACATATGACAACTAATCACTCTTGCCTCTCTCTTGAATCTTGGTAGACTCCTTCCTATTGTTCCCTATGTCAACTGACTTGTCGTCAATTTATGACTCATTCAAAAATCAAACCCTGCAAATGTTGGAAAGCTGAAAGAAAAACAGAGGATGCTGGAAACTGTGGAACGACCATTAAAGTGAAATGCTAGCATTATTTCTCTCTCAGATGCCGTCTGATCTGCGGAGTCTGTGGAATTCTCTGCCTCAGAGGGCGGTGGATGACGGTTCTCCGAATACTTTCAAGAGAGAGCTAGATAGGGCTCTTAAAGATAGCGGAGACAGGGGATATGGGGAGAAGGCAGGAACGGGGAACAGATTGGGGATGATCAGCCATGATCACATTGAATGGTGATGCTGGCTCGAAGGGCCAAATGGCCTACTCCTGCACCTATTGTTTATAGTCTATTGTCTATTGTCTTTTGCCAACATTTTCTCATTTTCTTTCTGCATGAGACATATAGACAGGTACATGGATAGGACAGAGGGATGTGGGCCAATCGTAGGCAGGTGGGATGGGACATGTTGGCCAGTGTGGGCATGTTGGGCCAAAAGGCCTGTTTCCATCCTGTGTTAATCTATGACTCGATGAGAACATATGCTAACATATGCTAGTCAGTATGGCTTTGTCCAGGGAAGTTCATGTCTTACCAACTTGACTGAACTTTTTGAGGAGTTGATCGATGAGTGTAGAGTAGTGGATATTGTCTACATAGATGTTAGTAAAGCATTTGAAAATGTTCCTCATGGTAGGCTGATCCAGAAAATTAAGATATAAGATGATGTGCAGGGCAATTATTTTACACAGAGGGGGTGGGTGCTTGGAACGTGCTGCCAAGAGTGCTGAGGTAGATAAGATAGTGGCATGTAAGAGGCACATAGATATGTAGGGTATAGAGGGATATGCATCATGTGCAGGCAGAGGAGATTACTTTAACCTGGCATCTTGCTCAGCCGAAGGGCCTGTTTCTGTATTGTACTGTTCTATGTTTCCTCTCTGGTTCTCATCAGTTAGCTAGTGCTCTATCGATGCTAAAATATTACCTCAATGCCACGAGCTCATAACCTACACCTTATCCTTTCATGTGTTGGCAGAAACTGCAGATGCTGGTTTACACCGAAGATAGACACAAAATGTTGGAGTAACCCAGTGGGACAGACAGCATCTCTGGAGAGAAGGAAAGGGTGACGTATTGGGTCGGCATCTTTCTTCAGACTGGGAGTCAGGGGAGAAGGAGACTGGAGATATGGAAGGGTAAGATGTGAAAACAACAGATCAAAGCAGACAAAGTTCAAGGAAATGTAGAATGGTTCATTGTTAGGTGAGGGGAAGGTGACATGGAGGCACATGTTGTATCTTCCTGAAAACAGTTTTGCATAACTAAATACACTAATTCTACATTTATTTCTACATTTATTACAATACATACATTACATTACAATACTACATTAAACTCCACCCACCCACCTGACAGCAATCTGAAGAAGGGTCTCGACCTGAAACGTCACCCATTCCTTCTCTCCAGAGATGCTGCCTGTCCCGCTGAGTTACTACATCATTTTGTGTCCATCTTTAATTCTATTAGTTCATCCATATCTAGCCAGTGTATTACATGTCTTCAAATAACTCCAATAAGTTTATTATACATAATGCCACTTATAAAACTGCATTATACTGTCTGATTGTAATATGATTTTCTAAACATCCTTATTAATGGATTCCAGCATTGTCGACATGACAGATTTTTGGTTAATGTTGAAAATGGGCGCAAACACTTCAGATGAAAAGAAGTTTGTTTTTAGTGTGCAGCTTGTGGACGAAAAACATGCAGATGAGTTTAATTTCTTGGCATGTGTTAAGCATGGTACTAAAGATGAAATTATAATACCATAATTCTGCACACTAAATTCACATCTGAAAGAGATTCTGAATATATAACGTCTGCCCATTTGCTCCTTCTGCCCATATTTGTTTAGAACATTTTTTCAATTGAACTAATCTTACTGTAGAAAATGAAAGCATTCAGAATAATGATATGTAATAATAAATAGAACAGAAATGATGGCATGCAATAATAATGAAAATAACATAAATTGGTGGAAATTATTCCAAGGGACTATAATAAGTGCTGTATTATTTTTATTTTCAAAATGAAGGAAGGCTTCACTCCATTGAAAACTGGACATATGCTGATTAATGTGTTTGCAAAATATTTTGTAATACTGCATATTACATGCTCTTTACATGTTCTTTGATGCTGTAACCCTGTGTTTAACTGCTGCTTGACTATTAAAATCATATTGACCCATGTGAAGTCACCTTCACTGGTAGCATCCAGTTCTCCTTTAGGGTGTGTACATTACCAGTACATTTGGATTCTGAGAAATGTTTTGCATTAAGGCACGGCACAATATTACAGTGCAAAGAAACCAATTATTATTTTTTTTCTCATTCATACTTCAGTGCAAAGGAATTCAGTTTTGCAAAGAGCATGCTAGCTGCAGTATTGGAAAATATTCTGCAAACACACATTAATCAGCACATGTCCAGTTTTTCTTTCAGTGGGGGGAAGCTTTCCTACTTATATTAAATCAAAATAGAGAAGCAGGCATGACCAAACTTCTCCCATTTTAATGTCCATCCAATTACGTGGCCATTTGTCAATTCTTGGACACATTTCTCAGACCTTTTCTTATTTTATGTTTTCTTCTGGACCAACTGGTTTCACATTTTCCGCAAATAATTCACGGGTATTGCGTAAATCACCATTCACCTTGCAAAGGTCTTTCCTTTGAAGTGTGGAATGCAACATGACCAGGTATTAATCTGACATTGGAGCAGGTGATATTATTGCCATTGATACTGATAAAAGATCCAAATTACATGGTGAGCTAGCTCAGGAATTATGTTGTTAGAAGTGAAGTTTTTGCTTGTGGGAAAAATGCTATGATTATGTGTAAGAGCAACTGCAGATGCTGGTTTAAACCGAAGGTAGACACAAAAAGCTGGAGTAACTCAGCAGGACAGGCAGCAGCTCTGGAGAGAAGGATGCTGCCTGTCCCGCTGAGTTAATGCTATGATTATGACAGCTTAAATTGAACTCTGCAAAGACTGTCCACAATCATTAAGGTGAGTGGGGAGTGATGGAATACTTTCCACTTATCTAGATGAGAGCAGTGCCAATAGTATGCAAGAAGAATAAAACAGTATAAATCAGTTTGCATAACTGGCATCCTATCCGCTGCCCATCCATCCACTCTATCACTGCACACAATGGTTGCAGTGTGTACCATTTACAAAATCCATTGCAATTATTTGCCCAGACTACACCTACTGTACCTCCCAGACCTGCAACCAATACTACCAGGAAAGCATTGTAACACCATCACTACCAAAACCGCTCTTCCAGACACCAACATCCTTACATAGATAAATAATAAATAAATAATAACTTTATTACGGACTAAAAATGCCATCTCAGATATCATAAATATACATAAAATCAAGGTAAAACAAAAAACATCATAAGAGTAAAAAAAAGATCAATGTCGTACAACGAGACAACGATACCAGTGTCTCCACAACTGGGATTCGTAGCGTGTAGTGCTAACCCTTATGTTTGTCAAGGCCATAATAAGCACATTTTTAGAGTCATTTATCCTGCAAATGAATTTATACATGTGGTGTCTTAGGATAGCTTCTAGAGTACTGACTCCTGCAGCCACAAACATATTACTGGCACTACACCATCTTGGTTGCCTTAGCAGTGTTCTCAAACATATTAGTATAGTTTATTGTGACTGAGTCAAAATCCTGGAACCTCTTCAGTAGCACAGTGAGACTGTATTCAAAATAAGTGTGGAATGGTTCAACAGCCTCACCACTTACACCATGTATTACCATATCGCATGAAAAAACACACAAAGAGACAATGGTGATTCAAGAAACTGCAAACGTTCCCAATTCGAAACATTATCAGCCCTTTTCCCTCCACAGATGCTGTCTGACCAGCTGAGTTACTCCAGCACTTCGTGTTTTTCTCTAGAAGGGTCAAAATTAGACAGCACTGGATAATTATGCGATATTTTCTAGATAAACTAACTAGTTTAAGATATCCTATTAGGGAGGAAACTTGCCATGTTAAACTCCAGTGCTTTATATAATAGATCATCATCATTGCAATTTTACATGAGTAGTATTAGCAATCTGCTAGATTTCAAGATACATCATAATCTGATGTAAGGTAAAAACTGAACAGATTCAAATCAACATTTTTGTCATCAAATTATTTGACAGTGAGGATGGTTCAACGTATTGGTCTCACTAACAAGGTTTAAGATAAGAGGAAAGAGTTTTAAAAGAGATTTGAGCGGAATGTTTTTTTAATATGGAAATTGATTTGAATGTGCTGCCAGAGGAAGTTGTAGAATTAAGTACAATCACTATGTTTAAGAAGCATTTAGATAGATATTTGAATAGGCTAGGCATAGAAGGAGACAATCCTAATGCAGCCAATTAGGAATAGTGTAGATGGGCAAAAAGGGCCAGCGTGGATGTGGTGGGCCAAAAGGCCTGTTTCTGTCCTGCACAACTCTATGACAAGACTTAAGCAGGTGGGTAACAAAAGAGGGAATGTGGCCGGTACGAGTAAATTTTGCAGAGGAGGGAAAAATGACCATAGTCCTGACGTTGACTGGGGGAAGTATAGAATTGATCAGAGAAGGTATCAGTGGATCTATTCAATGGAATCAGAAACTATAACAGAGATGAAGAAAAATATTGAAAATAGAACAAAAATGTTGATATAGGTGAGCTAAATGCAATGGAAAACATAGTGATCAGAATGCAACGTATTAAGATAGGATTAGGAATTCCTTGAAGAATGGTTAAAATGAAGTTAAAAGTATTTTAGTTGTAGCACCTTTCCTGCCTTGAGCAAGCCAAAATGCACCTATGCCATTGATGAACATTTGAAAGATATTCACTGTTGCTCGATAGGAAGCATAACAGCCAAATTTATACACCAGGAACTTTCAATTGTGTGACCAGGCAATATATATTAGCAATGTTACGCGCCATTCAGATGTCCAGTATTACCCAATGACTCCAATGGCTGAATGAAAGAAACACTTACAATAATTCAGCAGTCGTTCATCACAGGAGAAAGCGAATAGGGGTCTAACAAAAATGTAAATGAGGGAAGAAATTCGCAACTTGTATCTGTTAAATATTGCAAAGCTGTCTATTTCAGCGTAATGTAATCTTCCTTGATTGGCAGCCCATTTCAGTTCATAAATAAGGAGGCAAAGACATCAGGGGAGAATATCTGTCTGGATAAGTACAGTCAATATATTCTTATAAATGTTACCACAATTGAAACAGAGGAATCATTCCTGCCAGTGGCTTTGTTCCAAAGGGAAAATAATGAATTCATTGTGTCTGACAAATAGCATATCAGTGACTTATCGGATTTAAGACTAAATATGTATATTGATATCCGGTGGTTGCTTAGAAACATTCTGCGGCTGAAATTCCAACCATGTTTCGGAATAACACTTGTATCTTTACAACTGCAAAGCTATGGCCAAAAAAACACACCAACATTTCTACTTCTGCGGGAGACTGAGGAAATTCGGGATGTCTCCAACGACACTTACCAACCTCTACGGATGCACCATGATAAACAAACAATTGGGTTACATCACAGCATTTTTGGAACAGCTCTGCCCAATAATGCAAGAAATTCCAGAGCGTTGTGGAGTTCCAGAAGTCCAGAAGAAGTTCCAGAGGTTGAATAGGTTCCCATTCGTCCTCCAGATTAGCGCCACTTTAACGTGTTGCACCTTTTCTTATATCAGTCTTCACTGATTTTAGATCCATTGTGGGCCCACTGTTAATGTTCAGGACTTGCATGCCATCATCAAACAAACAGAAGACATCCTGCATGCAGTCACATTTGAGAAGGATGCTCCATAGTCCCTCTTGATTGTCATAGTTAAAGACTTTAGTAAAGTTGAAAATGATTAAGTATAATTGTTGATGCTGTTGCCTGAATTTCTCTTGGAGTTCTCAGTGACAACCAGGTCCAATGCACCTCTGGATGGGCGGAATCAACACTGAGATTCAATGAGTAGATAATTGTCCATGAGGAGAAAATGGTTGAGGAGGATCGAGATCATAACTGTCCCTGTGGCGGAAAACATGGACACCTCTTTGCAGTTACATTAATTAGATTCTTCTTCATTTCCTGAAGATGGCCATGATTACTGCATCTGAAAGGTTCCCTGGCAGGTCCACTTTTACCAACATGGGAATTGATCCTGTGAATGTGTATTTGAAGTTCCTTATCATTACATTTTATTTATGCCTACAATATCCTGTTGTGCTGACACAAAGCAAGAATTTCATTGTCCTATCTGGGACACATTGACAATAAACTCTCTTGAACTTGAACTCAAACTCAACTACCTGTTACTGAATCTTGTTCCTTTTAGATGGTCCATGGCCTTTTCAACTTCTTGTCAGCCCTGGGTGATGGCAAGGTAGGGGTTGCTAATTTGCTGTGGGATGAAGTCCAGGGCATTCACATTAAGGACTGAGTTGCAGTTGAGGAGATGTTTGGTCTACCTTCCTGCAGTTATTAAATGACTTTTCTGTTCTTCTGTTTACTTCCCTTATTGTTTCGTTTTAGTTTGGTTTAGTTTAGCGATAGAGCGCGGAAACAGGCCCTTCGGCCCACCAAGTCCACATCGACCAGCGATCCCTGCACACTAGCACGATCCTATACACACAAGGGACATTTTACTATTTTACCAAGCCAATTAACCGACAAGCCTGCACATCTTTGGTGTGTGGGAGGAAACCGAAGATCTTGGAGAAAATTCACTCGGGTCACAGGGAGAGCGTACAAACTCCATACAGACAGCCCCCATAGTCCGGATCGAACCTGGGTGTGATGTTTGACGCAGCGCCTCCTGCTGCATGGGAGGAGCAACGGGTCCTCCCACCCCACACAGTCCACCAGACATCACAAGAAGGACAATGCCGACGGCATGATGACCAATTAAGAAACCGCATTCCTCCAGCGATGACTGCACGGAACCTGACCAGAACCAAGCAGTCGGACTGCCCGGTGCAGATACTTGAGTGCCTGACTTTGACGAGGTTCTGCCAGATAAACTCCCCGCTGATCTGCCTGTGGTCCTTCATCGATCGACACGTTGCAATCGTGGAATTCCCCCAAGGCGACTCATTCAGGAATAGTGACGTTCAAACTGGAAAGGGGGAGTGTGATGTTTGGTGGACTGTGTGGGGTGTGAGGACCCGTTTCTTATCCCGTGCAGCAGGTGGTGCTGCACAGGACAAAGGCAGATGTTGTGTACATAGTTTTTTCCTGTCTGCAGTCATCTTGAGTAGTCTTGCTGCCAGCATTGGGTAAAGCATTAAAGACTTCCGTTTTAAATTGAGGTCTCTCAAGTTGTGTGCAGACATCGAAAAATAACACAAAACTGGGTTTCTAGAGCTGTAAGGCAACAACTCTACTGCTACGCCACAATGTTGCCCATTGTGGTTGCCAGAGGTTGTAGTCTTTGGTGTGGGGCTGAAAAACTGGCCCTGGCAGCACTGAAGAAGCAAAGAGAACTGATGCTCTGAGACTAATGTTACAACCATGCTGTGCCAGAGGTTACGCATCACATAAGGTGTTCAGATTTGTGCAGCACTGTGTAGTTTTCATTCCAGATGGGAAATCTGCCATGCTGTCATGATCTGGCCTACATGACTTTGGGCTCAGCCGTGTGTTTAATGAAAACGAATTGCAGTCTTCCTATTAACACCTGCATCCAGTGAATGAATAATTTAAAAAAAATAAACTGGGTGGAAAAGCGTGGAATTGAATGTATTAATCAATCCCAGGTTTGCCAAGAATTGGATTTAAATTCTTCACAATAAAATAGAAGAATTTTTGCAAGCTGACTCAATAGAATTCATTTTTTTCAATTCTGCCTGTGATTATCAAACCAAATGTATGCTATAATGCCTCTATCGTTTATTAATGAAAATTTGATTCAACTGTCCCTGATTCTAGGAATGTGAATGAGCAAAAAATAGCTTAACTTCATGATTTATGGTAAAAATGTCAAAGTTAATGCAATATGTTTAAAGTCTGATGTGCTACCAACAAAGGTGGATGTCGAACTATGGGAGTAAGAATTTGCAGTTTCAAAAACACAGCAGAATCCCAAAAGAATAGCCTAAGAGCTCAGGCCTACCAGAAGATAATTACAAACTGATACATTCTGTCTCCATCCTGTCTACTGTCCACATGTACTTAGTGCCACAGGCTACTATCAGCTACCACCCAATGGTTAATGTCACTCAAATAGCCGCATGGTAGTATATATTGCAATGGATCTTTGAACTAGCAGATGTGATTGCAATGGAATGATTTGGGTTATATCTGAATATAATGCCTGAGGTTTTGTTCATGTTTTTTTCTTACAAAAAAATCAAGGATGTGATTTTAACCAAATGAATGTAACCTGCTGAAGGAATGTTGGGCTCGCTCTGATTGCCACACTTGGGAATTATTGGAGTTCATCGATCTGAAACTGTCAGCAGGTGGAAAGAAATATTCTTCCCAATATCCTGTGGCATTTCTTATGTTTATGGAAATGCTTGGATAAAGGAATTTGCAAAATAAAAGGAATAATTAAGTTACATGTAAATTGAAAGTTGACCTGGTGTGTATTCATATTCAAGAGTGAGTTAGATTTAGCTCTTAGGGCTAAGGGAATCAAGGGATAAAGGGGAAAAAGCCATAATTTTGGTGGATCAGCCAATGGGGGTGCTGGCTCGAAGGAGCAAATGGCCTACTCCTGTACCTATTTTGTATGTTTCTATGCTTCTATAATTTTACAGGAAATATTGTCTTTGATCTTTAGCACCATGTTTGTGTAGGAAAGCATTCTTAAATTCATTATAAATTACAGGCATTACTGGGAAGGTCAAGTGTTATTGCCCTTAATTTCCCTTCAGAAAGTGTGGGTGACCCATGAGAGGGTGTGATTCCGCTCTTAGTTGCTCTCTGTGTGGAGTTTGCATGTTCTTCCTCTAACCCCACAACATTTGCTGATGAGTTTATTAGCTGCTGTAAATTGTACCTATATTGCAAGGATAGAGGGAGAATCAGGGAGCTTGAGATGGGGGAGTGGTAGTAGATCTTTGAACTAACAGAATGAAAGTTGGGGTTACTCTGGTTGCTCCATCTGAGAATTTTGGTGTAACTAATGACAGATAACATAAAATATTCTTCCCAATATCCTGTAGGATTAAGGAATTTATGAAAGAAACCATTTTAGAAATGTAGAAACATAGAAATTAGGTGCAGGAGCAGGCCATTCGGCCCTTCGAGCCTGCACCGCCATTCAATATGATCATGGCTGATCATCCAATTCAGTATCCTGTACCTGCCTTCTCTCCATACCCCCTGATCCCTTCAGCCACAAGGCCACATCCAACTCCCTCTTAAATATGGCCAACGAACTGGCCTCAACTACCTTCTGTGGCAGAGAATTCCACAGATTCACCACTCTCTGTGTGAAAAACGATTTTCTCATCTCGGTCCTAAAAGACTTCCCCCTTATCTTTAAACTGTGACCCCTTGTCCTGGACTTCCCCAACATCGGGAACAATCTTCCTGCATCTAGCCTGTCCAACCCCTTAGGAATTTTGTAAGTCTCTATGAGATCACCCCTCAATCTTCTAAATTTCAGCGAGTACAAGCCAAGTCTGTCCAGTCTTTCTTCATATGGAAGTCGTGCCATCCCAGGAATCAGTCTGGTGAACATTCTCTGTACTCCCTCTATGGCAACAATGTCTTTCCTCAGATTAGGAGACCAAAACTGTACGCAATACTCCAGGTATTTTGAGCGAGAATAAGTTACAGGGAAATAATGGGGGTGGTAGTGATAAAAATGTCATGAAAGCCGGCAAGACGTCAATGGGCTGAATGGCCTCCTGCTATGTTGTGACAAAGTATGAAGAATAGTATGAGTAATGTGTTCCTGATGTGTCTTGCAGATCTGTAAATACTCTGGGATGTGTTTTACTCGCCTCCCCACTTTTGTTTCTACCAATGTTTGGTGCAGAAACAATCAATATCAAATAGCTATATCATAAATCTTGTGAACCTACTGAAATAAATTGCGACTGATTCACTTGCACAGAGAACTGTCCTGGCATCAATCTGCCTTCATATCTTAATGACCAACGTAACAGAAGAAACATTTGTAATATCGGTCACTACCAATTAAAATAATTATAACCAAATCCTTGCTGCAGCATTATTTAGAGTGTGTAAATGTAGAGAGAGAGAAACTAGGAGAAGAGACACACGTTTGAATATTTGAACCTCCTTTGCCTTTTTATATGGTTTTGGCTGATCTCCTGCAGATAAGAACAAACAGCTGGAGGAACTCAACAGGTCAGGCAACCTCTGAGGAGGGAAATAGACAACATGTTTTGTCAATACCCTTCTTCAGACTGATGGGGTAGACGGGAGATAGCTGGTAGAAAGAGGGAAGGGTGGGGCAAGAGGTGGGTGATAGTAGGATCCAGGTGAGGTAGGGTTGGTGGCACCTGAGTCAGCCTGATCATCTATAGCCTGATACCTGATATGGTATAATCAGGTGGTATGTACCATGGTATATTAGCCTGATACCTAAGATCATCTATCTTATACCATATTGCCGTGCTCTCATATACTTTGATCCACTGATCGCAAATTCAACCTGCCGATATGGTCTGTGACATTATTCACTTTATTTATTGTATAAGCTACCCCTGTCAATAGTTTGAACTGCTGGCTATTTTTCCAGAACTTTGGCAATCATCTCCAATTTTGTCCGTCGTATGCATTGGTTCTCAGAAATGTAGGTGTATGTTGCGTGTGGGTATGTCCTCTGGGACAGAGTTAATTCCTCATTCTTGAAACCTCACTTTCAAGCTATCTTCCCTTGCTGTTGGACACAAAATGCAGGAGTAACTCAGCAGGACAGGCAGGATCTCTGGATAGAAGGAATGGGTGAATGAGGAGTTCCTTCCTACACACTTCTCTTGTTATTGGACATGTTGGCAGCTGGCAGGACTGATTGCGAAGCATATTTCTTTATCCAGTCATCACTGTTGCAAAAGACCCATCCTGGGTGAAAAGCCAAACCACAAGCATTAGACATTTTCCCAGTTCATTTTCTGGCCTGGGCTGATCTCAGTTATGCCAAATTTGACTTTTAGCCCATGAACTGGCGGATGAGGATATAACACAAACAATGCTTTCTGATTCTTCCTTCCTCTCACGCAGCCCAATCTGCATCACCCGCATTCACTCCAAAAACCACGGCTATTCCTACTTAAAGTTCTTGCTATTTCTCCTCACATTTTTGAAACCTCTTCAAAATCGACAACTTAGAAGTGTGGCCATGGGAAGAAAACACAACTCAGCATATCTCCCCACATTTGAATAGCCTGTGTGGTTCACAGTGATTAATAACCATTGGATGGGGCTCAAGAATGCTGACAATGACTCGGAACCATCCCTAAACAAGGTCTTGTTTACAGCAGTGGAAAAGGTGGGGAACTGGCAGAACCAAAACAGTTGAGGGGTTTAGGTTTATTAATGTCATGTGTACCGGGATACAATGAAAAGCTTTGTTTTGCATGTTATCCAAACAGATCATATACACTATACACAAACACAATCAAGTCAATCTCATGTACAATAAATAGAGCAAAGGGGGAGTTATAGAGTGCACAATATAGTTCTCGGCATTCTCGTGCATCAGTTCCATAGGGATTTTGTTTTATGTATTAGGTCTTCTTACATAGAAACATAGAAATTAGGTGCAGGAGTAGGCCATTCAGCCCTTCGAGCCTGCACCGCCATTCAATATGATCATGGCTGATCATCCAACTCAGTATCCCGTACCTGCCTTCTCTCCATACCCTCTGATCCCCTTAGCCACAAGGGCCACATCCAACTCACTCTTAAATATAGCCAATGAACTGGCCTCAACTACCCTCTGTGGCAGAGAGTTCCAGAGACTCACCACTCTCTGTGTGAAAAAAGTCTTTCTCATCTCGTCTTAAAGGATTTCCCCCTGCTGTGACCCCTTGTCCTGGACTTCCCCACATCGGGAACAATCTTCCTGCATCTAGCCTGTCCAACCCCTTAAGAATTTTGTAAGTTTCTATAAGATCCCCTCTCAATCTCCTAAATTCCAGAGAGTATAAACCGAGTCTATCCAGTCTTTCTTCATAAGACAGTCCTGACATCCCAGGAATCAGTCTGGTGAACCTTCTCTGCACTCCCTCTATGGCAATAATGTCCTTCCTCAGATTTGGAGACCAAAACTGCACGCAATACTCCAGGTGTGGTCTCACCAAGACCCTGTACAACTGAAGTAGAACCTCCCTGCTCCTGTACTCAAATCCTTTTGCTATGAAAGCTAACATACCATTCGCTTTTTTCACTGCCTGCTGCACCTGCATGCCTACTTTCAATGACTGGTGTACCATGACACCCAGGTCTCGCTGCATCTCCCCTTTTCCTAATCGGCCACCATTTAAATAATAGTCTGCTTTCCTGTTTTTGCCACCAAAGTGGATAACCTCACATTTATCCACATTATACTGCATCTGCCAAACATTTGCCCACTCACCCAGCCTATCCAAGTCACCTTGCAGTCTCCTAGCATCCTCCTCACAGCGAACACTGCCCCCAGCTTAGTGTCATCCGCAAACTTGGAGATATTGCCTTCAATTCCCTCATCCAGATCATTAATATATATTGTAAACAGCTGGGGTCCCAGCACTGAGCCCTGCGGTACCCCACTAGTTACTGCCTGCCATTGTGAAAAGGACCCGTTTTCTTCTTATTTTGTGTCCATCTTGCTACAAATGTTGACCTCGCTGTCATCGTCCGTCCTGAACAGGACGCAAGCTTCCGGCGACAATCAGTGGGAGCCATCACTTGTCGCAATAGATGATGGTGGTAGCAGAATTTGCTCAGGATACTTCCAGTTTCCAGTCCCACGACGTCGACACTTCTGCTATGGGGCCATTAGGTTTGACAACAAAATCAAATGGCAGATTTAAGTTCATTATATTTTATGTTGCTACAGTACCTTAAATCACTATAACCCATGGAAGTATTGGAAGCATGTCGCTGGAACCCCCCACCTTCTTCAATGCAGTTATATTGGGTGGGAATGTATGTGATACTTCAGAAATCTATTGCTTACTGATGGAAAGCAAATTACATACTTCAAATTACATTGCCAATACATTGTTAGCCTTTTAATGATCTGCCTCTTGAAGATCTCTTACTCAATTCCTGGAGATCTTGAATGGACTATGGTGGACTATGGCTCAAGATGGACTTCTTCCGGGATTGCGTACTTTTCTCCAATGTCTATTGTTTGCCTAATTTCATACTGATGACAGGAAATTCCATTAAAGAGAGCATCGTGTCAATGGAATGAGTGATGCATAATGTGCTGACACATCTATATATCCCATTTCGCATCGGATGAATGGGAGATGATTATCCAGGCAGAATGCCGAGCAGAGTATAAATGCAACAACTTTCAATCACTGGTTAAGGTATACCTAAATCTATATCTAGGTTAATGATCGAGGGTGCATCACAAGCCGAGGTGTTTAAATTCCATTAAGTTAATACATTCTAGAATTAAAAGCTGGTATCAGTACCTATCGTGAGCATGAATAAAAGCCATGACCTTTGGGCAAGGAGACCAGTCAACCTTACTGGTTTGTGACTCCAGACTCATAATGATGTGTTTGACTCGTATTTCCCATTTGGGGATAGGTATTAAGTGTTAAACTCATCAGTCATGACTTTGTCTGGAAAAATAAAGGTTTACAATGATTAGAAGTGAAATGGGTCTTCTTTCCCCAGAGAGGGTTAACCCAATAACTGAAGCCAGCCATATAGAATAATGTTCAGCACAGATTGGTCCAGATGTTTCATGGATAGATGAGAATGCTACACTAGGATCAGAGAACTGAGGATGGAGATAATCTAATCCTCCATGTAGTTTTCACTGATGGACTCACACACAGCCAATGTCAAGCCCATCGGTTAGACGAACAGAAGTGGAGTCCAGTAGGAAAAGAATGTTTCAACTTCACATCAAGTGAGAAGTTGGAGGTCCTGGTCAAAAGCTTCTCACTGACCAAATCTATCCTTGACCATATATCAGGGCCATAGAGTCCTGAGTGAGAATTCTTCAGTCTAATTGGTTGCAGCGGCTTATTTTTATTTTCCAACAGTCCACCTATTCCATCAGCCACCAATTTACACTAATCCTACACTAATCCCTCTTTTATTCCCTCCCTTCAGTTTCTACCTTTCATCTACACACAAGGGGCATTTACAGTGGCCAATAAAGCAAGCAACCTGTACGACCTTGGGGCATGGAAGGAAACCAAATCACCTGGAGGAAGCCCACATGATCACAGAAAAAAATTGTGCAAACTCCACATGGACAGCATCTAAGGTCAGCAATGGACCCGGGATGTTGTGGATTTGAAGCAGTGGTCCCACTAGCTGTGCCACTGGTCTGTCATACAATATAGACAAAAGGAACCCATCAAGCGAGAAATGCGTTCAAATGTTTCTGATTTCTGTAGTCACTCACTAAAGGAGTGATAAAGAAATTAACCTTTTCCAAATCTGCAGTGAGACCATTGAAAAATAATATATGGAGTTGAACATCATAAAAACAAGACTGTTGGCCCTCTTCACCCCAAATCCATTGACTATACTGTTTAGGAAGGAACTGCAGATGCTGAGTTTAAACCAAAGATAGACACAAAAAGCTGGAGTAACTCAACGGGGCAGGCAGAATCTCTGACCATACTATTTATGTGTCTTATTATCTTGTACATGTAATATCCTCTTAAATACCAGCCATCCAGTTGTGCATCCTCATTGGTGTAAGATTGATGTGAAAACGTAAATGAAGATTAAAATTATGGTTCTGCCAGTTAATTGCAATGAGGAAAGAGATGTTCTGAGTACATATGGTCATAACCAATTAATTTGAAAGCCTGGCATTAAGTAGCCATTGCATTTCTTATTTACATGTAGCGTTTGGTACTCTCTCATCAACATAATTCATCAATAGCATCAGTTTCAGTTGCATATTATGGTTTCTGCATTTTAGCGCATGATTATATAGGACAATGGAACATTGCTGTTCAGAAAATCTGTCTGATGCAATCATATTCGTTCCAGCCATTTATAGTGTGAAACTTACCCAAAAGATTATCAGTTAGAATAATAAACTCAAGCCCAGGGGACGCTCTTTGCTATAATAACAGGGCATATCTATTTGTCACACTCTTGACTTGTGAGGTAAAGTTTCTTAAAACATTTAAGAAATAAATACTTAGAAATTAAAAATATATATATACTTGCAGTGAAATATATTCTGCATTTTGAGTCTGTGTCTCCTGTGTAATCTTTGGAAAATTGGTCACGATAATAAAACTTGAATTTTAGATTTAGCATAATAGGAGTCTGGTGTGATTTTAAATCTACAGGGCTACATTTTCTGGCAACCGTGAACAGCAGTAGATCTAATCCCCGTCCCCTTGTGTTATATTACACAATATGATTGTGTTCGATGTTGGCATCACTCCACAATACTATTTTCAAAAATTGGACTTGCTGGGAAAAAAGTTACTAAGGTTCATTCCGTTTTCCTTCCGAGTATTCACATGATGCTATGATGGTGGAGTCGTTGATTCAATGTTGTCAAAAATACGAGAGGAAAAGCGATACCCTGCTGTATCTTCTAATGTACTTGCTAGAAGTGTGAGTAATCAAGTCATGAGAGTCAACTCATTTCATTGAAGAGAGCAATCAAATTAAATACTCAAACAACTCACTCACAACAGGGCCAAATGCAACCAGAAATGCTCTAGTGAATTCTGTTACGTATTGAGCTGATCTCTGTGCAAAACTGGAACCAAGGGGTGCCCAGCTATGTCCCACTTGTGTGATAAATTATATTCACTGCACATGTAATTCTGAACTTGGTTTGGTTATTGTTGGCAAGATCCATTTTAATTCAAGTTAATGATCAAACACAAACAAAAATGAGTTGGTTTGCAGATTTAACAGTTAAAGGTTCAGTGCTCCACATTTGTGAAGCAAATTGTTTCCACTGATAGTGGAACAAAATAGTGAATCATCCAAGCTAGGAGGTGCTCAGATTCAAAGTCTGTATGTCCAGGTTATCTCAGTGTAGTTTAGGGAAACAGCATGGAAACAGGCCCTTCGTCCTACCGTGTCCACCCACTCACGCTAGCTCCATGTTATCTCACTTTCACATCCACTCCGTTCACACTAAGGACAATTTACGGGGGGCAAATGAATCTACAATCCGCACATCTTTAGGTTACATAGATACATAGAAAATAGGTGCAGGAGTAGGCCATTCGGCTCTTCGAGCCAGCACCACCATTCAATGTGATCATGGCTGATCATCCACAATCAGTACCTCGTTCCTGCCTTCACCCCACATCCCTTCATGCCGCTAGCCCTAAGAGCTCTATCAAACTCTCTTTTGAATGCATCCAGTGAGTCGGCCTCCATTGCCTTCTGAGGCAGAGAATTCCACAAATTCACAACTCGCTGGGTGAAAAAGGTTTTTCCTCATCTCAGTCCCAAAATTGCCTACCCCTTATTCCTAAACTGTGGCGCCTGGTTCTGGACTCCCACAACATCGGGAATATTTCCTGCATCTATTCAATTCAATTCAACTTTAATGTCATTGCACAGATACAAGTATGGGTACAACAAAATGCAGTTTAGCGTCAGTTCGTAATAATAGCAATATAGAAATAAATACAGAATGCAGACAATGTGAACGGAGAGACTGGAGAAATCTATCGGCGGGACTCCGAGTTCAGCAGTGTGATGGTGTTGTTGTAGAAGCTGTTCCTCATCCTACTAGTGTGGGACCTGAGGCTCCTGTACCGCCTCCCTGATGGTAGGAGGGCAAACAGTCCATGGTTAGGTGGGAGGGGTCTTTGATGATCTTCCCGGCCCGTCTCAGACACCGTTTTCGGTGGAGGGCATCCATGGCAGGGAGCGGGGCACCGATGATGTACTGGGCGGTTTTCACCACCCGTTGTAGTGCCTTCCTGTCTGCTACGGTGCAACTGCTGTACCATACCGTAAAGCAGGTGGTCAGGATGCTTTCGATGGTACAGCGGTAAAGGTTGATCAGGATCTGGGGGGACAGGTGGGCTTTTATGAGCCTCCTCAGGAAGTAAAGGTGCTGCTGCGCATTTTTGATCAGCTTGGAGGTGTTGAGGGACCAGGACAGATCCTCCGAGATGTGTACCCCGAGGAATTTGTAGTTGGAGACCCGCTCCACCTCAGTCCCGTTTATATGGATGGGGGTGTGAGTGCCCCCTCTGTTCTTTCTAAAGTCAACAATGATTTCCTTCGTCTTCTGGGAGTTGAGGACGAGGTTATTGTTGGCACACCAGGTTGTCAGGTGCTGGACCTCCTCCCTGTAGGCTGACTCGTCGTTGTCGCTGATCAGTCCTACCACCGTGGTGTCGTCGGCAAATTTTATGATGGCGTTCGAGCCATACTTACGGATGCGTGTCCAATCCCATAATAACTTTATATGTTTCTATAAGATCCCCTCTCATCCTTCTAAATTCCAGTGCACACAAGCCCAGTCGTTCCATTCTTTCATCATACAACAGTCCCGCCATCCCGGGAATTAACCTTGTGAACCTACGCTGCACTCCCTCAATAGCAAGAATGTCCTCCCTCAAATTAGCAGACCAAAACTGCACACAATACTCCAGGTGTGATCTCACCAGGGCCCTGTACAACTGCAGACGGACCTCTTTGCTCCTATATTCATATATTCACGGCCAACATGCCATTACCTTTCTTCGCTGCCTGCTGTACCTGCATGCTTAGTGCTCAGTGACTGATGTATAAGGCCACCAAGGTCTCGTTACACTTCCCCTTTTCCTAATCTGACACCATTCAGATAATAATCTGCCTTCTTGTTCTTGCCACCAAAGTGGATAACTTCACATTATACTATATCTGCCATGCATCTGCCCACTCATCCAACTTATCCAAGTCACCCTGTATCCTCATAGCATTCTCAAAGATTAGTCATGCAAGATTTCCCCTTCGTAAATCCATGCTGACTTGGACCGATCCTGTTGCTGCTATCCAAATGCGCCGCTATTACATATTTAATAATTGACTCCAGCATTTTCCCCACCACCAATGTCAGGTTAACTGGTCTATAATTCCCTGCTTTCTCTCTCCTTCCTTTCTTAAAAAGCGGATAACATTAGCTACCCTCCAATCCACAGGAACTAATCCAGAATCTATTGAATGTTGGAAAGTGATCACCAATGCGTCCACGAATTCTAGAGCCACCTCCTTGACTACCCTGGGATGCAAACCATCAGGCCCAGGGGATTTCCCAGAGGAAACCCACGTGGTCACGGCAGAACATGCGAACTCCGCACAGATTGCATCCAATGTCAGGATTGAACCCGTGTCTGTGGCGCTGAGAGGCAGTGGCTCTGCCAACTGCACAACTGTAGTCATGGAGTCATAGAGTGATACGGCTTGGAAACAGCCCTTGGCCCAACACACCGGCCAACATGTCCCAGCTACAATTGTCCTACCTGTTTATGTTTGGTCCATATCCCTCCAAACCTGCCCTATCTATGTACTTGTCCAACTGTTTCTTAAACGTTGGGAGAGTCCCAGCTTCAACAGAGGAGGGAAAATTACATCACATTTTCATTGTTATTTGCAGATCGCTGCCAGGACAAAGTAAATGTGCATCCATAATGTATTCCACAGATGGTGATTGGAATGAGAATGATCAGGAGGGATGACAAATAGATTGGCATGATGTGGGTATTGGAATGCCCTAGTCACATATGCTTGGACTGCTTTGTCTATCATTTGTATAAACAATTGGGACATTGACAAAAGATGAATGATGTTGACATCTGCTGATATGACCACGCTAGTACGAGGAATGTAGGAATGTATGAAAAATTCCAAGGGACAAGAAGATGAGCAGACTGAAGCAGACATGGTGGTGAAGTAATTCATTTTGTTGGGAAAATAACCCTGAAAAGAAGTGAATACAACTGAAAGATGATTAGCAAAATGAAGAAACAGAAATACATAAACCATGATTATCCATGTTGAAATGGCCAATTAAATCAAAAGGGATTTTGTGTTATACAAGGTGACTAACAGTCAGATAGAAAAACATAGGGATATATTTCTAGGAAGAGAGATAGAAAGACATGACAGATAACAAGAAATGAATAGAAACAAAGTTATACAGCTGGATAAAATGATATATTGAATGCAAAAAAACATTTTTATCAGACAAATATTTGAATCCAATCAGCTCAGTTTCTTTTTTCCAGATATACAATTTTTTCAGCTTAAATTTTAGATGCAGGCTCACTGAATTGAATGAAAATTGACTGCAAATTTGTACTAAGCCACATCCGACACACAATTGGAGAAACCCCACACCACAAATCTTTGCCATGTTATTTATGTTTTGTACAAAACATGTTAAAATGTGCAGCAATGGATATAAAACATAAATGTAATTACAACACAGAGTCCACATAAAGGATTGATTTCAATCTCTGCATTTCTTTAACAAGTGGAGCAAAGAAATTTGAGAGGAAATTTGATAGCGGCCAAAATCATGTCTGGCTTAAGCAGGTTAAACAGAGAGATGATTGACAAAGAATCCACAGACAGCAAGATGAATGAGGAACAGTGCATAGTTATGTGCAGGAATGCACTGCTTGAAAATGTGACAGATGTTGATTCAGTTGTGGCTTACAAAAGGAAATATGAGGAATATTTGAAGGTAACTGCTTCACGGCGCTATTTGGAAAGAAGGGAGAATGGAGCTTATTGAATAACTTGACTAAAAGCACATGCGGACTCATATCTGAATAGCTTCTTCTATGCCATAATTATTCTAAATTTCTGGGAACATCCCAAAGTGCCTCAGGCTGGACTTTTTCACATGTTGATCAAGAAAGACACCAATCGTTTTCTATTGTATTAGGGGAACAGTTTAGATCATGAAGTCCTATTTTGCTTCAAATTGTGGTACGATCTTTAAAATCCCTACAAACAATTGGACAAACTATTGTAATTTTATCTGGAACTTGGAAGATATGTCTTGCATCATTTGCAATTATCTTTAAAAAGCCTGCAAACAGGAAAACAACTGTAGAAAGATTCTATCGTAAGGCTTTTCCAGGCAAATACATACTATATATATATTACTACATACAATATTAACATTTTAAATGTTTAACCTAATTATATTATGATCTTCTTAGGTTCTGACACTTGAAATATGTTGTTACTCCAATATTAAAGTCATTAGTAGGCTAATAACATGTTATATTTTGTTTGCCTCAATGTCATAATGATTCCAATGTGTGCATTTTCATTCCACGTGGGTGGCAGAGTGGTGCAGTGGGTAGCAAAGTGGTGCAGCTGGTAGAGCTGCTGCCTCACAGCGGCAGAGACCCAGGTTCAATCCTGACCTTGGGTGCTGTCTATGTGGAGTTTGCATGTGCTCCCTGTGACCGTATAGGTGCTCCGATTTCCTCCCACATCCCAAAAACATGCACGGTTGTAGGTTGGCCTCTGTAAATTGCCCCTGGTGTGTCGGGAGTGGATGAGAAAGTGGGATAACAGAATTAGTCTGAATAGGTGAACGATGATCGCTGTGGACCCGATGGGTCAAAGGGCCTTTTCCATACTGTATCCCTAAACGCTAAACAAAGTTAAATCAAATTGGGATATCTGTACCAATGTTGCTGTGAGAATAGGAGTCAACATAATCAAAAGGCATTGTCTCACATCTGGTGAATTTGCATTGCTGATTTTAGTATATAAATCACTTCAGCAAGTGAGATTTATTGCTGAACAATTAACTGCATTCTGTCACGGTCCATTGCTGTTTGTTTTCCATGGGAATGGGAGCGCACCTTGATATTTTTATGTGACCACGTTAGTAATCTGGCATGACAGTACAAAAGAAAACTTTTCAAAATAACTGCTTTTGGGGGTAGGAAGCTTGGTGAGTTACAACACTGCCCTTTCACCTCTTGGAGCAGTGATCAAGTGTAACCTAAGATGAAGGAATGAAAGCCTCCTTTTTCTACAGGTTTTAAACAAGTGGGGAAATTCATATAAACTAGATTCTCAATGTTCAACCATGCAAAATGTTAAGACTGGTACAGAATAAGTTTTCAACGGTGAATTGCAAAGTTATTGCTGAATATTTAGTTTTAGATCCACCTCTGCCCAATGCGAAAGAAGTTCCTATCTCCATCGACTGAAATCCTCAGTTCCTTTCAATAAAATGTACATCAAATTATAATTAGATCATTAATTTTGAAGTTCATGGAATGTTTTCCTGTATTCTAGTACATAGATTTGGAGAAATTACACCTCTTACAATAATGTGTTTCTGAGGTCACTCAGCAAAACTTCCATTAACATGAGATTGTTGACTAAATTCCAATCGCCCATTACCAGATGCCTCCTCTGGTAAATACATTAACCTTTAAATATTTAGGCTAGTCCTGATGTCTGTTTTCTTCATAAGTTCATGTTCATAAGAGATAGGAGCAGAAATAGGCCATTCGGCCCATCAAGTCTACTTCGTCATTCAATCATGGCTGATCTATCTCTCCCTCCTAACCCCTTTCTCTTGCCTTCTCCCCATAACCACCTGACACAACTGACAACAGCTCCCTGCACATACCACTATTAGCCCTTCCACTCCACACCACGTCTGCACTGTATCCTTGGTAGTGATTATTAGTTAATAAGTAAACATAAAGTCCTCGCTTGATGGGTAAGAACTAAGAAATCAGAAAAGGAAATTAAAATCAATTGTCATTAATATCTTCCTTTAAACTGTTAACTCAGGAATGAAAAGTGGCTGAGAGGACAAAGATTCATAGAAACATAGAAAATAGGTGCAGGAGGAGGCCATTCGGCCCTTCGAGCCAGCACCGCCATTCATTGTGATCATGGCTGATCGTCCCCTTTCAATAACCCGTGACTGCCTTCTTCCCATATCTCTATCTAACTCTCTCTTAAATCCATCCAGTGACTTGGCCTCCATTGCCCTCTGTGGCAGGGAATTCCATAAATTCACAACTCTCTGTGTGAAAAAGTTTTTTCTCACCTCAGTCTTAAATGACCTCCCCCTTTATTCTAAGACTGTGGCCCCTGGTTCTGAACTCGGCCTCCAAACCTCCAACCTCCAAACCACACCAAGGTTAGAATGCGTCAAAGAATCATAGAAAATGGATGTTTATCATATTACAATGCCAGAATGGTCTCTGTGGTTCAAAGATAAAGATCCATTGAGAGTTTTATGCTTAATACAAAACAGAAAAAGGCTATTCAGCTCATGCTGACTCTCAGCAGAGCAATTTCATAATTCCTCTCCCCCCCTCTCTCTAGTTCCCCGTACCCATATAACATAACCTCTCTCAATTCCATCAATTTCCCCTTTGACTCTTACAAATTAGAGTAACCCATTAACCTACCAGCATATCTTTGGGATGTGAGAGGATACTGAATCACCAGGTAGATACCAATGCAGAAAACATGAAAACTCCTCACAGTCAGCATCTGAAGTCAGGATCAAACCCAAGTCTTTAGTTTTAGTTTAGAGATACAATATGCCTGCGCCGACCAACGATCCACGTACACCAGCATTATCCTACACGTTAGGGACAATTTACAATTCTCATCAAAGCCAATTAAGCTACAAACCTGTGCATCTCTGGTATGTGGGAGGAAACCAGAACTCCCGGAGAAAACCCACGCGGTCATGGGGAGAACATACAAATTGCGCTCAGACAGCAGCCGCAGTCAGCATCGATCCCAGGTCTCTTTTTTTAATTTCTAAATAGACTTTATTCAGGTAATAAATATATACAATACATGAACCGTGCAAAAAATTCATCCAACATTTTCGGAGGCTATACAAAATATTCAATACAGTCTACGTACATTGCTCAAATTTCACAAATTTATCCCCCACCCTTGCCACTCATGTGGCCCATTTGCATGGAATCCCTTCCCTTATTTTGAGGGGCGTCTCTGGCACTGCAAGGCAACAACTCTACCGCTGTGCCACCCTTGAGACCTTCAATTGTTGGGCAACAGCACTCACTGTTGTGCTCCACAGCCACACACCGTGAATTGTAACTTCCTATTCAAGTTCATCATTTCAGTTTTGCACACCAACTCACTGGGCCAAAGGGCCTGTTTTTGTGTGCTGTGATCTCTATTGCACTATAACTTGAGTGTTCACTGGTGTGAGGAAAATAGAATGAATTAACCACAGCATGGGGAACTAAAAGGCAATTCTAAATCTCCTGTGAAAATAATGTTATTTTGTAAGATTTTCTCCTTGTTCAATCTCAATACAATTAGGGAAATTGTACAGGGAAATGGGAGCTGTGTGAGGGAGAACGCTGTTTTTTAGATGCTTGGGCCAAATGAGTATGAGAGCATTGGTTGGCAGTAGTAGTCACATTCATATACATGGGTTTGAATGTGGGGGGTTGAGAATAATCAGCGGCCAAATGTCTAGCATGCTGTTAACACAAGCAACCAATAACATATTTTTCCCCTTACAAGTCAACAGGGAATATTTTAGTGTTGACCCTGAGAGGTCAAACTAGAAAAACGCCTAAGTGGCACTCTTTAAATCCAGCAGCCTTCCAACACTCAATTCTAACATTTACAGTATTTTACACATTTGGTGTATTTTGCATTTATTCACTCTCAGGACAGCAATGTTGTTGGCCGGGTTATTATTTATTGTCCATCCCTTGCAGCAATCTGAATTAGTTGCCTTGCTGGTCATTTCAAAATACATCCACAACACTGGGTGATATGAATGGAGCACAAATAATGTACGGGTGGCAAATTTCCTTCCCTGAATGACATTGAACGGAATGTTTTTAATGGTAAGTCAGTGGTTTTAATACAGGCTTCTTTTTCCATACTCTTTTCACTCGTTGAATTTAAAAGTCTTGTTGGCACATTGCTAATTAAGCATGCAGCTGGATTGTAAACAATGGATAATAATTTATTTGGATACTAATCCATTAATTTAACCCCTTTGTCACTGGATCCCTGACAATGACACTTTTCAGTAACGATTTAATTTTGCTCTTACATTTCCTTCTGAAACCATATTTTGTTATTTTACATCTCATTTCACCAGCTTTCGCCTTACACCAGCCAGGATATTGGAAGTTAATCTGGAGACTGAAGAAACTGCAGATGTCATAATCTTGAGCATAACATAAAGCACTGGAGGAATGGGTGGCACAGTGGTGAAGTGGTAGAGTTGCTGCCTCACAGCACCAGAGATCCTGACCACCGGTGTTGACTGCATGGACTTTGTATGTTCTCCCTGTGACCGCGTGAGTTATCTCTGGGTGCTCCAGTTTTCTCTCACACTCCATGGAAGTGCAGGTTTATAGGTTAATTGGCTTCTGTAAATTGTCCCTAGTGTGTAGGATGCAAAATATGGATAGCATGGAACCAGTGCACGGGTGACTAGTATTGGCATGGACTCAGTGGGCCGAAGGGCCTGTTTCCACGCTGTATCTCTAATTAACTAAACAGCAGAGGGACATAAAAGTCTGAAGAAGGATCCTGACCTAAAACGTTGCCTGTCCGTTCCTCCTCAAATGCTGTATGACCTGTTGAATTCCTCCAGCACTTGGTGTTTGATTTAATCTAAGCAACTGCTTTACTATTCACAGACCTCCTTCCCTTTCACTTTCCTCTTTCTCACCTCCCCATACCCTTCCTTTGCAATTTCCTCTTCATTTTAAAGCATATTAAGCTCCAATATTTTACAATTCAGATGAAAAGTTACTGACCCAAAGCATTAACTGTTTCTGTCCATCTAGATGCATTGAGATATGATTTTCCTTTGTGTCCAAAACAACTTTTCTCTATGTGCCAGGAGAGACCAACTGCACTGCATGGAGTTGAAATTAATTTGCAAGAGAATAATTAAGATCAGTTGTTAACTCGCTTTCCTGATTAATGACAATTTTCTCAGTGTAACACGAATTTAGAGCTCCATTTTAAGACCATACATTGACAAAGAATAGGACATTGTAGTAGAATAGGTGATGCTGAACATGGAAGAATACAGAAGATAGACACAAAAAGCTGGAGTAACTCAATGGGCCAGACAGCATCTCTGGAGAAAAGGAATAGGTTTCAGGTCTGAAGACGGGTCTCGACCCGTAACATCACTGATTCCTTTTCTTCAGAGATGCTGTCTGACCCGCTGAGCTTTGTATCTATCTTCGGTTTACACCAGCAACTGCAGTTCCTTCCTACGCATAGAAGAGTACTGCACAGGAACCTCAATGTGTGTGCCAAACATGACGCCGAGACCAACTCTTACCTGCCTGCATATAATCCACATTTCTCCATTCCCTGTACATTCATGCACCTCTCCAAAAGTCTCTTAAATGCCACTATCAAATCTGGCCTCACCACTATCCCCGGCAATGCATTCCAGGCACTCACCACCCTTTGTGTAAAAATCTTGGCTTGCATATCTCCTTTGCACATTGCACATCTCACCTTAAAGCTTATGTCCTCTAGTCGTTTACTTTTCAATCGTTCCGACAGTCTACCTTATCCCTACCTCTGGTAATTTTATATACTTGAAATAGACTCTTGCAACCTCTGCAAGATTATATAGAGCTGCAGTTATGTAATATTTCATATTCTATGGGCTGAGTTGACGGTCCCTTATTTGGAGTTTTTTTGGCTACATATAATTTGTTTTTTCTACTCCCAGGCTTAAGCATTCTATCCAGCAATTTGGAATTTAATTTCCGCTATGATTTTTCCTAGCACAGTGGGAAGGAACATTAGGGGCGGCACGGTGGTGTAGCATTGCAGTGTTGCAACGCCAGAGACCCGGGTTTGATCCCGACTACGGGGTGTGGTCTGTACGGAGTTTGTTCATTCTACCCATGTCCACATGGGTTTCCTCCAAGATCTTTGGTTTCCCCTCATACTCCAAAGACGCCCAGGTTTGTAGGTTAATTGGCCTGGTATAAGTGTAAAAAAAAAAATGTTCCTAGTGTGTGTAGGGTAGTGTTAATGTACAGGGATCACTGGTCGGTGTGGACTCGGGCCTGTTTCCGCTTTGTATCTCTAAACTAATAAACTAAACTAAGCATTCAAATCTAGATACAAGAGGTGAAAGGACAATGTAAAATCCAATTCATCCGAACTACTCATTCCCTAAGCCTGTAATGTGCACACTTGGAAGTGAAGTGAAAAAAACAAGAACAGGCAAGTCGCTTGAGATTGTTGTTATCCTGCAATAGTTTGTTAATTGACTATAAGCCAAAGTTCCTGTTATTACAGAGAAATCAGTCAGTCGTTAAGACAATTGTTTGCATCCAAATTCCTTTTGGGAGAAGCAAATCTGCGTTGATTGCCTGTAAGTTAAACAAAAACAAGTGTAAATACCATCAGGAATTTTCCAATTATTAAGGGTTTTACAATACTCTCTGTTTGTTTTGCAAACAAATGCACAAAGCCTAAACTGCGGTGGTTCAGTAATCATCAAGGGACCAATCTGCCTTGGAAATATTTTCTTCATCCTCGTTAAATATCAGACTTCTGAAAGATAAATAGTCAGTTTATACCAATTGCTCATATCTTTTCAGTAATTTTTCTGCAGTGGGAAATAGGAAAATATATTTCAGAAGCAGAATGATACCATAGATCAGCATTACAGAAATTAGTGACAAATCCAGGATTGGCTCACTGGAGGGGCTCCATTAATCTACTTTGTGTAAAAACTGTGGCTTACGTGTGGAAGAATATACAGCAGAGTCTGATGTCTTTGGCTGCACAGTAGAGATTAGGTCCATGGCCAGCACCAAGGACCAGGAATGGCATTCCTGGATGCTTCTGAAGTTGGGAGTTAGCAATCAGAGCATAGCTGGGAGTGTGGTAACAGAGGGGGCGAGAAGCTGGGAGGTAGAAAGTGCCTGAGCATCTAGGTATGCACATACGTATGCGTATGTGTGTGTGCAAGCAAGTGACTTGGATGGTAACAACACACAATGCATAAACCACCTTATGTGTAAGCATAAATATCAATGCAGCTGAGCTCAGTAAGCCTGTTCTCCTGCCATTTTCAAGAAGTCTGAAGAAGGGTCCCGACCCGAAACATCACCCATCCTTTTTCCATAGCGATGCTGCCTGACCCACTGAGTTACTCCAGCACACATTATTGCCAGTTGTGAGATTTTGCTGTCACAACTGGCAATAATGAATTGATTTATTTTCAATTCACCTACAAAATTTCATTTACCAAATCCTTTTGGATTCATTATTTGCCTGCCAAGGAGATAGATCTTAAGGCTACAAGAAGAATATGTTCTACTCATAGAAACATAGAAACATAGAAAATAGGTGCAGGAGTAGGCCATTCGGCCCTTCGAGACAGCACCCCTCATGGCTGATCAGCCAAAATGAGTACCCCATTCCTCCTTTCTCCCCATATCCCTTGATTCCTTAGGCATAAGAGCTCTATCTAACTTGCTATTGAAAACATCCAATTAATTGGTCTCCACTGCCTTCTGTGGAAGAGAATTCCAGATATTCACAACTCTTTGGGTGAAAAGGTTTTTCCTCATCTCAGTCCATCTCACCCCATGTAGCGCAATATATAGCGCATAGGACGTAGAACAGTACAGCACAAGAAACTGGCCCTTCGGTCCACAATGTCTGTGTTGAACACGATGCCAAGGGAAACTCTTACCTGCCTGCATGTAATCCATATCTCTACATTCCCTGCATATCCATATACCTATCAAAAAGTCTCTTAAATGCCCACTGAGTGCCACAACCACCACCTACGGCTGCGTGTTCCAAGCACTCACCACCCTCTGTGCATAAAACCTGAACGGATTGAAAGCTATCGGGTAAACCAGCCACACAATAAAAATGCATTCATGTGTTGACAGGAACTTTGGTAACCACCTCACGGATTTTATTTTACAATGCCTAAAATAAAGCTTAAAATGCTAAAACAATACTTTAACTTTGTCCCAGCAATGTGTAATCCATCAAAAATTCTCAGAGAAATTCCACCATCTTTCATTCATTGTCAGAAGTTTGACACTTAAATCCTGGTTGACTGAGTGGTTCGTAAACTGCAGGAAAGGATGGAGTAAAAACCAATATACCTTGAAAACCAAAGAGAATTTAAGAGAAGGCAAAAGTAGTTCTGACATTAAATGGAAGGAATACAATCATGATAGTCACAAAGCAGGCTATGGGTCAGATGATATTGTACTTGCAGTATAAAAGACTTAGTTTCGTTTTAGTTTTTAGTTTAGAGATACAGCACGGAAACAGGGCTTTCGGCCCACCAACTTCACACCGACCGTGAACCCAATTCTCATGCCTTCTCCCCACACTAATCAAGAATCTCTGCCTTAAAAATATCTATTGACTTGGCCTCCACAGCCTTCTGTGGCAAAGAATTCCACAGATTCACCACCCTCTGACTAAAGAAATTCCTCCTCATCTTCATAAAGGAACGTCCTTTAATTCTGAGCAATGTTCTAGACTCTCCTACTAGTAGAAACATCCTCTTTGCATCCACTATATCGAAACCTTTCACTATTTGGTAATTTTCAATGAGGTCCCCCCTCATCCTAAACGCTAGTGAGTGCAGCCCCAGTGTTGTCAAACGCTCATCATATGTTAACCCACTCATTCCTGGAATCAATCTTGTAAACCTCCTCTGGACCCTCTCCAGAGCAGCACAATCTTCCACAGATATTGTGCCCAAAATTGCTCACAATATTCCAAATGCAGCCTGACCAGCGCCTTATAGAGCCTGAGCAGACTGACCAGCACCTTATGGAGCCTGAGCATTATATCCTTGTTTTGTATTCTAGCACTCTTCTAGCAGTCTGCACTCTAGAACACTTCCAGATTGTGTTGAAAGACAAAAACATTTAGGATGAAATTTAATTTTAAAGCAATTTTTTCACACATAAAATCAAATCAGATATTTCGGAATCGAGATAACAGCAACTGGAACATGACTTGCTGGGAGAAAAACTGGTGACCACCACTGGAGTTTCATTACGATGTTCCTAAGTCTATTGTCGATTCATTGATAGAGATTAATCTCCCTGATAAATGAACAATTCCATAGGCAATCTATTCCATGCCTATCAGGAAGGTGGAAGGTACATTAGGTGAACCTTGCCCATTTCTTATCTAACATTTCCTACATGCAATGAAAGCAGTTCTACGGTTCTACATCACATTAGTTGAGGCTACTAGTTTTTTTTTTACTTCATGGTCCAAGAATGTGTGTACATTTCACAAACTTACTCTGCCATTCAATCATTAATTTCTCAAGGACAGTCCTCAGTCATTATTCTCAAAGGCAGCTGAGTTATGATCTCATGTAGAAGGCCCGAAGGCTTGGTGGTCGGCAGGGTCCTCCCGAAGTCCCGTTGGTCGGTGGGACCGGGACCCTGTCCCAAGGCTCGTCAGACTGCATAGCAGCCCGAAGATGGGACCGGGAGGGAGCTGGACACGTCGGACGCCTGGAGCAAGGGCCGGTAGGAGGGTGAATTAGGTTAATGTCTTCAAGGTCAGCTGCAGGAGGCAGCCCCAAGAAACAAAGATGGCCGGGCGAGGAGAGGGTCGTTGTTTCGCGGGAACTGCTCCAGTACATCGAGCGCACGGCCGACCGGACTTTGAAGTTTGAATAATGACGCCAAACCATGGCGGTGGCTGGATGTGTAATATATGCAAAAGGAATCCACTGTGCAGTTGCATATGCGACAAATAAAGCACCTTTGAACCACTTTTTAAAAAAAGTCTTATTCTTATACATTTGGGTTTTGTTCTATTCTCCCTCTCCCAATCCAGTTACTTCTCCTCTCCTCATCACTTATTATCCTACAACTTACAAACATTTGTTTGTAAGTTGGGTGATTCCATTTTCTATCATTTGCTCTGTGTCTTTCATGATGAGAGAGTCCTTTGGGCATAATATTCAAGATATCACTTCACAGTGCTGCACCATTAGTTTATCAGTATTGCGGCAATTGGCAGGGTAAATACATGCCAATCTTTTGCTCTTTGCTCCTCACTGCACGCTGCTTCTATAAAAGCATGAATCCCCTTTGAAAGACAAATCTTCGCACATTAGTTATTTCCCCTTTCAGTTAATACATACAACCCAATATTTAAAAAAAAAAAGAATTGATTAAACAGTCATCAAAATGTAAGAACATTCCAAACTTGTCTTGTGAGTTTCCATGGGTTGCTAAATCATACAAGATCACTAGGTATTAAGAAGGAGGAATGTTGAAAGACAAGGACCCAATTGCACAGTGGTCAATGCTGCATTGAGTAAACTGAATCTGACTGGCTCCGACAACATCATTGCTAAGATTTGATGCAAGGTGACATAACCAGGAAAATCAAAGAGATATTTTTGTTCAAGTTATTTGTACAGACCGGCAAACCGACTCACAGACGTTACTGGACAGTGTGAAATTTCTATAATTTTCATATAGCAGTGAGAAGTGTAAATGTTCCAGGCGTATATCAAGGTTGAAGTGAATGTTCCTTTTTATTTTTTTTAATCTTTTTTTTTGTTTGTTTTAGTTTTAAAGGCCCATTAAGTCCACACCAATCATTGATTACCTGTTCACACTAGTTCAATATTATCCCACTTTTGCACCCTGCACACTAGGGGCATTTTACAGAAGCCAATTAACCTACAAGCTTGCATGTCTTTAGAATGCAGGAGGAAACTGGGTCACCTGGAGAAAACCCACGCGGTCACAAAAAAAATGTACAAACTCCGTACAGACAGCACCCGCAGTCACGATCAAACTCAGGTCTCCAGCACTGCGAGGCAGCAGCTCTACCATTGTGCCACTGTGTCACCCTTTAGAGAACACCTATTAGGAGTCAGAGCAAATTATGCTCTGACTCCTAATTTTGCAATAAACGTAACATGTAGGATGGATTCAATACAATATTCAGTCATACGATTTCTCAAAGCAGAGGTGTGACATAGCTGACTTGAAATCTTACAATTTGGGCTGATAGTTTAAAAATAAATTACTTCATGTGCAAGTACTGTAAACATCAATGGCTTCCAGCAGGAGGACAGTTGCTATTATCTCCCGGTGGTACACAAAAGGCTGGAGAAACTCAGCGGGTGCAGCAGCATCTAAGGAGCGAAGTAGATAGGCAACATAACGGGTCGAGACCCTACTTCAGACTGGTCAGGGATCAGGAAAACGAGAGATATAGACGGTGATGTGGAGAGATAAAGAACAATGAATGAAAGATATGCAAAAAAGTATCGATGATAAAGGGAACAAGCCATTGTAAGCTGTTTGTTGTGTGAAAATGAGAAGCTAGTGCGACTAGGGTGGGGGAGAGAGATAGAGAGAGAGGGAATGCCAGGGCCCGAGGGCTGAGGGAGAGGTGGGAAGGGGAGGAGACAGCAAGGGTTAACAGAATTGAGAAAATTCAATGTTCAAGCCCAGAGGATGCAGACTCCCCAAGCGGAATATGAGGTGCTGTTCCTCCAACTTGCGGTGTTGCTCACTCTGGCTGTGGAGGAGGCCCAGGACCGAGAGGTCGGATATGGAATGGGAGGAGTTGAAGTGCTGAGCCACCGGGAGGTCGGCTTGGTTATTGCGGACCGAGCGGAGGTGTTTGGCGAAACGATCGCCAAGCCTCCACTTGATCTCACCGATATAGATCATCTGGCATCTGGAGTAGCGGATGCAGTAGATGAGGTTGGAGGAGGTGCAGGTGAACCTCTGTCAGACCTGGAAGGACTGCTTAGGTCCCTGAAAGGAGTGGAGGGGTGAGGTGAAGGGACAAGTGTAGCATTTCTTGCGGTTGCAAGCGAAAGTGCCCGGGGAAGGGGTAGAGCGGGAGGGAAGGGAAGAATTGACAAGGGAGTTGCGGAGGGAGCGGTCTTTGTGGAAGGTAGACGGGGGGGGGGGGGGGGGGGGGGGGGGGGATGGGAAGATGTGGCGAGTGGAGGGGTCACGATGGAGGTGTCGAAACTGGCGGAGGACTATGTGTTGTATTTGCCGGCTGGTGGGGTGAAAGGTGAGGACCAGGGGGACTCTGCCCTGTTTGCGAGTGGGGGAATGGGAGAGAGGGCAGTGTTGCAGGGTATGGAGGAGACCCTGGTGCGAGCCTCATCTATAGTGGGGGAGGGGAATCCCCGTTCTCTGAAGAATGAGGCTATTTGTGATGACCTGGTGTGGAACACCTCATCCTGGGAGCAGATGCGGCGTAGACGGAGGAATTGGGAATAGGGGATGGAGTCCTTACAGGAAGCAGGGTGGGAGGAAGAGTAGTCCAGGTAGCTGTTGGAGTCAGTTGGTTTGTAGTGGATGTCGGTCAGGAGTGTATCACCTGCAATAGAGATGGTGAGGTCAAGGAATGGTAGGGAAATGTCCGAAATGGTCCAAGTGTATTTGAGTGCCGGATGGAAGTTGGTGGTGTAACGGATGAAGTCAGTCAGTTGTGTGTGGGTGCAGGAGGTGACACCAAAGCAGTCGTCGATGTAACAGAGGTAGAGGTCGGGGATGGGGCCCTGGTACGCCGAGAACAAGGATTGTTCGACGTACCCGACAAAGAGGCAAGCGTAGCTGGGGCCCATGCGTGTGCCCATAGCTACGCCTTGTGTTTGGAGGAAATGGGAGGAGTCAAAAGAGAAGTTATTGAGTGTAAGGACCAACTCCGCTAAGGAGTGTAAGGACCAACTCCAACGGGTATGGGTTGCTCCTCTGGTCGAGGAAGAACCGGAGGGCTTTGAGACTGTCCTGGTGGGGGATGGAGGTGTAGAGTGACTGGACGTCCATGGTAAAGATGAGAGGATGGGGGCCTGGAGAATGGAATGCGTGGAGCGACGGAGAGTGTCTGAGGTGTCTTGAACATAGGTGGGGAGGGATTTAACAAAGGGGGATGGGATGGAGTCAAGGTATGTGGAAATGTGTTCGGTGGGGCATGAACAGGCAGAGACAATGGGTCTGCCAGGGCAGTCGGGTTTGTGGATTTTGGGGAGAAGGTAAAATCGGGCCATGCGGGGCTGGGAAACGATGAGGTTGGAGGCTCGGGAGGGGTAGGGAGCCGGAGCTGATGAAGTCGGTTATGGTGCTCGAGATGGTGGCCTGGTTTTCGTCAGTGGGGTCATGGTCCAGGGGTAAGTATTATCTCCCAGCCAGATGAGACAAAATATGTTGTGAACTAACGTGGGAAGATCACAGTATTTTGAGCGGACACATATCCCAACCAGTCTTGGGTATTTTACCTGCTTCACAAGCTCAGAGCTGGCATTCCAAGTAAGGCAAGGTACCAAGTCCTTGCTGAATATAATAATAAACAACTAAAAATAGACATCATATGTAAAACCACTAGAGCCGAGTTTTGTGTATTGACTCGAGCAAGCTTGTTAGTCCCCTAAAAATAAAGATTCCTCCTCTCTGATCATAGGAGAAATTACATAGTTTTGCAGTCCTTATCAAAGAGGCTCCGTTCCATGTCTGAAAGTTAATGTCTATTGTGGCGATCCTTACATTCATTGATAATTGCGTGGTTTAGGTTTTGTGCATCACTCAGAGATGTGAGCAGACTGTCTACACTGACATTAAATGTAGCACTGAGGATATGTTTAGAAGCAAAAATACTGCGGATGCTGGAGATCTGCACCAAAATCTCAATGCTGGGTGGTGATAACGTTTCAGGTTGATGAACTTTTATCGGAATGAAATATCAACTCTGTCTTTCTCTTTGCAGCTACTGCCTGACCTGATATTAATTTAGAGCATTCTTATCTTAACACTGAAATGTTGCTTTGACAGACGTATAGTTCCTCAGATGTAGTGTCAAAAATCAAGAGTGTTTTATCACTGTCTCCCACACAAAACAATTAAATTCTCACCTGCAGCAGCACAACAGAATATATAAATATAATACTCTGTAAATAATATAATATATATATTACATATAGTCTGAAGAAGGGTTTCCATCAGTCTGAAGAAGGGTTTCGGCCCGAAACGTTGCCTATTTCCTTCGCTCCATAGATGCTGCTGCACCCTATATATATATATATATATATATATGTATATACATACGAGAACTGCAGATGCTGGTTTAAATCGCATAAACACATAAAAACAAACAAACAAACAACAATAGTGCAAAAAGACAAAACCAATGCCTCCAAGTCTATGGAATTCAGAGCTTATTTGGAGGTTGTAGTGTTTAAAGTCTGTAGGGAAGAAGCTGCTCCTGAACCTGCACATTACAGTTTTCAGGCTCCTATATCTTCATCCTGAAGGCAGGAGTGAATTGATTGTGTGGCCAGGGTGGTGTGGGTCCCTGAAGAAGCCGGCTGCCTTTTTGAGGTACGATGAGGATGTACTCTGCATGCTTCAACGATGGTAAACAAACAAAAACACGATTTAACGAAGAGTTAAACATTATCCAGTTCTGGTTATTGCTGATCATTATTAACAATCTCATTGTCATAGTATTGGCTTATATTGTCATGTGTACCAAAACACAGCCAAAAAGTTTTTTGGTGTGCTACCCAATCAAATCATACTGCACATGAGTACATTCTAGCCAACAGAATGCAACAGGTAGTGCAAAGATAAAAAATACCAGAGTGCAGAATATATAGTTGCAGCATTATCGCATTACATTTACAGAGAAAAAGCACAAGGTCGGCAATGTGGTTGGTTGGAAGATCAGGACTACACCCTAGCATATGGGAGGACAGGAGGTGGAGATGATCAGGCTGTAAATGGTCCGTGATTATGGTGGCACCTTTCTTGGTGAGCGGGGGACAGGAATGGAAGAAGGCTGGTTTGGGGGCTGGAGGAAGGCTGGTTCATGTGATTGATTGGGCTGCGTCCGTAACTCTCTGCAATTTCTTGTGGTTTTGGGCACAGCATTTGCTAAACTAAGTTGAGATGCATCCTCATAGGATAAGTGTTAAGTAACAATGGCGACATGTTGGATTTTCTTCGACTTCTGAGAAAGTAGAGCTTCTAATGTGCTTTCTTGGTGGTAGCATGAACAAAGTAAAGAGGAACTGTAGATACTGGTTTATACCAAAGATAGACACAGAAACCTGGAGTAACTCAGAGGGATAGGTAGCGTGTATGGAGAAAATAGATAGGTTGCATTTCGGATTGCAACCGTTCTTCATAATGCGGTTGGACCAGGACAAATTGTTGTAATTGGAAACTCTCAACCATCACCACTTCAGCATTGATGTAGACGGGGTGTGTACTCCACCCTTCTTCCTGAAATGGATGTCCAGCAACTTTGTGGAGGAAAGAACTGCACGTGCTGGTTTAAATCGAAGATAGGCACAAAATGCTGGAGTGACTCAGCGGGACAGGTAGCATCTCTGGAGAGAAGGAATGGGTGACGTTTTGGGTTGTATTCAGTCTGAAGAAGGGTCTCGACCCAAAACATCACCCATTCCTTCTCTCCCGTGATGCTGCCTGCCCCGCTGGAGTTACTCCAGCATTTGTGTCTGTCCAGCCACTTTGTTTATTGACTTTGAGTGGAAGCTGGTGCAGCACCATGCAAAGTTGTGTTGACTCCCAACAGTAGAGTAAGAGGAACTGTAGATACTGGTTTATACTGGTCAGATGTGCATGCTTCTGACCTAGAGGCTTGCAATGTCCAAGCAAAGAAAATCAGGAATGGGCTGATCCCTGCAAAGGATGTTGTGAATGTTCCTGCAGGAACTACCAGGGACAGGTGCCTTTGTTTCCACCTTTCAAACTGCCCACCTTGGAGCACCTCTTAAATATGTAAACCTGCATCGTGGTTGAAGAGAAACAAATAAAGCCGACAACGATTAACCCGTTCAGTGCCAACCCCGAGTGGACTCGGGTCATGGTCAAAAGTGTAAAAAAACTTGGCAGTGAACAGGTTAACTTTATCTCATATGAAAATGTAATTGACATTTTGATGTCAAAAACAGTTATCAAAACATTTTGTCTTAACCTGGAAACGAGAGGCTTTGGGCAAATTGTTCTCCTGGGTTATTGTTAGGTATCACCTTGTTATTTTAACCTATGTATGATGTATGGCTTTTGAGATTCCAGTGTACTGTCCTGCCTTGTTGAAATATAACACATCACTTGAACTGACTTGCCCCAGACTTTTTAAATTGCACTGCACAGAAAAGGTGTGGCTGCTATGCACTTTACCCTGAAGCAGAGGTTTTAATTCAGTTGTAATCATATGTTTCCATAATATTCAGGATGCATGGTTAATGTGTCAACTGGAGAAAATTATTCAGATGAACAGAAATGTCATATTATCATGGACTGTGGGAGATGAATATAATAATCCATTATTGTGGATTTGTTAAACAAGTCTGGCAGGTGCTTCCGCGAGCATACAACTAGAAGCTATGTTATAATGAATACTGAAGAAGAATAGGTAAGAGGGAGAGGGTTTTGGGATGGGTGGGGGATGAAGCACAGCCTCAAGAGTTAACGGAACAAAACAACCATTAAACCAATGCTCCTTGTGAATTTGTTGCTAATTAGTACAAATGCCAGACATAGTTACTTCCTAATTGCTTAATCCCTTTGCTGTGAATGCTGGTATATAATTTGCTCTAAAGTTAAACTTTGTTTTTAGGGAGTGCTTTTCCGCACTAGAACATTTCCAAATATACCAGCCTTTTGGCACTAGTGTTATTTCCCTCCATTCATGGTGTTTTGAACATGCGGTCTGTAGCCGCCAGAAGATGCATGGTAATTATTCACCTTGGCTACTCCAACAGCATGTCCCAGATCCAGAACTCCTAACATCAAGACTCCAGATACATGGCGACACCAAGTTCACCTCTAAGATACCAAGAGACATGAAAGACATGTTGCAATCCTGAGCAAAAAAAAAGAAACTGCTGGGGGAAATTAATGGGTCAGACAACAGCTATGGAGGGAAGTGAAGGGATGATGTTTCGGGTTGAGCCCCATATTCAAACAGACCCTCCAGCAATTTGTCTTTTGCTCATGTAATGCAACAACTTTTTTCACTGTCAAAGGCCTAAACCATGGAATTACCTACACAATAACATTGTGGGATTGGCTTGTGTCAGCGGTTTAAGAAGGCGGCTCCTCAAAAGCAATTGGGGATGGGCAATAAATGTTGGCATTCCCAGCATTATTTCATCTCAAAAATAAAATTAATTAAAATCATTGAGGGAGCCTTGCTCTTCCTAGTGCCATATAGAATAATAAAATAAATGCAGGAGAACCAGATTCTGAGGCATGATTTAACATCTCCCAATAAAAAGTAAGGAGAAAATTAAGTTTGGGACATTTCCCTTGATTGATAGAGTGATGTATAACTTTCCATTTTTTTCCATAACTAAATTTAAGCACAGTTTAAGTGATGAAGTATTTAACAATTGATTTAGACTCTATTTGTGAGTCTTTCAGTTGCTATTCTGGTTATGATTTAAAATTGAAGGAGCAAAATGTTGAGAAATCTTCCATAGTGCTCTTAGCGGTTATACAAAATACATTTTACAACCAATATTTTCACATTTTCTCTGAGGTCTGAAGAAGGATTTCGACCCGGAACATCAACTATCCATGTTCTCCAAAGATGCTGCCTGACTGACTGAATTACTCCAGCACTTTATTTCCTTCTCTGATATCTGCTCATTGTCCACGCCTAATGAAAAGGGGTATGTTTTTTTTTGTTTGTCTTTTCAACCTCTACTCTTAGTTGCGATCGAGATATGAAGTTCAAAATCAGCTGCATTTAATTGAATGCTCTGTATAATTTTTTGCCAACTTGCACAGTAGAAAGCGTATGTGCAGAATGAAGAACATAGTATAGTCCCTCCATTAAGTTGTTAAAATGACTAGACTAGGATATTTTCATTTCCGGCCAATAATACTCCAACTTCACGGCCTGCAAATGATAAATTAAATGATCAGGTGACATTAGAATATGAACCATTGAAGGTTAGGATTCAGTAAAAGAGTCTCAATGCAAATAGTACAACATTCATGGAATTCTTTCAATTAATTTATTCCTATCTTCTCATGGTGAACAATGCAAACTAAATCTGAAAATGGATTAAGACAGTTTCAGACTTCTTTTAATTCTTATTGCAATTGAAAAAACCCAGGAGCTGCTAAAACCTAATCTCAAAAGACATATTGTCCCTGCATTGCACTCAGCACATTTAAAATGTAATAAATATTATAACACTGTAAACGTTTATTGATTTTCTCAGGATACATCCAGTTAGCAAATCCCATATTTATCAAATTACCACTGTTTGAAGGTCCCTGTAAGTTATAATTTAGAAGCACCAGCGATAGTGTTTATATGGTTTGTGTCTCAATCAAACATCAAATCATCAACATAATGTGTTTTTGGTTACAGAATTTGGTGCAATGTTCCAACTTTGGGTATCATATTGCAACCCTGATGGCTTTTATCCAGGATTGCTTCTTGGGCCTAGAGTGTTAACAGATTGCACTTCTGAACTGAGCTATGAGTGGAATTTCCATTTTGTACCTGAAACAGATTGTTGTTGGAATCTATTCTTTATAGAAGGGCGCAAAATTATAAATTTTCCAAAGGCAAGCTATATTTTCCCAGCCGTTTCTAAGCAAACCCATTTATTTTTTAGTTACATAATCCTTCTTCCCTTTGGCTATCAAACTGTACAACTTCTCCCCCTTCTGTCGTGAGGTAAACTGACTCTCCCCCCCAAATCAATTTCCCTCCTTGCATAAATAAAATATTGTATCATAGGTATGGGACAACTGTTGATTGACTGGGTGTAATTAGGACTTCAATGCTGGGACAGTAGCCTAGGGGAAAACACTGATGTTGATTCATTTCTCTTGTGGAGGCAATGTTTGCAATACATCTGCAGAGGGTTTGATGTGACTGCTATGGGTATTCTATAACTCAGAGATAAACGGTGCCCATGAATTTTGTATTAAGTTTGAGGTCTTGCTCTGCAAACACCATTTACTTCAAATGACCAGATTTTATGAGAGGTGCCCACAAAATATGGAAAGTGTTTTTTTTTTTTAAATTGGGGGACATGGTTGAGGATATTGGTGATAAGAACATTAAGTGGCAGGATCACGTTTCCGCACATTACTCTGAATGAGTTGACAATGAGCTGAAGCTCAGCCTTTGAATGTGTGCATAGAGGGTCAACAAAATAGAGAGAGTACAGAGGAGGTTTCCTAGAATGTTGCCTGGGTTCCAGCAACTATGTTACAGAGAAAGGTTGAACAAGTTAGGTCTTTATTCTTTGGAGCGCAGAAGGTTAAGGGGGGACTTGATTGAGGTCTTTAAAATGATGAAAGGGATAGACAGAGTTGACGTGGATAAGCTTTTCCCATTGAGGGTAGGGAAGATTCAAACAAGAGGGCATGACATGAGAATTAAGGGACAGAGGTTTCGGGGTAACATGAGGGGGAACTTCTTTACTCAGAGAGTGGTGGCTGTGTGGAATGAGCTTCCAGTAGAAGTGGTGGAGGCAGGATCGATTTTAACATTTAAAAGTAAAGTGGATAGGTATATGGACAGGAAGGGAATGGAGGGGTATGGTCTGAGTGCAGATAGATGGGACTAGGGGAAAACAAATGGTTGGCACGGACTGGAAGGGCCTGTTTCCGTGTTGTAATCGTCATATGGTTTTATGGTTATAGGCAAGTGATTGTGTATTGCAGCTCGATAAATGAAGTTAGGGTAACCTTTGCCTTGGACCAGAGATGACAGAAGCTGAAGTTTCCCAGCTGTTCTGTAAATGATCTCCACCTCATGTATTAATGTGCCAACTGATTAGCACATCAATTAACTATCTCACGAGCTCATTACCGAACCAGTGAAATACTGCACCAGTTGAATACTGCACCGCCTGATTAATGAGTCTGAAGAAGGGTCCCAACCCGAAACGTTGTTTGTCAATGCTATCTGACCCATTGAGTTTCTCCAGTACTTTGCTTTGTTGCCGTGCCAAATAATTTCTGCATCAACTGATACTGCTTCAACTGCTAACCAGACCAACCAATTACTGGAGGACACAAAGGACTGGAGTAACTCAGCAGGTCAGGAAATATCTCTAGAGAACATGGATAGGTGATGTTTTGAGTTGAGACCCTTCCCATGGTCTTTCCCATAGTTGACGGATCACATTGTTATATATTTTGTGCCTTATCTAACACTGAAATAAAATTAGAAAGGAACTGATTTACCAAGGAAAGACACAGAATGCTGCAGTAATTTAGCAGGTCTCAGGTAGCATCTCCAGGAAATATGGATACAGTGTATTCTGAAAGTATTCAGACGCCATCACTTTTTCCATATTTTGTTACGTTACAGCATTGTTCTAAAATTCATTTTAAAATTATCATTCAACGCACAATATCCCATAATAAAAAAGTGAACACAGGTGTTTAGAAATTTTTGCAAAGTAATTAAAAATAAATAACTGAAATATCACATTTATACCCTTCACTCAGTACTTTGTTGAGGCACCTTTGGCAGCGATTACAGCCTCAGCTCTTCTTGGGTATGACACTATAAGCTTGGTACATCTGTATTTGGGTAATTTCTCCCATTCTTCTCTGCAGATCCTCTCAAGCTGTGTCAGGTTGGATGGGGAGCGTCGATGCACAGCTATTTTCAGATATTCGATCATGTTCTAGTCCAGGCTCTGACTGAGCCACTAAAGGACATTCACAGACTTGTCACAAAGCCACTCCTGCATCGTCTTGGCTGTGTGCTTAAGGTCATTGTCCTATTGGAAGGTGAACCTAGAAACATAGAAAATAGGTGCAGGAGGAGGACATTCGGCCCTTCGAGCCAGCACCGCCATTCATTGTGATCATGGCTGATCACAGTGCCTCCGCCCTCCGCCCCAGTCTGAGGTCCTGAACACTCTGGAGCAGGTTTTCTTCAAGGATCTCTCTGTACTTTGCTCCGTTCATCTTTCCCTTAACCCTGACTAGTCTCCCAGTTCCTGCCGCTGAAAAACATCCCCACAGCATGATGCTGCCAACATACATGCTTCACCGTAGATATGGTATTGGCCAGGTGATGAGCGTACCTAGCTTCCTCCAGATGTGACACTTGGCATTCAGGCCAAAGAGTTCAATTTTGTTTAAGTGCCTTTTGGCAAACTCCAAGCGGGCTGTCATGTGCCTTTTACTGAGTATTGGCTTCCGTCTGGCCACTCTACCATAAAGGCCTATTTGGTGGAGTGCTGCAGATATAGTTGTCCTTCTGGAAGTTTCTCCCATCTCCACAGAGGAACCCTGGAGCTCTATCAGAGTGACCATCGGGTTCTTGGTCACCTCCCTGAGCAGGGCCCTTCTCCCCCAATTGCTCAGTTTGGCCGGGCGGCCAGGTCTATGAAGAAACCTGGTGGTTCCAAAGTTCTTTCATTTAAGAAATACGGAGGCCACTGCTGCAGAAATTGTTTTATACCCTTCCCCAGATCTGTGTCTCGTCACCATCCTGTCTCAGAGGTCTACGGACAATTCCTTCGTCTTCATGGCTTGGTGTTTGCTCTGACATGCACTGTCAACTGTGGGATCTTATATAGGCAGGGTTGTGCCTTTCCAAATCATGTACAATCAATTTAATTTACCACTTGTGGACTCCAATCAAGTTGTACAAACATCTCAAGGAGAAACAATGGAATCAGGATGCAACAAAGCTCAATTTTGAGTGTCATAGCAAAGGGTCTGAACACTTATGTAAATGTGATATTTCAGTTATTTCTTTTTAATTTGCAAAAAATTCTAGACACCTGTTTTCGCTTTTATATTATGAGGTATTGTGTGTAGAATGATTATTTAAAAAAAATATTTAAATACATTTTAGAATAACGCTGTAACGTAACAAAATGTGGAAAAAGTGAAGGGGTCTAAATACTTTCTGAATGCACTGTAGGTGGTGTTTCTGGTTGAAATGCTTCTTCCAACCCAAAATGTCACCTATCCACATTCTCCAGAGATGCTACCTGCTGATTTACTCCATTGCTTTGTGTCCTGTTGTGTATTAACCAGCATTTACAGTTCTTTCTTTCTGCAGCCAATTACTGTACTGGTCCACCACTGTACTCTTTGATCACTGCACCAACTGATTAACACTCTAATTGATTTGATAAGGTCCCGCACGGGAGGCTGGTGACTAAAATTAGAGCACATGGTATTGGGGGTAGGGTGTTGACATGGATAGAAAATTGGTTGGCAGACCGGAAGCAAAGAGTAGGAGTGCCGCAACGGGTCCTTTTCAGAATGGCAGGCAGTGGCGAGTGGAGTGCCGCAAGGCTCGGTGTTGGGGCCGCAACTGTTTACCATATATATAAATGATTTGCAAGAGGGAATTAGGAGCAACACTAGCAAGTTTGCGGATGACACAAAGCTGGGTGGCAGTGTGAACTGTGAAAAGGATGTTAGGAGGTTGCAGGGGGACCTGGACAGGTTGAGTGAGTGGGCAGATGCGTGGCAGATGCAGTATAATATAGATAAATGTGAGGTTATCCACTTTGGTGGCAAAAATAAGGGGGCAGATTATTATCTCAATGGGTTTAGGTTAGGTAAGGGCGAGGTACAGCGAGACCTGGGTGTCCTTGTACACCAGTCACTGAAAGTTACAGCAGGCAGTGAAGAAAGCTAATGGAATGTTGGCCTTCCTAACAAGAGGATTTCAGTACAGGAGTAAAGAGGTTCTTCTGCAGTTGTATAGGGCTCTGGTGAGACCACATCTGGAGTATTGTGTACAGTTTTAACCATATAACAATTACAGCACGGAAACAGGCCCTCTCGGCCCTTCCAGTCCGTGCCGACCATTTGTTTTCCCCTAGTCCCATCTACCTGCACTCAGACCATACCCCTCCATTCATTTCCCGTCCATATACCTATCCACTTTACTTTTAAATGTTAAAATCGATCCTGCCTCCACCACTTCTGCTGGAAGCTCATTCCACACAGCCACCACCCTCTAAGTAAAGAAGTTCCCCCTCACGTTACCCCTAAACTTCTGTCCCTTAATTCTCAAGTCATGCCCTCTTGTTTGAATCTTCCCTACCCTCAATGGGAAAAGCTTATCCACGTCAACTCTGTCTATCCCTTTCATCATTTAAAAGACCTCAATCAAGTCCCCCCTTAACCTTCTGCGCTCCAAAGAATAAAGTCCTAACTTGTTCAACCTTTCACTGTAACATAGTTGCTGGTCCCCTAATTTGAGGAAGGACGTCCTTGTGATTGAGGCAGTGCAGCGTAGGTTCACGAGATTGATCCCTGGGATCGCAGGACTATCATAAGAGGAAAGATTGAAAAGACTAGGCTTGTATTCACTGGAGTTTAGAAGGATGAGGGGGAATCTTATAGAAACATATAAAATTATAAAAGGACTGGACAAGCTAGATGCAGGAAAAATGTTCCCAATGTTGGGTGAGTCCAGAACCAGGGGCCACAGCCTTAGAATAAAGGGGAGGTCATTTAAGACTGAGGTGAGAAAAAACTTTTTTACCCAGAGAGTTGTGACTTTATAGAATTCCCTGCTACAGAGGGCAGTGGAGGCCAAATCACTGGATTTAAGAGAGAGTTGGATAGAGCTCTAGTGGCTAGTGGAGTCAAGGGATACGGGGAGAAGGCAGGCACGGGTTATTGATTGGGGACGATCAGCCATGATCACAATGAATGGCGGTGCTGGCTCGAATGGCCGAATGGCCTCCTCCTGCACCTATTTTCTATGTTTTTATGTTTCTATGACCAGACTAGCTGATTAGCTCAACAACAGATCACCGCACTGTTAATTACTGCACTATCGGGTGACTGCTGCAATTGAATACCCCACCAACTAATTACCGACCAGGTCAATTTCTACACCACTCTTTAACTGAAATCTGATGGCGGCAAGTGGAGTCGACCGATGTTATTCCATCCATAATCAGCAGTCGGAAAGTCTTTCTGCAGGGTACATGAATCATCATTTGCAAATAGTGGCAAAATTTAGTTGAGAACAATGCTGTCAAAAGTATTTGTTGATAATATCAATGGCATATTAACGCCTTTCATAATTATAAATGACTGTGGGGCACATATTCCATTGCTACCATATTGTAAATTAGGGAATGGTTAAATAGAATTACACAATTCAGTAATGAACAACTGGCATGAAGACGATCACAAATTGCTTGATCAGCGATGAAAAGTTTTAGCTTCTAACTGATTGGGAAGGTTTAATCACCATTCTGACTTTGCAAAACCTTTTAACCTTTTGCTCAACCCAGTTTCCCAGTTCAGTAAAAAAACATTCTGTAAACACTGTATGACCATGTTTATGAAACTCACTGTGCAAAAGTGAAGTTTTTTTTAAACCCTGCCAAAAAAGAGGTTTGCACACTAAATTATTAATCAGACGGCAGCTTGTGAGCAACATGGTTTGAATGTTTTTCGTAAAATGGCCTAGCAGTCATTGAAGGATTGTTAGTGGCTGGCCACTGTGTTACGAAGTCAGACATGCCTGGAAACCAAACATTCACACTCCCAACTGTGACTTTCGGATCTTGTTATTGGTTATGGGAAAAGAAATGTAACAAATAAATCAGAAAAGCAAAAAATTCAGCAGAATACGGCAGAATAAATGTTCAGGAAAAGAAACACAGAAACGCTTGAAATGCAAATGACTAGGCATCAGTAAAGAGAAAATATAGATGTGGGCCTTCAAATGAATATGGATTGCTGGCTTGGCAGAAGCTGTTTAAAGATAACAACCAACACTGTCTCGCAGTTCACCAAAAATAAGTACACAGCTGCTGAATGTAAGTGTGCTGAGTAAAATGAATGACTTAGGATAACCCATAATTTTCTATCCGAATAATTTAACGGCCTCATTTATAAAATAACCATGACACTGCAAAAGTAGGAGTGCTTGAAACTCCCTCAGGTCTTTCAAGGTTAATGGTGTGGTAAAAACAATACAGCTTGAGAAAAGAGATTTGCTTTGATGAATGCATTTCATCACGTCTGAATCTCACAGGTCACCTCAGTACCATCTGGAAGGTTCATCAAACGTTCCTGATGCGTTGTGCTGATGTACACAACTACTGAAGTCGGTGCTGACTGTGAAAGTGCATGGCGTGGAAAAGTCACACGTATCTTTGGTGGTCTCCATTTCACCTTCTGTGCATAAGGTGACCTTCCCCCCGCCCCCGCAACTCTCCCAACCTGTGTTGGCCTGTAATTCAATGCCAGCACAATAAGTCTTGGACTAAGCCCACCTTTCCTTTGGATCACAGGAATAACGCGAGACAGAAGAAAACAACCGTGGGTCACATTGACCTCGGGGCCATGAGAATGTCCACAGGTGAAAAGGCCATGTGAAGATATCCAGAAAATTTGCATCGAATAACAGGATCCAAACCATACCAAAGGCTTCAATTCCCTTTGATATTTCAAAACGACCACTGACTTACACAGCCATCAGTCACCTTTACTTTTAAATTGCAAATCATACCATTGAAATATGTTCTATTTCCATCTTTTACATACCTATGGATATAGTGCTGCTCACCGTCATATGAATAGCCCTTGTCTAAAGCATACACCAGGCTTTGCATTTACCACCAGTTTTCTTGTACCATCAGACATGCTATCAAATAAATACACAAGTATTTGTTCATAAATAAAATGTAAAAATCACAATATTCAGAGACTTTATAATTTCTAATATCTGAACTATTAAAGTAAATGCCCATACTTACCCATTAATCACTTGATTTATGGGCATTGCGTTAACGTGAGAGGGGCAAAATGTAAAAGAGATGTGCAGGGCAGATTATTTACATGGAAGGGGGTGGATGCCTGTTGTCAATAAACTATCCAGTCATAATTCATGTTTCTTTCAAATGTGTGGATAATGCAGCATCTTTGACCATGTCAGTTTACCTCCCTTCCATTCTTACGTATACTTTCAGATGCACAGTGTATTTACAAGACATATTTGAAATAATTGTAAAAGTAATTAATACCTGTTAAATTTGAACCTTGTCCTTAGATAATAGGGCAAATACCCAAAGTAATTTTAATCAGATTATAAAAGCTTTGCGCTCAAAGCACCAATATTCTGAATAGAAAACTCTGCTTTCTCTTGTCATTGCATGATCAAACCAGCATTCAGTTGGTTTACAAAGACAAGCTTTTCACTCTTGATTTAATAGATTTCCCTGAGAATGGGAAGTAATTGTAAAAAAGGCACGTTGACTAAGTATTGACTTACAATAATGGCGGTAGGATGACAGACTTGAAAAAATATTTGGCAGGTTGTAGATGATTAGAGGCCCAGTTTCATTATGGAGAAACGTCGCAATTGAGTGCCCAGATTTTGCGGGCAGTCATTACCCATGGACACCCATGCCATTATTTACCCAATCTAGTTCAGACGGTCTACATGCTAGTCTAATGCAACCTGGAAATAAGAAGTAAGATTTGTAGGAAGGAAGTGCAGATGGTGGTTTAAACTGAAGATAGACACAAAATGCTGATGTAACTTAGTGGGACAGGCAGCACCTCTGGAGAGAAGGAATGGGTGATATTTTGGGTCAAGACTCTTCTTCAGACTAATTCATAGAAACATAGAAAATAGCTGCAGGAGTAGGCCATACAGCCCTTCGACCAGCACCGCCATTCAATATGATCATGGCTGATCATACTAATATCAGTACCCCGTCCGTTCCTGCTTTCTCCCCATATCCCTTGATTCCATTAGCCCCAAGAGTTATCTCTAACTCTCTCTTGAAAACATCCAGTGAATTGGTCCACTGCCTTCTGTGGCAGAGAATTCCACACATTCACAATTCTCTGGAGTTCAGAAATAAGATCCTGAGCGATGGCAGATTTCCATCAGCAAACTGGGATAGCTGTGCCCTCAGAAAGTCCCAGATAGTCGTGACGACCATTAAAGCCCTGCCCCTTGCTATGCGGGCTGTTAAATCTGCCCAGACTTATAAATGTCTCTGAATGCGTCTGACATCCAAATATAATTGAAAATCATAAAAAATGAAAAACATTTAAAGGAAAAATAAAATCAGCAAAAATTATTTTAAGTGATTAAAACATTGATCAAAATGTGAATACGTTGGAATAAAATCATGTCATCTTTCTTCTGTACCAGTCATTGGGGTTGCAAATTCCATACTACATAGAACTTGGGATAGGGTTTGAGAGCTGGTGTAAATACTGGTGAAGCTCAATGAGAAGAAGATGTGCCACTTTGCACTATGTGGATTCAAGCAGTAAGGTGCATAAAGGTATGGTGACCATCACTTGTTTTCGATGTTTCACTATGAATATTCAAAAGCCTGGACTCGCTTGTGTTGGACCACGTGTTGATCTTCTGTACACTTAGTTTAATATAACTTTCAAATGAGTGACCAGTTGGGTAGATCATTGCTGGTCACTGTTTATCCAGTAGCCTCAAATGGACACAAAGTGCTGGATCAGGCAACATGTCTGGAGAACATGGGTTTGCGATACTTTGGATTCAGAGCTGTAAAAGAAATAGAGGCAGGTCAAAGTCGGGCAAGTGACACAACTGAAGGATTTTTTCTTTTGGTTGGACTAAGGCCGGAAATGAAAAGCCAAAAAAGTGTGAAATAAGGAAATAAGGATTGAAGTGGCATGAAATGTGAAGCCAGAGCGAGGAATATAGTTGGAGGGAAACTGGAGGCAGGGAAGAAGTGAGTGTACATCCAGGTGGTCCCTGGCGAAGTGAGGGAGGGAAAAGGAGGGGGAGCAGGATGAGAGGACATATGTAGATTAATTACCCAACATTGGAGAATTCGTTGTTTGTACCTTTGGATTGCAAGCTACCCAATCAGAATATGAGGTTCTGTTCCTCCATAATGTGTGTGGCTTCATTCTGGCAATTGAGAGGCCCAGGATGAAAGGTCAGAATGGGAATGGAAAGCGGAGTTAAAATTGTCAGCAACTGGTAGATCCAGAATCTCGACATGAGAGTTTCCTGTCCTTCACCAGCATGTGCACCCATTTCTCACCCCCCCATTCTAACGATATTCCTTCTTCTGGCTTTCCAGTTCATATCCCTTCTATCCTTATCTCCTTATCTCACTTTTCTTTCTTTTTGTTTCTGCTCTTTGCCCGACTATCTGCCAATAACCCCCCCCTCCTTTCCCCTTCACCTGTGAAGAAGGGTCTCGACCCGAAACGTCGCCTATCTCCTTCGCTCCTTAGATGCTGCTGCACCCACTGAATTTCTCCAGCCTTTTGTGTACCACTGATCACTTACCTGCCTTTGTCCTGCCCCCACCTCTCTCCCTGCTTTTCCACCCTTCTACAATTAGTCTGAAGAAGGGTTTCAACCTATCCATGTTCTTCATAGATGCTGCTTGATCTGCTGAGCTACTCCAGCACTTTGCACTTTTTTGTGTGTAAACCAGCATCTGCAGTTCCTTGTGTCTAATCTCAAATGGAGCTGGCAGGCAAGCTGAAGCTCGATGCTTCCTTCTCTCTGCAGGGCCAAAGAGTGAGCTAGGGAAGCAGATTGCCAGGAAGGAAATTGTAGTCACAGAGGCTGTTGTGTGCCGGGAGCCCACAAAAGTAATCCGAGACACACCTTTCATGTGCTTCTTTTGTTCTATCGGTCTTGGAACTGCTCAACACATCATTCTTTTGATCCATTCTAAACTAAATTGGCAGTCGACATCTTAATAGTTCCTAGATTTGCATATTAGAAATATTGCGAAACTAGGAGATGAACCTGTTTTTAAAAAGCATCCTTGGCTCCTGGCCCAATATGAGGCAATTCCTGCAGCCAGGTGCAGGAAATGAAAAAACACACACACAGGTTTGCCCAGTCTCTCAGGGCTGGGACCATATTTGCAAAGCTGGAATGTGTAGGAACGAACTGCAGATGCTTTTTTATACCGAAGATGGACACAAAATGCTGGAGTAACTCGGTGGGACAGGCAGAATCTCTGGAATAGAAGTAATGGGCGAGGTTTCGGATTGAGACTCTTCTTCAGACTTCCGATGGAAAATGAGTCACCAATGTATCCAACCCGCTCTAAACTCATTTGGAAGCCTTGAATGGAGGTGCATTGCAAATGTTAGTTTTTTCCGCCATTATTTATATTCACACATTTCACAACATGCTGGCTCTTGTTTACACCAGAATAGGGGATCCTGAGAGATATTATGTCATCTGAGCTTTGCAAGGTTTTTCCAGGTTACTTGCACAATTATATGTATGTACACTTTGGATGCTGTCTTTACACTGTTGATAGCTCGATTGTTATCTGCATACTGTGGGTGGCCTGATTGCAATTGTGTATTGTCTTTCTGCTGACTGGTTAGCATGCGACTATAGCCTGTCACTTTTCTTCGGTACATGTGACAATTAACTAAACTCAAAATCAATAAAACCCAAACTCAACTCAGTGGTTGAAGAGGTGTCCTTTTATCTTCAGAGACGCTGCCTGGCCCGTTGCGTCACTCCAACACTTTGTGTCTATCTTTGGTATAAACCAGCATCTGCAGTTCTTTGTTTCTAGTTCTGGGTAGTTTTATTGTTCTCCGAATGCAAGGAATGGAAAGTCAAAGCGGCCACCCTCAGAAATTCATATTACCTGGAGTATCGCTCACTCACTTCACTGTTGTAAGTCTCTGCAAGTGAAGTGCGAAGAAGAGAAAAGCAAAATATTGTTTGATTGGAGACAGTGTATAGAATGCTACAGTGTAAAGGGAAAGATATCCTTGTGCAGGCAACACAGAAAGGTAACATACAAGTATGGCAAGTATTTAGGAGGGCGGATGGAATGTTGATCTTTTGTGCAAAGGAGGTGGAGTTCAAAGTGAAGAAGTCTTGCTATAATTGTAGAGCAAATCCAGGCCTGTCAGGAAATCCTGGACTTACACACTGGTGCCTAAATCTAGTTCAAATAGCTAAAGCGAGACACAAGACACTGCAGGTGCTTGAATCTTGAGCCAAAGACAAACTGCTGGAGGAACGCAGTGGGTCAGGCAGCACCTGTGGAGGGAAATAGACAGGAGACCTTTGAGTCTGAACCTTTCTTCCTTCAAGATTGGAGCAGAAGGGAGATACAGTAGCTGGGAGAAATAATTTAATGGAAGGGGTGGAGCAAGTGCTGGCAAGTGATATGTGGATCCAGGTAAGGTGGGGTTAAGTGACAGGTGGGTCGGGTTGGTGAGAGGAGGGTGGAGATGGTCAGAAAATGCTTGGAGGCAATAAGTGGAGAAAATGACTAAATATAGTGGAATCTGATGTGAAAGGAAGGTGAGGTGAAATGTGGAACCAGGGGTGGGGACGGGGTGCTGGTAGGGTTAGTAGTGGGTATTGAATAAAGGAAAAGGTGAGTGAGGAGGAAACAAAAAACTAGAGTACAGTGCCAGGGGGAATGGAAAGAAAAGTGCGAGTGAGAGAACCCGGGTAGATCACTTGAGAAGAGGGTGCTGGGGAGGTGGAGGGAGTGGGGGGGGGGGGTACCTGAAAATGGAGAATTCAATGTTCCTGAAGTTGGTTTGTTGGCTATCCAAACAGAATATAAAGTGTTGTTCTTCCACTTTCTTTGGCAATGGAGGAGGTTGAAGACAGAAAGGTTGATATGGGAATGGGAAGAGGAAATGAAGTGGCTGATAACAGGGTGCTCCAGCTAGCGGATTGTGCAAGTGTTTGGCAAAGTGGTCACCAAGTTTATGCTTGGTCTCCAGTCCCTGTCTTCCTTTCCACTCCTCTTTCCGCTCTTAAACCACCTTTTCCCCTCTGAGTCCTTACCCCACTCATTCTCGTCCTCACCTCTTTCTACCATTTCCTCTCTATTCCAGTCTTGAAGGCATCATGGCCTGGAATTTCATCTGTCCATTTCACTCCGCAGATTTCACCTGACCCATTGAATTCCTCTGTCTTTGCTCAAATAGTTGAATCCCAACCAACCAGCCAGAAGACTTTGCCCTCATGCCTCATTGCGAAGGTATTTAATGCATTTGTTCCAGTAAAAATCATGTAATGGTGGTTTTGTCCAAATGTTTCCAGGATCTACAATTTGGTACTATTTGTCCCTATCTGACTGCCCTATGTGTGACTGGAAATCCACATCTTATGGTTATCCCTTAACTATTTTACATTTGCTTACAATATTTACATTATATCAACTTGCTTTCCATTTTTCATTCTCAATCACTATTAGTGATAAATACAACAGCTTTGTAGTTTTCAGTGGCAAGGAGTTGCCAATTTGTGGCCTTTCCTCATTGAGCCTTGGGAAATCTGGGATCTATAGATGGCTTGATGCGGACAGACACAAAACCTGCCATTAAGATGAGGGCCGAGTTGAGTACTTTTGGTTCCCTTTTTTTTCCAGAGGGTTAAATATCACGTTCATGTGAAAGTGATCCATGTTGGATCTGCAGATGAGATGCAAGATGGTTCAGGTTGCTGGGAGGACAGAGGAGCAGGGTATGGGCCACACCTGCATCGCACACGGCAACACCGAGAGTCCCTCGCGTCACCCGACCAGATTATTTTCTGTAATCGAGAGAGAAAGCTCCTCCAACATGCCCAGTTTCTGTTCACCCGCTGAGTTACTCCAGCTTTTTGTGTCCATCGTTGTTGATGCTCACCTTGTCTGGGAGCTCCCCCCAAGTTCCTGATGTAGTATGCCCTAGATCCTCCACAGCCATTTTCTCAGCAACTTCAAGTGATCGGACTAGACAGTAAATGGAACAAAGGATTGATCAGATCCACTGACAAAGAAGATTGCTTTGTTTTTGCTCTCATTAAAGTTGACAATCCTAGCCAGTCCAATTTTGTCTCAGATGTTCATTAATCTACAGACCAACAGTGAGTCAGAGCGGAAGACGGTAAACTAATTATTTTTAGTTGTCCAAAAACATGCTTTATTCATTTAATACAATCAGGACATGTCATTTCCCTTCTGTGACTGTACCCATCAATTCCTTTACAATGTGTCAATTCCACTAATGTTTTGTATTAAACAATATATATCAATCAAATTAAGATGAGGGATTTAAGAGAGAGTTGGATAGAGCTCTAGGGGCTAGTGGAGTCAAGGGATATGGGGAGAGGGCAGGCAAGGGTTATTGATAGCGGACGATCAGCCATGATCACAATGAATGGCGGTGCTGGCTCGAAGGGCCGAATGGCCTCCTCCTGCACCTATTTTCTATGTTTCTATGTTTCTAAATGTGTAGGAAGGAACTGCAGATGCCGGTTTAAACCGAAGATAGACACACAAAGCTGGAGTAACTATGTGGGTCAGACAGCATCTCTGGAGAAAAGGAATACTGTAGGTGACATATCGGGTTGAGGCCCCGATATCCTGAAAAAGGGTCTCGACCCGAAACGTCACGTATTCCTTTCCTCCAGAGATGCTGTCTGACTTGCTGAGTTACTCCAACTTTTTGTGTTTATATGAATCAAATATTTGAGAGACTGTTACCGAGGGCTCAGCCTCTCAGTATCTCCTGCCACCCCAGAGATCTGTGCAGTGGCTGCATTGAGCTTCAGTGTGAACCTCAGCAAGTATCCTGGACATTAGAATGTGCATTCGTAAGCATTTACTTGCGGATATGTCCTTTCGCTGCAGATCAATAGGTTTCAGGCAGACCAAAGTGCGTCTTCCGCCAGGTTAATGATCATCCAGCAGTGGTTGATGTTTGACTCGGTGCGCACTCCCCGGGAAAACCCAATAGATTACAGAATTCTGCGTTACTGCTTGAGATTAACCTGGGCAAAGATCATTTGTATTCTACAGAAAAATTAATAGCGTATATATATAATACTATCTTGGATAGGGAAATCCCAACTTCAGAAATATATCGACAAACATGGGAAAATGAAATAGGTTTATCTATAACGAAGGAAAGTTGGGAAGAAAGCCTACAACGTATACATCGTTGCTCATTAAATGCTAGACATATATTGATACAATTTACGGTATTACATAGATTACATTATTCAAAAATGAAATTAAATAGAATTTATCCTAACATGGATAGACATGAAGGGAATGGAGGGGTATGGTCTGAGTGCAGGTAGATGGGACTAGGGGAAAACAAATGGTCGGCACGGACTGGAAGGGCCGAGAGGGCCTGTTTCCGTGCTGTAATTGTTATATGGTTATATGGTTATTTCTCCTATTTGTGATAAATGTCAGAACTTGGAAGCTAATTTAACGCATAGTTTTGTAACATGTATAAAACTTAATTATTATTGGACAGAAATCTTTAGAGTTATCTCTGAAGTTCTTAAAATTAAACTGGACCCAGATCCAAAATTAATAATATTAGGAGTTCCGGATTCAAATCTAATATCAACAGTAAGCCAAAGAAACTTCTTGGATGTTAAAGAAGGAACTGCAGATGCTGGAGAATCGAGGGTACACAAAAAGCTGGAGAAACTCAGCGGGTGCAGCAGCATCTAAGGAGCGAAGGAGATAGGCGACGTTTTGGGTCGAGACTCTTCTTCGTCTGAAGAAGGGTCTCGACCCGAAACGTCGCCTATCTCCTTCGCTCCTTAGATGCTGCTGCACCCGCTGAGTTTCTCCAGCTTTTTGTGAAACTTCTTGGATTACTGTTTGATAATAGGGAAAAAATTAATATTGAAATTTTGGAAGGGAACATTATCCCCCACAATTAAAATGTGGACAGTGGAAATGTTGGAGACGGTGCATTTGGAAAGAATCAGATTTGTCCTAATGGATAAATACGAACTCTTTGAACAGATATGGTCTCCATATACAAAATATTTGAAGGGGTAGCTGTTCTTGGCATCACAACTCAATGGGTACCCGGCAGGATTCGATGAAAAGAATTCCTTTTTTTAATTTGTATACATGTCTCTATTGATATTGTTATTTGAAATTGTGTTATTCACTATTAAGATGTATACTATAATCTATTTATTTTTAATATATGTATATATAATACTTTGTTTTAATTAAATATATATAACAATTATTTTTTATTTTATATTTTTTTTTCCTCTTTCTTTTTTCTTTCTCTCTCTATATAATCAAAATTATTATTTAATCATCATTCTTATTGATTAAAATCTATTATTTTATTTTTTATATTTTCTAAAAAAATAGAAGTTTATAAGAATTATTCGTAACATCCGTATACTTATTGAAATAAGTTGGTTGTGTATTTGAAAAGTTGTTATACCGTTGTTATGATGGATTACTTCTAATAAAAATATTATTTAAAAAAAAAAGATTATTTGTATTCCTTTGCAGGTTGTCTCAGCAAACGTAAAGCTACTGAGGTGGCAAAACAACTGACTCATCTGCACTACAACAAGGTCACGGTGTGGGATTGAGTTTCTGCATGTTGGGGACGTCCCTTCTCAACACCAATCAGGCAAGTGCTTGTTTGAGATTTCCGATGTTCCTCGTCTATTTCAGGTATCACGAAGCTGAGAGTTCCTGTTGCTGTGTTTCCGCTTGTAAATCAAGTATTGCAAAGATCACTGGCACAGCATCAAAGCTGACCTCACCCAGAAAGACTGAATCTTCGACTATCTAAAGCCAGCAGTTCAGAAAAGGAGATTGCACATAGAGTCATAGAGTGATACAGCATGGAAACAGGCCCGTCGGCCCAATTTGCCCACACCGGCCAACATGTCCCAGCTACACCAGCCTCATTTGTCTGTGTTTGGTCCATATCCCTCCAAGCCTGTCCTATCCATGTACCTATCTAACTGTTTCTTAAATGTTGTGATAGTCCCTGCCTCAACTACCTCCTCTGGCAGCTTATTCTATAAATCCACCACCTTTTGTGTGAAAAAGTTACCCCTCAGATTCCTATGAAATATTTTCCCCTTCACCTTAAGCCTATGTCCTCTGGTCCTCGATTCACTTACACTGGACAAGAGACTGTGCATCTATCTACCCGATCTATTCCTCTCATAATTTTATACACATCAATAAGCTCACTCCTCATCCTCCTGCGCTCCAAGGAATAGGAGTCCCTGCCTACTCAACCTCTCCCTATCGCACAGACCCTCTAGTCCTGGCAACATCCTCGTACATCTTCTCTGTACCCTTTCCAACATATACAGTTGAAAATTAAAAACTGTTAATTAATATTATTGATCAAAAAGAGAAAGAATTAGCATTTACATCCTGCGTTTCATGCTATACAGCATTCTAAAATTCTACAGCCAAGGATTTAATGTGTAAAGAATATTTTCATTGTTGTATTGTGGAGGAAGCACAGCAGACAAATTTGCAGACAATTAAGTCCCAAAAATAGCAATGAGATATAAATTATGCCAATAATTATCACAACTCCCTAATCAGTCAATGCTTATCCTAACGCTGGTCGATGCTGTTACTTTGAATCGCCACCAACAATGTTCCCACCACTGCTGAGTTAGTCCAGCTTTTTTGTGTCTGTCTTCATTTTAAACCAACATCTGCGGTTTCTTCCTACACATTTCCACCACTGATATCGAGCTCACCGGCCTCTAGTTCGCTATCCTTGCTGCCCTTCTTTAATTATGGTACTCAAAATAGTGCTCGGGCCCCTTTCACGCTCACTTGAGAAGAAATGTGGAAAGTTGGTTAACACCTTATTTAAAAACTTAATCTGATTGTGTGCACAAAATCATGAGAGGAATAGTTTAGTTTAGTTTAGAGATGCAGCGCAGAAACAGGCCTATTGGTCCACTGAGTCTGTGCTGGCGAGCGATCCCTGTACGCTAGCACTAGGGACACTACACTCTAGGGACAATTTATAGTTTTTACCGAAGCCAATTAACCTACAAACACGTACGTCTTTGGAATGTGGGCGGAAACCGCAGCCCCCAGAGAAAATCCACGTGGTCACAGAATGTACAAATTACATATGGACCGCACCTAGGTGTCTGGTGCTGTAAGGCAGCTTCTCTGTAAGGCACTGTAGGGTAAACACACAGAATCTCTTGGCCAGAGTAGGGGAATCGAGAACCCGAGGACATAAACTTAAAGTGAGGGTGGAAAGATTAAACGAGAACTTACCTGTTCGAAGTTTGATCTTTATTTTATGAGGAGTACGGATTACGTAAAGAAGTCCCGCCAGGCGCATGCTCGGCATACTTCAAAGCAGCGGCATGAAAAACAAAGAACCAATAGCTGAAGTAAGATAGGAAGGCTCACACAAGACTAGAACTACCAGATGATCGTTTAGATTATGAGGGTCGGGAGTGGAGGGCACGTAATCCCTCATCGTAACTCCTCATAAAATAAAGATCAAACTTCAAACAGGTAAGTTCTCATTTAATCTTACTATTTTACTTCGGAGTCACGTGAGTGACTACGTGAAGATTTTGAAGCTCTGTGATTTTCATGCCGTAGATTCATTCCATACGACACACTGCTTCAGTTGACACAGTAGTGAGTAAATAATAATATTGAACATTGCTTGAATTATGCAATAAGTATTTTAATAATAATAATAAAAAAGAAAAGATAAGTAATAACCCCTCTATCCCAAGGGGAGATTACAACAAAATATATGAAACCATTACATAAAAGAAAGCAAACAATCAAACAGAACCCAACACTGCGTGTCCAAACCCTGGCACCGTGAGAACAGGTTTATTGTAAAACTTAGAAAAAGGTTCTTCTTTACACCATCCTGCGGCCTCTAAAATTTGGTCGAACGGCACGTCCTGTGCCTTCGCCGGGGATGTGGATGCTGCCCTGGTGGAGTGAGATTTAAACATATCAGTGTCTACTCCAGCTAAATCCAAAACCTGTTTTAACCATCTAGAAATAGTTTGTACTGACACTTTTTTATATGTTTTTTAATGGGTAATAAGCATTGCTGTCTCACAACCGCGGAGACTCTTGGTTACTTTAAAATATCGAGTCATATGCTTAACCACACACAATGTTTGGTCGACAGGGTATACTCTAAAGATTACCTTGGTTCCAGACTTCCCTGGTCTGCTTTGTTTGATTAAATCATAAGCATAAAAAGTAATGTCATCTGCAGACAAATGCATGCAACCTAAACGTAACATTTGCAATGTTTGTACTCTTTGTGCTGACTCTAATGCCATAAGCATTACCACTTTAAATGTTAACTTCTGAAAAGACAGTGACATAATTGGAGCCCATTGCCGAAGCAATGTAAGAACTATACTGACATCCCAAATTTCTGTATATCTGGGTTTGGGAGGATTTTTATTAAAAATCCCTCTCATAAATTGGGATATTAATGGATGAGACCCGATAGATTGATGTTCTGAAAGACAAAGCACTACGAGCACTATTGATGGCACTATAACTGAGGTGCTGATCAAAATGCAACATAGCAAGGAACTCCAATACATCCGATAAGTTTGCAGTATGATAAGATATTTCTGACTGAATACAAAAAGCTTCCCATTTCTTTATATGAGACATATATTGTTTCTTAGTGCTATCTCTCCAAGCTGCAGTTATGACATCCATGGTCCTATCCGACAGTCCAAGCCCTTGTAATGGTCTGGTCAGAACCTGCAGATTACCAAATTAATATGATCATGCAATGGATGAACTCTTCTGTCATTGGTTGTACCAACAAATCACTGGAGCTGGGAATCGTCATAAATGGTTCAATTATCATTCTAAGCATCAATGGGAACCGGCCAGTTTGGAACCACCAAAACGCCCATGCCAGAGTCTTGCTCTATTTTGGTGAGACATTGCCTAATCAGGCAGAATGGGGGAAAAGCATAGAAGAACATATTTCCCCAATGTAGCGAGAATGCATCCAATGCTACTGCTCCTGGGTCAGGCTCCCATGAGATGTATTTAGGCAACTGGTGATTTAATCTGGACGCAAACAGATCAATGTCTGGTAACCCATACCGACTGCCAATCTTTTTGAAAATTTGTGGATTTAACATCCATTCTATGTTGTCTTTGAACCTCTGTGATCTGTTGTCTGCCACAACATTGTCTTTCCCTGGGAGATAGATAGCTGAAAGCCAGATATTCCTAGATACACACCAATGCCACATCAGGTTGACCAGATAATCACATGATACTGATCTTACTCCACCCATGTGATTGATATATGCTACAGCTGTGGTATTGTCTACTTGTAATTGATCATGCAAGTCCTTCATTGTAGGACAATAAGATTTCAATCCAAAAAAATGCCCCCAATAACTCCAAATAATTGATACCATATGTTTGGAGAATTAAATCCTCTTGGACAGTCCATCTACCACCACAGCTGGTGTCATTGTCCATAGCCCCCCCATCCGAGAGCACTCACATCAGTTTGTAATACCACTGAAGGTTGCTGAACAAAAATGTTTTTAGCAGCCTGTGCAACGTTCCCAATCCACCATTGTAATTCAGCTAAAGCTTCTGTTGGCAACTGCATGGGTCTATCAAAATGACCTGCACATTTGTTTAGTGCTTGTGCTCTTGCCCTTTGAAGATTTTGATAATGCAGAGGACCAAACTCAACAGCGGGGAATGCTGCTACTATCTTACCAATAACCCTAGCTACTTCTCGGATGGAGGGATAAGGTAAGTCAGCAAGGCAACTACATGCATTTGTAATATCCACAACTTTATCTGTTGGCAAAGTTACTGACATAGCAACTGAATTAATGACAAACCCCAAATAATCAATTGTTTGGGATGGCTGTTGCTTAGATTTTGTTGGATGGATCAGAAACCCTAGCCTTTCAAACAGGCTTATAGTTGCTGAAACTGATTCTTCATCTGATTCCTGAGTGGCGTTAACAATTAAAATATCATCAAGATAAGCCATGACAATGTGATTTTGAGCCCTTAATAATGCAAGTGCTGGTTTCAATAATTTTGTGAACAACCTGGGAGCTGAACTTAACCCATTAGGTAATGCTTTATATTGCCACAGCTGACCCATCCAATTAAACTTCAATTACCTGCGATAATGGTGATGAATTGGCACTGAATAATACGCATCTTTTAAATCTATAGTAGCCATGTAACAGCCTATGGACAACAACTGCTTTGCAGTGTTGAAGGTGTCCATTTTGAAATGTCTATACTGGACATGAATTCAATTTTGTGAGGTCCAGAATGAGTCTACAACCCCCATCTTTATTTGGCCTGGGGAAAATATTTGACACAAATTGTTGCGGATGATTCCCCGTACTTTCAATTACTCCTTTTTCAAATACATTTTTTTACTTCTTCTTTTACCTGAGAATTTTCAGGTGCAGAAAACACCAATACCCGATTAGGTTTATTCTGTACAGGTGGATCAACTCCTTCCATAAATTCTATTATAGCACCTGACACAGTATCTAATATAAACCGATCAGATGTTATACAGCACCATTTATCATAAAACAATTGTAATCTACCACCAACCGGAGGTTCCGCAAAAGTTTTCTCTGTGATAGAATAAAGTTTTTATACCTCTGCAAATGACCGTGACGGTCTCCTCCTTCCAACATATGGGTGGACATTGGGCTGTGATGGGTAATAATACCTTCTCACCATACCCCTGCCTCTGCTTGTTCCCGCTCCTGAATCAAACCCCCTTCTCATCCAGCCAGATTGTTTCCTTTGGCCAAATATGGAAGGTTTCATGAGGCTGATAGTCTTTGCCTCCTCATCGATTTCTTTAATTTGCTTAGGCAGGTTTTCTCCGAATAAATAATCTGGAGCTTGAACATTGCTTGATTTACACAGACCTGCAAATCGTGGGTGCAGTATGGGCCGAATGGCGATTTTCCTCATACAATTAATCTCAAAATAAGAGTGACAAAACAATGCCAACATGTCTTTTTGGATTTTGGACATTGCACGCCCTTCCAACTGCTTCCCAAAAGCAGTGATGCCAGCCGCAATGAGCTTGAGGACCCTCTGGAACCGTATTGCCTGTCCTCGCATTGTTGAAGTCATGGGTGTCCAAATTGCCGGATTCACCGTTGGCACCCTCAGTGATGCATAATTAACAGGTGTTTTTATAGAGGTCTGCTGTCTCAACCATGACAGTCTCCTGAAACTGGTGAGAAACCAAATAATTAATGTTGGCCGCCAGGTTTTCTTTCATGGCCTCACCGCTCCCCTCTGGTATAGCAAACACCGCTCCCCTCTGGATGCTACATCCGGTACACCTGGAGTTTGACTCTTGTGCTGTGGTGGGTACCCATGACCAGAAACACCACCTTCAGGGTCAGTCTCCTGCCGCCCTGGTACTCCTGAGACTTGCTCAAAGGAGACTTCTTCCAGACCTAAACAGGGCTCTGGAGGTTCACATTCCCATGTTGTAAAGGCACCATATTCATGATATGGAACCCCCTCTGGGGCTGCCTGGGAATACTCTGGGTCTTTGGACCCTTGGTTGATAATTGTTTGGAGCATTTTCTCCATTTGGTCCATCCTGAGCCACATGGTTCGTCTGTCTGGTGGATCTTCTTCATCAGACTCGTCTGATATTACGGGCCTAACAGACTTCCTTTTGATTTTCCTATCCACTGGAGTACCCTCAGTGGCCTGCGGCTGTGGAGCGGCTAGAGGCTGATTAACGGCTGGGTCTACGGCTACCGGTATCGGAACCGGCTCCGTACTTATCTGCAGTCCCGATCTTAATTGAACTGCTTCCACCCGGGACCAGCGCTTAACCCGCGCCGACTTTTTCCCAGTACTCTCCATTTTTTTTCTTCCCAAACTCCTCCTGGCTAGCCAGCCAGCGTCATGGAGTTTAAATACCCAGGAAGTAGTTTTAAAACCACTTACCTGCCGGCCTGTTACTCACCGCTGGCGGAGCTGCGATCTGCAGCCCGTTCCTACCGACATGCGTCGACGTAATGACGCCGAGCATGCGCCTGGCGGGGCTTCTTCACGTGCCTCCGAAATAAAATAGGAACCTGAGGTGTAACCTTTTTACACAAAGGGTGGTGGATGTATGGAACGAGCTGCCGAAGGAGGTAGTTGAGGCAAGTACTATCGCAAGATTTTAGAAACATTTAGGATAGGATTTGTTTAGAGGATTATGGGCCAAATGCAGGCAGGTGGGGCTGGTATAGATGAAACATGTTGGTTTGTTTGGGTAAGTTGGTCTGTGCTGTGTGACTCTATGACTCTATAACTATGACATTGCAATATAATACCGATTTTAGACTAGTTTTCCTCTCCCCTGACTGAGTCTGAAGAAGGGTCTCTGCCTGTAATGTCACCTATTCCTTTTCTTCAGAGATGCTGCCTGACCCACTGCATTGCTACAGTTCCTTCACACTGATTTCAAACTAATGGCCGGAGTGACTGTAGAAGGGTCCCGACCTGAAACATTGCCTCTCTGTGCCGTGTCATGCTGAGGTGCTGCTTGACCCACTAAGCTACTATAGCACTCTGTTTCTTCAGCTGGAGTGGGACAACAATTCCTCCCACGTGCTGCCACACAGCTCCGGGGACCTGGATTTGATTCCGACCTCTGGTGCTGCCTGGGTGGAGTATGCATATTCTTCCCATTGCCTTTTGCTCTGGTTTCCTCCCAGGTATAGGAAGGTCGATCTGTGACTATAAATTATCCCTGGTATAGGAAAACATTTACAAAGGGCAGTTCATGGCGGGGGAATAGGGCTGGAAATATTCTGCTGGGAGCTGTCTTGGATCCAAAGTGATGATTGTCATTGCTTCTGCATTGGTGTAAGTAGGTACAGTAAGTAAGATTGTAATGCAATAATTCATTTGTCAAATCAGTCAGCTTAATACAAATATTTTAGTTTTGTGTTTGTGCAGAGCCAGGTCTAAATGTGGCTTGGAAGCAAAGGTCAGTGAATCCCATTAGGATTAGCGATGTGGATGTAGTTTCCCTCTGCTTGGAATTTATACTGTGCAGACTGTTTATACAGGACTAGAGGGAATGCAGTGAGTTTTAGTATTGACAAACATTTAACAGGACCTGATTACATTGTTTACAGTGTACTATGTTTACATATTCTGTTGTGCTGCTGCAAGTAAGAATTTTGTAAGATCATAAGACCATTTGGCCCATCAAGTCTACTCCGCCATTCAATCACGGCTGATCTATCTCTCCCACCTTACCCAATTCTCCTGCCTTCTCCCCATAACCTCTTCCACCCATACTAATAAATAATCTATCTATCTCTGCTTTAAAAATATCGACTGACTTGGCCTGCACAGCCTTCTGTGGCAAAGAATTCCACGGATTCACCACTCTCTGACTAAAGAAATTCCTCCTCGTCTCCTTCCTAAAAGATCATCCTTTAATTCTGAGACTACAACCTCCAATCCTAGACTTTCCCACTAGTGGAAACATCCTCTCCACATCCGCTCCCTATCCAAGCCTTTCACTATTCTGTGTGTTTCAATGAGGTCCCCCCTCACCCTCAACTCCAGCGAGACCAGGCCCAGTGCCATCAAACGCTCATTGTTCTATCTGAGGTATATGACAATAAAACACTCTTGACTCTTGAAAAGTACGAGACCGTGAAGGGGCAAAGCTAAGTTTATTGCCTGAACCCCTGTGTCAGTGGTTTCAGCCACGCAGAATGAGGTTTAGTTGAATCAGATTGTATCTTGATGCACATGAGATGTGACAGGTTAAAATCCCAGTGGTGTTTTATTTAGTGGCACTAAACTGGGACTGCTTTGAATAGGCATAACATCAGAGATATAGAAATAGAATTTTATGGAACAAGCCACAGGCAGCAGTACTTTCTTATAGATGTTAATGTCAAACACTTCGGAGGAAGTTATCTAAAACCTCCATTCCAAAACTGATACGTTTTTATCAAAATCTGATCAAGCTAAGCATATATCTTTAGCTCTGAGGTTCTGACAGATGACGTGACTGTTCTGTGAAGAAGAGGTTTCTCATCGGAAATCATTTCAGTTAGAACTTTGGCGACAGAAAAGAACTGCCAAGTGAAAAATGCACAGACTGCTGTCTCAGAATTCATTCCTGTTAGCCGCGTCAAACGTACATCACAATAGCAACAGCTAAGGAACCAAATTTCAGAGGTGGAACAAAGTTGAATTTCCAGACACACTGGACTTGAAATTGCTCAATGCTGTGGCTTATTTTTGATGTGAAAGTCCTATAAAGAGCAGGAACTTCACAGAACAGAGTTGTCAAAGTTTCGCTATCCAACACCACGTTGAAACTGACTGTCAGTGTCAGTTTTAGCCTGGTGTTCCCTAGTGATGTGTTATAAATGCTCACAGTTCTCAGCATATAGCTGAACAGATGCAATCTTTATAGCTATTTCTTAAAGGGACCTACCACAATGACACAACACATGAGAGGAATAAATCGGAATTACTTGTCCAGAGTGGGGGAATCGAGGACCAGAGGACATAGGTTCAAGGTGAAGGAATCAGAGGGGTAACTTTTTCACACAAAGGGTGGTGGTTGTATGGAACAAGCTGCCAGAGGTAATTGAAGTTGGGACTATCCCAACATTTAAGGAACAGTTAGACAGGTACATGGATAGGACAAGTTTGGAGGCATATGGACCAAACGCAGGCAGATAGGACTAGTGTAGCTGGGACATTTTGACAATTTATCACTCTGTGGCTTGATGACTATAACACTCTTCAAGTTACAGGGTAGTATTGCTACCAACTGAATGGGTCCTTTAATGATGGGTCCTGTAGGAGTGGTGGGGGGTTGCCAGAGGTGTTTCTAAAGGACCTGTCCCACTTACGCGATATTGTTTTGGTGACTGCCGGTACCCGTCGTAGTCGCAGCAGGTCGCGGAAAATTTTCAACGTTGAAAATCCAACGGCGACCAGAAAAAGGTACGATTCTTTTGGCGACTACTCACGACCCTACATGTCGCAGGGTGCTAAAGAGCAAAATAAATGTTAAAGGGCAAAATAAAACACTGAAAGATAAAAATGTTGCTACATGCACTAGGACACCAAGAAAAATAATGCAAATCCCTTAACACTGAGCTAATCTGATTCTGAACAACCACATTTTATTTGTAATTCTGTGAACACATTTCAAGTTTACAATTTCTAACAGCTGTGACCCTTTTCTGATTACTTAATGCTTCTCTGACTGTAGTCATTGTCATTGAATCACACGTGCATGAAATGATACAGGGGGCCATTTGGCCCACAATGCTTCTGGCAGTTTTTGATGGTGATCAACTCCCATTTTCTTACCCCATACCTATGCCAGTTTTACACTTCAAGATCTCATGCAATTTTCTTTTGCAATTGTAAGTTATCTTGAATCTGCATCAAACAACTTTCAAGCCAAGCTTTCCAGTTCAAAGTAACAATAAATGATTCATGGTCTCACCTTTGGCTCTTTTGCTAGTTGGTTTCAATCTACACTCTTTGTTTACCCTCCTTTCTGTTGGTAAAACCACTTCCTCTTCATTTACTCTGTTAAAACCATTCATGATGTTAACATTTTTGTCCATGTCATCTCATAACATGTTCCATTCTAAGGAGAATGGCCCTGTCATCCCCAATCACTCCTTAGAATTGAAGTCTCTCATTCTGAAGGAGTTTCTAGGAAATCTCTTCTCCGCCCTTTCTACCCCAAATGTTTTGTTTCGAGCTGAGTACAATACACAAACTGAGACCCAACGTATATTTTACAGTTTGAATTTGAGTTTAGTTTATTGTCATGTGTACCAGTGAAAACCAGTTTGTTGCGTGCTAACCAGTCAGCGGAAAGACAATACATGATTCCAATCAAGCCATCTACAGTGAATTGCAAACCTTTCCTGCTTTTGCACTTGTTTTCATAACAAGCCAACAATCCCAATTTTTTTAAAATAATTTTTTTGTTTCACCTTCATAGGTTTTTACTTTTATCAGCCTCAGATCTTTCTATTACTACGCATCTTTAACTTGTACTACTTGGCTATCCTCGGTATCTTCCCTTGCAAAACATTTCACGCCACGCTTTCCTGTTAAATTTTCCCTTCAATGTCAGTACATTACAGGTGATGAATCGCTGTCAGGGCTTATGGTTCTGGGTGAGGGTTGTTCTTCCTCAGGAAAGATTCCAAAAATTCCAGTAGACGTGCATGCCAAGATACTTTTCAATCAAGCTGGAATCAACAACAAGCTAGCAGTTCATGCTTCTGACTGAAATATCTCAGGTTTATGCATCTATCCAGGCAAAGAACCATTCATCTTAGAACGAGTCTTGAATCGTGTAGAGACAAACTGCTGGAGTAACTCAGCAGGTCAGGCAGCATCCATGGTGAACATGGATAGATGATTTTTCAGATATGGACCTTCAGTCTGAAGAAGAGTTCCAGCCTGATACAAAATGTGAAAAGAGGGTCCCGATCTGAAATGTCCCCTATTTATGTTTTTTAGATTTAGTTTAGAGATACAGTGTGGAAACAAGCCCTCCCCCACCGAATAGACGCTGACCAGCAATCCCCATACACTGGCACTATCCTACACACTAGGGATAATTTACGATCTTTATCAAAGCCACTCAATGTACAAACCTGTATGTCTTTGGAGTGTGGGAAAAAACCCACACGGTCACGGTCAGAACGTATAAACGCCGTACGGACAGCACCTGTGGTCAGGATCGAACCCGGGTCTCCAGCGCTGTAAGGCAGCAACTCTACTGCTGTGCCACCGTGCCGCCCTTTGTGCCACTGTGCCACCCTTCCTTGGATACTGCCAGACCCGCTGAGTTAAGGGCCTGTCCCACTTTCATGACCTAATTCACGACCTTTTTTACTCGTGGACATTTTTCATCATGCTAGAAAAACGCCCCGACCTACTTGATGCCACGAGTACCCACGACTAGCATCGCGGCCTGCTACAACCTACCTACGATCTGCTATGACCTCCTACGACCATGCTGCGAGTATGAGTCAAGGGCAAACTCGGCAGAGGTCGTGAATTAGGTTGTGAAAGTGGGACAGGCCCTTTTAGGCTTTTGTGTATTTTTCTGTAAACCGGCATCTGTACTTCCTCGTGTATATTCCTCATCCTTGTAGGTTACATTTTGCGCTGGGAAAATTATATAGAAAAATCGAAGTCTAGTACTGATGTTCTGTATATTGGGTAGAACAGACTCACTTGCTCCAGGATTGGGAATGGACTCACTCAGTCTGGGACTGGGAGCAGAGTCACACAATTAATGGTTCAATGGTGCTTTATTTGTCAGTTGTGCAACTGCACTGTGAAATTCTCTTTGCATATGTACACATGCTGGCACCGCCATGTTATGCCGCCATTTCCAAAGTCCGGTCCGCCTGCACACTCGGTCTACTGGATCAATTCCCGATCCCGGTAAGTCCCAGGTTCCTGAAGGGAATTCTCCATCACCTTTAACCGGATCGGCCCACCAACCAGCATACCTCTCCTCCGTACCTCCGGGGCTGGGAACACAATCACTCACCACCTCCCCCCCCCACCCCCCCTCCTCCACAGGACTGGGTGGAGTCCCGGAATGGGAATAAACTCACTGATTCCAGGTCTGAGGGTTTAACATTTCGATACAGGGTGCCATGATCAACACAGGATGTAGACCATCCTAAAACTGTTCTCATCTTCATGGACTGCATTGATGGCACAGTATCTACAATAGACTTTGGGAAGAACTTTCTTTTATTTAAGCAAAGTTATCAGTAAAAGACTTACAGGGCGGCATGGTGGCGTAGCAGTAGAGTTGTTGCCTTACAGCACCAGGTTCGATCCTGACTACTGGTGCTTGTCTGTACGGAATTTGTACGTTCTTTCTGCGACCTGCATGGGTTTTCTCTGAGAACTTCTGTTTCCTCCCACACTCCAAAGACGCACAGGTTTGTAGGTTAATTGGCTTGGTATAAATGTCAATTGTCCCTAGTGTGTGTAGGATAGTGTTAGTGTGCGGGGATGGCTGGTCGGTACGGACTAGGTGGGCCGCAGGGCCCGTTGACTAAACTGAACTAAAATTACCTGGTGAAAGCTGTGGATATTTCTAGAAAGTGAAGCTTTTGGAAGTGTTTATTATTTTCTGTATCTAGATTATGACCAAAACAGCCAGAGAAATCATTGGCTCTTTCTAATTCTTCTTGGTACGATCACTTATTATTGCAATCTCTCGGGAGGCGAAAGTAAAAGACCAATTCAAATTCTGTAAGTGATCAAGCACAGAATTTACTGCCGAGACTAACAACTAAGATCTCAATTAGCGGAAAGTAAAGATAATAATGGAAAAAATAATTATGACTGAAGTTCAATTTACATCAAGGTTTCAAATATACTCAAGGGGTCTCCAAGATAATAATACAAAATAAATAATATTTAAACTAGTGCAGTTGCCTTCCAGTTATTACAAACTCATCATTCGATTTTTTTTTAATTGAGTTCTAAGTAATAATTTATTTTTTTTAATCTCGATTTTACATATTTTCGGGTGGGGGCAATTATCTGTAAAATCCTCACAAATTTTAATTTATGAATCAATCTTCCATAATAACCATTCCACCATTTCCAAGATTAATTGCCTCTGAAATTATTTCCTCCACTCAGAGGTAAGGTGAAAAAGTCGGAATAGTTTATTTAAAACTTGTTTTATTTTGACATTGCTATGCCGGGTATGGAGGTATATGGGTTACGTGCAGATAGATAAGTGATGGTATTGGCATCATGTTTTCACAGACAATGTGGGCTGAAGGGCCTGTGCTTGTTCTGTGGTAAAATAATTTGCTTATATTCTAAAGTGGAAGCGTGGAATGAACATAGAAAAACAAGGAATGGCAGATGTTGGCTTACAAAACAAAATGCTAAGTGCCAAAATGACTCAGTGGGAGGGCATGGATAGGCGACTTTCTGGGTTGGGACCCTTCTGCAGACCTACGATGTGTCTAAAACAGAAACGCCACCGATCCATGTCCTCTTGAGATGCTGCCTCATCCGTTGAGTTACTCCAGCACTTTGGTTTCTTCTAATGGAATTTAAATGTTATACACTGCCGGTATCACTCCTTGCATTAAGTAAATGATTGACACTTAAACTAACATAAAGGGCACATATTACGCTGCTGATGTTTTCAGTATTCAGGGACAAGTGTAAAACAGGAGAGCAGCAACAAACATCCATTACAAATCACATCATTACAAATCCTGACCCACAGCAAATACGTAATATTTAATGTACGCAATAGGTTGCATCAATGCTGACTCATTGTTGACTATTAGCACGCTGGTGTCAATGTTCATGGGGTCAATGAGATGTTCTAAAAGAGCAACTGCAAAGATAATTGTTGATCTCCGTTATTTCCAATGCAAATAATGAATTCTGGTTATTTTTTTCTCTTTTGCAATTTTGCAATTTTTTCTCTTTTGCACTTTGTTCTACAATCAGAAAAGCAGTGTCAAAGTATCACGCCCAGGGGGAATTTAAACCATTCCGAATGTCCGTTGTTGTATTTAGTTTATGCAGACAGTACTGGAACTGCTATTCTTACCAAAGTTACTACATTCCAACTACATGAGCCTGAGGAAGAGTCCAGACTCAAAACTTCGCCTTTATCCTCTATCCTTACCTCAGTGCTGACTGAGCCACTGACTCCAGCACATTGTATTGTACTACACATTCTTAGTTAGGGTTGAGTTTAGTTTAACTGTGGTAATTTTTTTTAACAGCTGCTTGCCGTTTTAATTTGATTTAAAAAAATGTCAAGCACATATTTGATGATAAAAGGGAAGATAGAAAGGGAGGAAAAGAAAATATGCTGAAATGTATAGAGACAAAGGAATGAGGGTGTGGGGTTAATAGGCTAAATTTCCAAATCTAATTCAGTCCATTATCACTACGGGGCTATGGGACAGGAATTTAGATTTGGTAGGAGTGTCAAAGGAGTACTCATTTTTATACATAGTAAACAGAAGGGAAAGACTGGCAGCTTGTCACGAGCATAACTGTCAGCAGCCAAATCTATGACCGGAGCAAAACTGAAGCAGGAACAATTGTGATTTCTAACTGTACTTTTCTGGCTTTCCCTTCACAACATTCCAATGTTTTTTGAAATTGGGCTTTCAAATCCTCAAATTACGGTTGTTTAGTACAGTTGAAACATCACTTCATGTAGCCATCATGATGCATTCATTGGTGGATCATTTTTTCATCGACTTCTGTATAGGACAAGAATGTAGGCCTGCCATGCAGCCAAATTTCATCGGTAACTCAACAATACCAACAGTAATGTCGTCAATCTTGGAATATGTCTGGAATGCACAGGTGCGAAGAATTTCTAGCATTCTCAAATGGACAGCCATTACTGGTAGAAAACAATTGCACATTGTATGTTGTTGACCTGGTCAAAAGAGATTGATTGTCCCATAGAACTACTTGAACCTTTATGTTCCCTGCCAATTGAAACAGTTTTTTTCAATCTCATTTTCCAGTTCTTTGTAAATTATTGGCTCAAGTGCATCTGGAAGCATATTTCTATTTCTATTAAATGTTCCTGCCTCAACCACCCTCTCAGGCATAGTTACAGATCTCATCTCCCATCAATCTCTCCACTATTTGCCGTAAATCTATGTCCTCCAGTTACTGACTTCTCTGCAACCGGAATATAGAAACGTCATACATCATGGAAACAGACCCTTTGGCCTAACATGTTCATACCAATAAATATGCCCATCAAAGTTGGAGCAATTTTCTGGCATTTGACCCATATCCTTCTATCTAAACCTTTCCTATCCATTCTATCTAGGTACATCATAACTCATACATCTCAATTACATGACCCCTGTTTCCAAGAAACCAACGCCTACTTAGTTAATGCTTCATACCAGCTAACATTCTGAATTTCTGGCATTGCCCTACAATGGGCACAGGAGAAATAAGTGTTTCCAGCACCACCGATTACTACTTCACGGAAAGACACAAAATGCTGGAGTAACTCAACAGGTCAGGCAGCATCCCTGGAGAACATGAATATGTGATGTTTTGGGATTAGACCCTTCTTTTGACTACCACCTCAATACTGTTGTTTGAACTGAACCACTGATTAACATGGATTCAGTTCTTCTATATGTCGACATTTTGACAATGGAGGACTATTATGCGTCATTGTGTTGGAATTTGCACAACAACAAAGAAAGCAAAAAAAAAGAATAATTTATGCCTGAAATAATTGCTTGAGCAAATGCGGTAAGCAGCCTTCTCAAATCTCCATCTGCCAGTAGGAATGATATTTACACCAAAGGGTTTGTACCACCGCCACCTCATTAAGAGAAGATATTAAGTAAAATAAACTGGCCATCAAAGTTCATAAGGGATAGACACAAAATGCTGGAGGAACTCAGCAAGTCAGGCAGCATCTCCGGAGAACATGAATAAGTGATGTTTAGTTTAGTTTAGTTTATTATTGTCATATGTACAGAGGTACAGTGAAAAGCTTTTTTGTTGCGTGCTATCTAGTCAGCGGAAAGACTAGATAGCACGCAACACAATTACAATGAGGCCATCCACAGTGTAGATACAGGATAAAGGGAATAACATTTAGTGCAAGATAAAGTCCTGGAAAGTCCAATTAAAGATAGTGGAAAGGTCTCGAATGATGTTCATGGTAGGTCAAGACTGCTCTCTAGTTAGTGATAGGATAGTTCAGTTGTCAGACCAGTGGGATGAAACTGTCCCTGAATCTGGAGGTGTGTGTTTTCCAACTTCTGTGCCTCTTGCCTGATGGCAGAGGGGAGAAGAGGGAGTGAGATTTGTCGTTGAATATGCTGGTGACCTTGCTGAGGCAGTGTGAAGTGTAAATGGAGTCAATAGAAGAAAGGTTGGTTTGCCTGATGGACTGGGCTACATGTCCACACAAACCAACTTCCCTTCCATTAATTCCATCAACACCACTCTGCCATGGCAAGGCTACTCGTATAATCAAGGACGACTCAATTTCGGGTCAGGTCCATTCTTCACTTTGTAAGGGGTACGGCTTCATCATGACCATCTGGACATGGCCCGAAGAAAGGACCCGACCTGAAACGTTGCCTATCCATGTTCTCCAGCGATGCTGCTTGACCCGTTGAGTTATTGCAGCACTTTATGTCTTTTTTCGCAAAACAACGTGCAGTTTCTTGTTTCTGGTTTCCACAGTCTGAAGATCGACACAAAAAGCTGGAATAACTCAGCGGGACAGGAGAAAAGGAATAGGTGACGTTTCAGGTCGAGACCCTTCTTCAGGGTCTTTGTATATGTGGTGCTTAACATTACAGTGAGTACAGCACCAGCTTTCACTGCCAAATAACCAAAAGTACTGAGTGTATTCCCTGTTCTGCTATTGTATCTTTGTGATGTTGACATTGGTTTACTGAGGAAGAAAGCTCATGGCAAGATCGTCCAAGCACAAACGATGCTTGTGTGAGGTTAGGTCGGCAAACAGTGCATTAAAATAGCTATTATTCAGCAAGATAATTAGAGAAAAACAACACAGGTTCAGGAATGTGATTGCTTGAGGACTGTAAGCTCACCACAGTGAAAAACTAGGACATTTCGAAATGCCATAATGACATTTAATAGGAAAATCTCTCTTTCGAATGGTTTCAAGCAGACTCCAACACTGTTTCTGTTTTACTAGAGTGAACATAACTGACAATAATGTGAATACTAATTGGAAGAATGCCACTCCATTTATATCAACAGAGATGTTATTGGAATCAGTGGAAATGCATAAATGGTCATTATAATTTTAGATTATAGTTTAAATTGGCTTGGATGGTTATAGTTATCCATTATGCATACAATTTCTATTGAACAGCATAGAAAGAAATATCAGACATGCCTTACAAAGTTTATTTAGTTCGATATTGACATGATACACCATCACCCTAAGTACATCTATTTGATGAGACAAATACATTTATTAAATCTCAATTAGAGCAGTGAATACTCCTTAATATACTGCAATTATTTATTAAATTATGGCTTGGAGATTCTTCAGAAAGTGTCGATGAGCCAATTTCAACCCATGTATAATGTCCATGTCCATTGTATGCGTTAGAATCAGAAAATGCCAGGTTCGTACTTGGGCTAGAAATGCTTGCACTACATTCCTCCACAATCTCCCATTGCAGCAGAGGGGAGATCAACAGAAAGTTGCTATGGAGGTGGTCAAGAGCTTCAGGGCATCCATATCACCAGGAACCTAACCTGGTCCCTTCCCACTTATGGGTGATCAAGAAAGCATCTTAATGTTTTCTTCAAGAAAACATCGGGGCATTTACTTTCTTAAGCTTCTGAGAAGATCCGGCATGTCCATGAGGATTTTCTCAAACTGCTGCAGATGCATTCTAGAAAGTATTCACACAGGTTGCATCTCAATGTGGCATGGCAGCTGCTTTGCTCGTGGCTACCTGAACCTGCAGAGAGTGGTGAAGAAAATCTCAGATGTAATTGTGTAGAATGGGAAATAAAGAGTGGAATAGTCAGTGAAGATAAAGAGCTTTGTGGGGAAGAAGAGTGGGGAGCAGAAAGGAAATTGGAAGAGGGCTGAGGAGAAGGATATTGTGGAGGAGAATATGGAATGAGAGAAGGTTGGTGGCCAGAGGAGATAATCCTGGGGGTGGGTATAGTGGTCTGCAATTAATCTGAATGGACGTTGGGGAAAAAAAGTTGAGTTGCTGCAATGGGAGTATGGGGGAGAAATCTATCAGAATATTTGGGAAAATTAGAAACATGCCCTGAAGCTCCATGACCTTCTTTAACTAACATAGAAGAAAGCCTTAACTGTTCCATTAAGATTTAATTATGCGATGGAAACCCATGCCATTCATCAGTGATATACATCTGGTTGGAAAACCATACAAGTGACTTCAATCATATGTAATACTCTGAATGAAGACATGGCATATGTCCAGCTGCATCTAAGCACTTTGTACTATGCCACTGGTCCAATGGTTCAATAGTTCTTTATTGTCACATCTACCAAGGGACAGATACATTATTTTATTTGCAGACAGTTCAGTAAAAATCATACTATGCACGAGCACCACCATACTAACGTACGAGAGTGTACGACTAGCAGTTGCACTGAGAGAGCAGAGCGCACAAGACCCGCCACATTTCTGCTGCCACTTTGTATGATTTAAGTCCAACGTTGCTAAAAATGTAACCTTAACTTGGCCATAAAGGCCCGTTGTCCTTGTAACGGTGCTGGGCCATAGAGATACGCCGTGCTTGAACAATGTAACTGGTCATATTTGGCAACCAGGGTCTGATAAAGTTCTGTGGTGAAGCACGTAAAGATATTGAACTGCACAGTGGAATTCATGAGTCGATCATTAAACAGATTTTTCAAAAGCCTTCCTTATTGATACTGTCTGTGACTCTGGAGTCCAGAGCCATGGAAGTTTAGAATATTTGAAATGAAAAATTAATTGTTCCTTTGAAAGCTAAAAATACATCAACCCTGAAGCAGTGTTCTGAGTCTTTGAACATTTCTGAATCACATAACTAGGGAGGTACTAGCTGTGGGAAGTTCTCAGGGACTATCAAACCTAAAGGTACACAAACATGCAGCATTTTGGATATTTCATTGGGAAGATCCTCTCTCTATTCAGTCTACTCCACCTCTCAGTATAAATATCATGTTTAAGATAGCAGAGTAATAATGTCCTTCCTCCCTACTCCCAGCCACGTAGCATCCCCAGACAAATGGAAAACCAAGATCTACATACTGCTCCCCTCACGGCAGCACAGATTCAATGAGTCAAATCACTTAATTGTGTGTGGTAACAATGCTATGATCCAAACGCTGATATCATAGTCCTCCAAATTAAATTACCTTTGGCACAAGATGGAATACAGCATCTCCCAGAGGTAGGCTATTCAGCCCAATTAGGCCCTAGCTCTTCAAAATGTTTCCAGTTCATCCTTCTCTCATGTCTCCTGCAGTTTTAGTTCTCCTCAAGTACTCATTCAATTCCCCCTTTTAAGCCAACACTGGAACCTACACCGCTAGAGGGAGTCCATTTCAAATTCTAATTCCTTATTAAAAATAAAATTCCCATTTATATATTTTTGCCAATTGCTCTGTGCTCTCTTCTTAACAATCCTTCACTCAATGGAAACATACAGAATAGTGAAAGCCTTGGATAGAATGGATGTGGAGAGGATGTTTCCACTAGTGGGAGAGTCTAGGACCAGAGGTCATAGCTTCAGAATTAAAGGACGTACTTTTAGGAAGGAGATGAGGAGAGATGTCTTTAGTCAGAGGGTGGCGAGTCTATGGAATTCTTTGCCACAGAAGGCTGTGGAGGTCAAGTCAGTGGATATTTTTAAGGTAGAGATAGATAGATTCTTGATTAGTACAGGTGTCAGTGGTTATGAGGAGAAGGCAGGAGAATGAGGTTAGGAGGGAGCGATAGATCAGTCATGATTGAATGGTGCAGTAGACTTGATGGGCCGAATGGCCTAATTCTACTCCTGTCATTTATGAACTTATGACCTAATGAAAGAGTTTCTTTATAATTACTCCAAAGATATTCGTTGCAGTTATCCAATTTACTCTTTGCCTTCTCAGGGCAATGGCTCAAGATTCTCGAATCTCCCTGAATATCCTACATTCCCTGGACCAATCTGTGAGACTTTCTGGGTAAAATAACCCCCCCCCCCCTATCAAAATGGTGGACGGACCTGGTGACCTGCCTTGGTGACCTGTGGCTATGGTCATTGTTGCAGGGTAACAAGTAAATCTTTTCATTCAAAATTTGACATTACTTGTTTACTTTGTGGAATAATCATTGTCTTTGAAACTCTTTCCGTCATGGTTGCCTGTGTGTGAAAGAACCGAAAGTTGATCACAGAGAAAGGGTTAATTTTAAAAGGAACTTTTGAAGGGACATAGTGACATTTTATTTGGAACAAACCATACGTATAAAACCTTTGGCCAAGAAATAAAGCCTCATAGCATAACATTTTAACAAAATATTTGTCAGAGCTTTATCTAAAATACGATCACAGTACTTTGTGTTTGTGTAGTGTACATCTATAAATTTGATCACGTTTTTCCTGCATGCAAACGCCCAACAGTAATGTCAATTGGCATTACGTATGATTGTATAATGTACAACCAGGAACATAAATTGTATGAATGCAACATGCCTTAAATATGCAGAAGGCCTCAAGCTATTTTTCTAGGGCCAACTCCTGTGTTTATTAAAAGATTGATGATAGTTTGAGGAAGAATAAGTATTTGCCTTTCACAAGGTAAATTCACCTTTTATCTTCATAAATAAGCAAATCTTCATAATGAGACTGGCCTTCCCTCCCATCCACTCCCATCACAATCTCTTAGATCTATCCCACTTCCTCAAACTTAGCCAGCGTCACCAAACCTGCTGATCTTCTAATATGAATGTTTCTCCAGATCTCCTGGGTGTGGGGAGAGACAAGTGGATAATGCTCCTCATCTTCCCCCTGCTCTGGAATCATCTGTTCAGCAATAATCTGCTCACTATTATCCAATTGTCTCTCCCTTGAAGCCAGTGTGTTCACCTGATACTCCCCACCTAACTCTTCAGTCTTCTCCAGTCTCCTCCTTGTTCCCTGCTCAACATTTCTCACTCTGGGCCTCTTTCCAAGTCTCCTCATTTTCTCCCCAAATCTTATTCTTATAATTGCTTTCTTCTCATGTTTCGTTCCCTAATGTACTGGCCTAATCTTCACTACCCAACTTTTCCCACCTCCTGATCTTCTTCACAGTGACCCAACTTCTTCCCTCGCCATCTTTGTTTTGAGCTCCCTTGCACTCTTTCTGTCATAGCCACCTTCTGCCTTGGTGGCAAATTGTTGAGGAAGGCAAGTTCAATTCTGCACATAACTTTCTCAGCATCATGAGGGGTGTAACATGTGAAGCCACTTCACAGCTTGGCAATACACCCGAAGCATCCTTACTCTTTTGCATTAGGTCAGAGTACATACTGTATAAGGTATTGTCTGATGCCCTTGGTAAAAATGGAAAGATGGCACTTCATCAAGTTTTGGGTAATTCTATGATTCCATAATTGCCTTGAGTTTAAGGTTACTAGTTTCCACAAAAATATCATCCCCACATTCACTGACCCAGAGTTACAACTGGTGTTTGTCTTTATGAGTCCTGAATTCCTTCTCCCTGCAGAATGTTTGTTTTCACATCAGAGAAGCTGCAGAGCCTGAAAATACTTCCAAGATGGATTATTTAACATGTTTGATCTTTGGCCACTAGTAAAACATTTTTCTTTGTTTTGATTTCTGAAATGGACCTCTTGATGAAATAATTTTCGTAACACACACGCGGTGCTTTTAACTGCACTTACCTGACTCCACTGACTAACTGATGAACATATTGTAGAGGAAAGAGAGATAATAAGTTAGGAAATACAATGCTGATATATTCAATTGTCTGGCTAGATTTACACTTAATTTATATCAACACATCTTGTCAGCATGACAGATTTTTAAAACAAAGAAATGTTCTAACTTTTCTTCCCTTGTGAGGTCATCTTTAATGACTCAGTTAATCCATTCAGTCCTTGTCATAGTAACTATGATATCTCCAGGTTGAACTCGTGGAGTTATTCTTTCTTTTGTTCGATAACAATGATAGAGATAGAATTATTTCAAAATGTTAACTTTGCAGAAAATCTGTTTATTCTCGTGATTCATTGCCACTATTGAAAATTCATGTAATCAGAATATGGTACCATGGAGGCCTCTCAGAGAGCCAATCAGAGTCTCTCAGAGAGCCAATTACAAACATTTGCTTATGAAAAGGGTCACAATGCATTCTTACCATTGTAACATCATTGATAAAGCAAAACATGGACGTCCATTTATTATTAACTTAATGGCAGATTGAATGGAAAGTCAAATAGAACTGGGATTGCACAGTATTTCGTAAGGGAGCAGTATTTGGTTATGTGGTGTTTTTCTGTTGTAATATATGTATTTGTCCCTTTTCATTGCCATCCTTCCCTAGTTATGTAGGTTAGTTATTTAGGTCTCTTTAAATTATTTTAAATATTTACTAATTTGGATTTCCTTTTGGCAGCACTTATGATACTGAATGGGGAGGGAAAAAAATCATTAAAATACTGGTATGAAGACCTCTGAATATTGAACAAGGTTTGTGCAGAATGACTGATGCTGTCCATAATTTGAAATTTTCCAGTGAATATAAATGAACTACTGTAAATTCTGGAAACCTGATACAATTTCAGGCTAGGGGTCCCCTGACAGAAGCTATTTCCCTGGCCCAGAACTTCTGAAGTGAAATATTGACTCTCTATCACTTTCCACAGATGCTGCCTCATCTACTGATTATTTCCAGAATTAACGTTTCATTTCAGATTTCTAGCATCAGCGTTTTTTTCTGATTTACAACACTGGTTAGAGTTCACTTGGGGTATTGTGTGCAATTCTTGTTGCCACACTGCAGAAAGGGTGTTATTGTATGAGAGAAAGTGCAGAGAAGATTCACCAGGTTGTTAACTGGATTGGAGGACCTTAGCTGTGGGGAGATATTGGCCTTGTTTTCCCTAGAGTGAAAGGAGCTGATGGCTGATCCGATGCAACTATGTAAGAAGCATAGATACAGTACATAGTAAAAAAACATTTCCAAACACGAGGCCATGGCACACGATAAAAGAAAGGTGTTTTAAAAGGGGATCTGAGGAGAATTTATTTTGCACAAAGAGTGGTTGATAATCTGGAATGCTTTGCCAGAGAAGGTGATGGAATCAAATCCAATAATGACATTTAAGAGGTGTTTAGACATTCTAGGCAATGGTTGAAATGCAGGCCAATGGGATTAGTGTGGATGGGTAAAAGTTCAACATAGACATGATGGGCCAAATGGTCCTTTTCTCTAGAACTCGATTTCTCTATTGTATTCAGGCATAACAGTATTGCCAGAACTGTATACAATACACCGTACACCCTAACCAGTGTTGAAAATCAGAAAAACTGCAGGAAATCTGAAATAAAAAGCAAATATTGGAAACCTAGCCATTAAACTTAACCATGTAGTGGCAACCCATCATTTTAAACAGCTGCTGGCCTTCTGGTGTAGGTATTCTCACAGTACTGTTGAGAAGTGAATTTCAGGATTTAGATCCAGTGAAGATAAAGGAATAGTGATATGTTTTCCATTTACAGTGATGCTTCCATCTGCCCTTGTCTTTCTTAATGGTCGAGGTGAACGTTTTGTGAGGTGTCGTTGGAATAGCTTAGATGAGACTGTAAATTATTCTGTAGATGGTACGCACAGCAACTACTGGCTGGTCTATCACGTAGATTGCTTTTCCATGGATAATGTTGGACTTCTTTGGAGCTGCACATATCTGTGTTTCCAGAGATAATCCCACTGCACTCCAGACCTGTTCCTTGTAGTTAGTGGACTCTGGAGTATCAGGAGCCATTTGCTGCAGATGATCGAGCCTATAACTTGCTCTTATAGAGTCATAGAGTCAAACGAAATGGAAACCGGCCCTTCAGCCTGTGATGCCCATCCTAGCGAATCTCATTTTCCAGCATTTGGCCCATATGCCTCTACTCATTTCCTATCCATATACCTGTCAAAATGTGTTTCATTATAGAGAAGAATTGATATCTAATTACCCCTAGTGTGTAGGGAGTGGATGAGAAAGTAGGATGACATAGAACTTGTGTGAACGTGGGATCAGTGGTCGGCTTGGTCTCGGTGGGCAGAAGGGCCTGTTCCCCATGCTGTATCTCTAATCGAAACTAAACTAAGTCCATGCACTAGGCAAAGGAGGAAGCTCAAGGAAAGTTTTGCCACCAGTTTCTGAGTAACAATGCCAAATAATCACCAACTGTTTTCAATCCCTACTATTTACATTTTCCAATATTGGACTGAATAATCTCTATTAGTTGTTTTATTTCAAACGCTGTTACGCACAGTGTTAAAACTAAAATCTTTACTGAGTTTTATTCTAAAAAAAAACGGAAGAGTTTTCCTAAATACATTTCTTATGTCAGTCAGGCATCTGTCAACCACAAGGAGATGAGCTCTAGTTCCCAGAAGAAACTGTAACTCCAGTTAATTGATTCATTTTGATACTAAGTGGGTACTGTATATTTCACAGCTTTTAAAATGTTAACTGATGCTTTCAATTTTCTTGACCTCTTCAGAGCCAGAATAATTAACAGTGCAGGGCTGAATGAAATCGCAAAATATGGCTTCAGCTGGGATCCTTTTAGAGCACAACATCATTATTTTACATTACCATTATTTTAATTATCACGTGAAAAACCAAATGTAATAAATCACTTTAAAGTGTAGGAAGGAACTGCAGATGCTGGTTTGAACTGAAGATAGACACACAATGCTGGAGAAACTCAGCAGGGTAGGCAGCATCTCTGGAGAGAAGGAATGGGTGATGTTTCTGGTCAAGACCCTTCTTCAGACTGGGAAAAGTGCTGGAAAGTGTTACCTTATCTGGAATTACTACCAACTTTCTAATTGAGTTACCAGATTTGCTAAATGTGAGCATGCTCTTAAGAAATAATAAAACAAAAAACCCTCTGGCAGCACGGTGGCACAGCGGTAGAGTTCCCGCCTTACAGCGCCATTGATCCTGGTTCGATCCTGACTACGGGTACTGTCTGTACGGAGTTTGTATGTTCTCCCCGTGACCACGTGGGTTTTCTCTGGGAGCTCCGGTTTCCTCCTACATTCTTAAGACGTGCAGGTCTGTAAGTTAATTTGCTTTGGTAAGAATTGTTAATTGTCTCTAATGTGTATGATAATGCTTCTTCATCTTCTTTCGTGTGGCGTGCAAGTTAAAGTTGTTGGACAACTTGTTCTATTTGATCTTCCGTTTGTGCACGTCGAGTTGATTGCATTAGTCGAAACAGTGCGGACCACGTGAAGGTTGCAATCTTCCACCCCTATGATAATGCTAATGCATGGGGATTGCTGGTTGGCATGGTGGCAGTGGGCCGAAGGGTCTGTTTCCGCGCTGTATGTCTAGGTTAAAAGAAAATTAAAAACTTGTCAATGAGTATGTAAAGTATCTCCATGATACAGTCTTAAAGATGTTTTTTATGATTTCAAATAACTTTTCTCCATTTATCTATTCTTTCATGTTAACCTGTCCTTGCAAAGCAGGTGTGCAGTATCCATTGATGTTTCACACTGATCCCGTCCCATGCTAATTGATAGCTACTGGCATTGCTGAAGGATCTGGACTAGAGAATGCGGCTGTCAACACAAGTACCTGATGTGAGTAGAGTCAGAAAATAATTGATTTGACTATGCAGCCTGAAGGGAACGATGCCTTAGTCAAGTTGGTAACCACTTACCCAGGGCTGAATTGGACTGTGCTGCACAACAGGCACAGAAGTCACGATGTGTGATTAATGCATCCATGTTTTAACTAGCTTCTGAACTGCACAAGAGCTTTGTTCAGGTCAGTGCGATAAATGAATGCCCCAAAATCCTGAACGCAGTGCTGCAAACATTTTAATGAGATTAGATGATGTGATGTCAAAGTTGGTAATGGCATCTTCATTTGCCTGAAAGGGCAGAAGCTTCCGACATGCCGTGGGCCGCTGCCATATCCTGGAGGCAGGCTTGGCTCACCCGCTGTAGAACCAGCAACCTGCCTGGAAAGGAAGGCAATTGAGCCCGGCTCCTAACCTCACCCCCAAGGACAGTGCACTGGAGAGGAGGGTGGAGGGAGCCAGCGACGGCGGCAGGCGTCAATCAATCAATCAAACTTTATTGTCATTTAGAAATACATCGATATGTGCAATTCCAAATGAAATTCCATTGCATTTAGCTCCCCGTGCAACACGATAATAAACAGAAGGATAAAATGGATAAAAAGATAAAATGTTTAGAAGATAAAATAGACAATGGTGGCTGCCCATTACATGGCATTCGGGAGTCTGATGGCTCGTGGGAAGAAGCTGTTGCAAAACCTTGATGTTCTGCTCCTTATGCTACGATAGCTTTTGCCCGAGGGCAGCAGAGCGAACAGTCCATGATGGAGATGTGTGAGGTCCTTTATAATACTGCTGGCCTTAGACAAGCAACGTTTGGTCGCAATGTCCCCGATTGAGGGGAGAGAAGTCCCGATGATTTTTTCAGCCGTCCTCACCACTCTCTGCATGGACTTCCAGTCAGAGGTTTTACAGTCCCCAAACCAGACAGAGATGCAGCTGTTCAGAATACTCTCTATGGTGCCCCTGTAGAAAGTGGTGAGGATGGGATGGGGGAGGTGAGCTCTTCTCATCCGGTGCAGAAAGTGTAACGGCTGCTGTGCTCTCTTAACTATTGATGTGATGTTATTTGACCAGGTCAGACTGTTAGTGATCTACACCCCCAGGAACTTAGTGCTACTGACCAACTCCACATCGCTGTCATTGATGTGAAGTGGTGTGTGACTGTGCCGGTTTTTCCTGAAGTCAACGATGACCTCCTTTGTTTTTTCGACATTCAGGATCAGATTGTTCGTATTGCACTAGTCCACCAGTTGTTTCACCTCCTCCCTGTAAGCAAGCTCACTGTCATCCCGGATGAGGCCCACCACTGTTGCGTCATCTGCGTACTTCATGATGTGGTTTGTACTAAACCTGGCACAAAAGTCGTTACAGAGAAAGATAGAAAATAGATGCTTCGAGCCAGCACTGCCATTCAATATGATCATGGCTAATCATCCAGAATCAGTACCCCATTCCTGCTTTCTCCCCATATCCCTTGATTCCATTAGCCCTAAGATTTATATCTAACTCTCTCTTGAAAACATCCAGTGAATTGGCCTCCACATAGCTTCTGTGGCAGAGAATTCAACAGATTCACAACCCTCTGGCTGAAAAGGTTTTTCCTCATCTCAGTCCTAAATTTCCTCCCGCTTATTCTTAAACTGTGACTCCTGGTGCTGGACTCCCCCAACATGGGGAACATTTTCTTGCAAGTACAAAGGGCTGGTATGAAGAACTGGGGGTCCTACCTACTGCACCTTCAAGGTTAGCTGTGGGATGCGCACCCAGGACACAAAGGCTGAAGGTGACCGGGCGAGGAGAGAGATGATGGTGCACTGCACGACCCTGATTGAGGCCTTTATAGCCAGCTCCAACTGATGACTTTGAAAATGCAACCTGGAGAGTCTTGCATATATGGACTCAGTTGGTTGTTTCTATTCTGTACTCCATCAGGGATTGTACTTAATGTAGCAATAATTTTACTGAACAGTATGCAGAAAATGAACCTTGGTACATGTGGTAACAGAGAAGCATTGAAAGGGCAAAGGCACAAGTGGGTCGAGCTGTTGTAGGAGGTTGGGTTGAGGTGGGATGCTGGGCTATATGATGCATAGTTTCTAAATTAGAGGTCATTGAAGTAGTGGTTGAAGTGTGAGAGAAGAGGATTAAGATGTGCTTAATACCAACACCTCTCACCGGTCAAACAATGTCTATAGGATAGGATTCAGACATAATATTTGTGCACTCAGAAACAGGAATCTCTGTTGTGCATATGTGCTTATTCAATGTTTGGATTGAAAGACTGGTAAGTGTTAAGTGCAGTAGCTGCATCCCCCTATCCCCTTGCAGAAGAGTGGGTTCTTCATAATGGAGGGAGTCATGATGGAATTGTGGCCCATTCTAGCAGGAACATTATATAAGATAATGTTTAAAAAGGAACTGCAGACGCTGGAAAAATCAAAGGTAGATAAAAATGCTGGAGAAACTCAGCGGGTGAGGCAGCATCTATGGAGCAAAGCAATGGGTGACGTTTCGGGTCGAGAAGAAGGGTCTCGATTGAAACATCACCCATTCCTTCGCCTTATAAAAGATAATGGTATCTTCATACCTAATCCTCCCCAGGTACAGTTCAACCACAATCCCCAGCTATCTTCTGATTTAGAAACAATGGATGGTAAAACCATACACACATCTCAACCCAACTCCCCACCACACTGCTACACTTCTGCCTTTGCCCTTACAGATAGCGAGATAATCTCCATCACTTGACATAAAATCAGCACTGTCACACATGGCCACTAGCCATTCCTGCATGTTTCCAGCATATATCAATGAAACATGCGTTATATCCTTCACCTGATTTCACGCAGACTTCATGGAAATATCTCTTATGGAGATTGAATAAACTGTTTTGTGTTAAGCCCACATTGTGAATCAAAGTTAAGGTAACCAGTTTTCAAATAATGGGTGATTTATAGGTTTATAGAACCAAATCTGACAGCCAAACAGTCTATATTTTACTTCGGAGTTACGTGAGTGATTCCGCGAAGAAGCCCCGCCAGTGCGCATGCGCGTCATTACGCCAGACGCATGGGGCAGCGACGGGCTGGAGAGCGCAGCTCCACCAGCGGCAAGTTATAAACCAGCAGGTAAGTGGTTTAAAACTTTCTGCGGTTTACTTGGCTTCCGTAAGGCTGATTACAGGAACCAGCAGGAGTGACCCAGAAATGGAAAAATTAACAAAAAAGGCTGCTGCCGTTAAAAGTAAAAAACCTACCCGCGGGACCGCGGTTAGCGAGCGTATGCCGGCTTCAGAAATGCCGGCTTCAGAGACGCCGGCTCCAAAGACGGTGACTGCAGAGCCGCCGGCAGTTCAGCAACTAGCAGCAACTACGGTGCTTCAGAGCGCTGTGGCCACTCCTGTCGGGAGGAAGGCCAAGAGAAAAACGGCCAGGCTTGTCGACTCTGATGAGTCAGGCCAGGAAGACTCCTCTCCTTCCAATAAAAAGGTTTGGGGACGTCTTGACAAGATGGAACACCTCATAGAACAAATGCTCAACCATGAGGTGTTCCAGTCAGGGTTGCATAACCCCAGGATTCCTCAACAGCTCTCAGGCGCAACCTCAAGCAGAGGCCCGTATAGCGAGGAGCAGTACAGGCACGAACAACAATATGCCTACGAGTATGAATGGGAGCCCATAACAGCCCTTTTCAAGGGCTGCAATATACCTCCCTTGAGCATGACTCGAAAGAGCCAGGGCAGTATGAATCTGACCCTGAAGTTGGTGTCACTGCAGAAGAGCATGCACCAAAGCACATGAGCTCCAGGTGTGCCGGATGTGGCCAGCAATTTTCCCATACCGGCGGGAACTGGTGAAACGATGGATGAAAATCTGGCCAGCAATATTAACTACATGGCCTCTCACCAGCTCCAGGACTCCATAATGGAGGAAACTTCCCTACAATATCAAACACCTGTTAACTGTGCCCACCGTGAACTCGGCCATCTGGGGGCAAATGAGCGCATCCATGCGGGGACAGGAGTTGAGGTTTCAAAAAGTCCTCAAATTGGTGGGTGCAGGAATAATGGCGTTTGGGCGAATAGTCCAAGGGGCACTGCTATCATGTACACAGCCGGACATGCTGGCCCTGCTGTGCAATGCTCATTTTGAGCTTAATTGTATACGGAAGATAGCCATCAAACCAACCCTCAACCCACGTTTTGCGGCATTATCCAGATCCTCTAATGTCCAGGCATCCAACTTGCTATTTGGGGAGGATCTGGCGAAGCAAGTAAAAGAACTGGATGAGGAGGCGAAAACAATCGGCCTCATCAAAACTTATCCCGGGGGCAGGTTGCCACCTCGCAAGCCATACCCCTTCAGGCGAGCTACAGACACTGGAGCAGGTCAAGGACTGAGCCGGGGGTTTCCAGCTACATGCAGCTGGCACACACCGCTGCACACCCCCAACATGGCCAGGAGACTGAGGAATCCAAGAGCAACCATGGAGGTACGAGTAACTGGTTTAGTCCAGGATACATCCTCTGGGGATCAGCCACCGGTCGGGGGTAGGTTGCAATCGTTCTATGATGAATGGTGCTGCATAACATCAGATCTATTCATACTGGACAGTATCCGGGGGTCTCGAATCGAGTTTATTTCAGAAGTACATCCACCCGCACAAAATACACCTAGTCGGGTATTGGTTTTTTTCAAGACCAGAAACTCTACAGGTGAATGATGAAATTGGGATTTTATTCCAAAAAGGGGTAATTGAAAGGACGGCATATCAGCCTCAACAAGTTGTGTCCAATATATTCCCCAGGCAGAAGAAGGATGGTGGGTGTCAAGTCATTCTGGACCTAACCCGACTTAACTCTTATGTCCAGTATAGACATTTTAAAATGGAACTTTTCAGTACTGCTAAGCAACTGGTATCAAAAGGTTGTTATATGGCAACCATAGATCTGAAAGATGCATATTATTCAGTACCAATTTATCACCAGTACCATAGATACTTGAATTTTAGTTGGATGGGACAGGTGTGGCAATTTAAAGCTTTGCCCAATGGGTTAACCTCAGCCCCTAGGTTATTTACAAAATTGTTGAAACCAGTATTAGGGCTACTCCGTGCCCAGAATCACATTGTGATGGCATACTTGCATGATGTTCTGATTATAGGCAAAACTCAGGAGGCAGCTGAGGAATCGGGTTCAGTGACGAAACACCTATTTGAGAGGTTAGTTTTCCTCATCCATCCAACTAAATCCAAATTAGTACCATCTAGAATGATTGACTATTTGGGGTTCGTCATTGATTCAACTAACATGTCAGTGACTTTGCCTACGGCCAAAACTGTCGAAATTATGGAGGCCGATAGCAATCTGGTAGAGGAACAACAACCCTCCATCCGGCGAGTAGCCAGTGTTATTGGTAAATTAGTGGCAGCTTTCCCTGGAGTGCAGTTCGGACCTCTGCACGATCAGAATGTGCAACGCTAAAGAACAAGCACTGAAAGAACATGCAGGTCATTTAGATAGACCAATGCAGTTGCCAGCTGAAGCTATCGCCAAGTTGCAATGGTGGATAATTAATGTCTCACGATGTACTAGAGACATTCTGACTCAACAACCCTCAGTTATTTTACAAACTGATGTGAGTGCTTCAGGATGGGGAACTACTGATACCGAGTCTAGCTGTGGCGGCAGATGGAGTGTGCAAGTGGCATTGATCCTGCAGAGGCATGGGATAAACTACTTAGAATTGCTGGGTGCATTCTATGGCCTAAAAGCATATTGTTCTACAATGAATGATTTACATGTTCAGCTCCAGATTGACAATACCACAGCTGTTGCATATATCAATCACATGGGTGGAATTAGGTCAGTATCATGTGATAATCTGGCTAACCTAATTTGGAACTGGTGCATTACGAGAAACATCTGGGTCTCAGCTATTTACCTACCAGGTAGAGATAATGTAGTGCCAGGTCACGCAAATTTAATGACAACACAGAATGGATGCTGAATCCAAAAGTTTTCAAAATGATTGTCAGCCAGTATGGATTGCCAGACATAAATCTGTTTGCATCCAGGTTAAATCACCAGTTACCTAAACATGCCTCATGGGAACTGGATCCAGGGGCAATAGCGGTGGATGCCTTCTCGCTACATTGGGGACGTACGCTCTTTTATGCTTTTCCCGCATTCTGCCTCATCAGTCAATGTCTCATCAAAATAGAGCAGGACTTCTCTTCAGGCAGATTGGTAGTTCCTGACTGGCCCACACAGCCAAGGTTCCCATTGGTCCTGAGACTGATGACACAGCCATTCATGACTATCCTCAAATGCAGCAACTTGTTGGTTCACCCTGTGACAGGAGAGAGTCACCCTTTACATGATCGTATTAATCTGTTGATTTGCAGATTCTGACCAGACTGTTCTAGGGGCTCGGACTATTGAGTAGGACCGTGGATGTGATTACTGCAGCCTGGAGAGATAGTACTAAAAAGCAATATGTATCTCATATTAAGAAATGGGAGATGTTTTGTTTACAGTCAGATTTTTTTATCATACTGCAGGCATACCGGATGTATTGGAGTTCCTTGCTACATTGCATTTTGACGAGCAATTGAGCTATAGTGCCATTAATAGTGCTCAGAGTGCTTTGTCCTCCTATTTAGGGCAAGGGTCGGGACAACATTCAGTCGGATCTCATCCATTAGTGTCCCGATTCATGAGAGGTATTTTAACAAAAACCCTCCCAGGCCTAAATATACGGAAATCTGGGATGTGAGCATAGTTCTCACACTGCTTCGGCAATAGGCTCCAATTACATCTCTTTCTTTTCAGAAGTTAACGCTCAAAGTGGTCATGCTCATGGCGCTAGTGTCAGCGCAATGGGTCCAGACATTGCAAAAGCTACGGCTGGACAGCATGCATTCTTCTGTAGATAATATTACGTTTTATGTATATGATCTAATCAAACAAAGCAGGCCAGGGACGATGGAACCAAAATAAGGCTCTGACCTGAGGCTACAGCAATGCTCAGAGGCTCTGAAACAGCAATGCTCATCAGCTACAAAAATACTCATAAAAAGGTGTCAGTATTTCTAGGTGGCTGAAACAGGCTTTGGATTGTGCTGGAGTAGACACTGATGTGTTTAAATCTCACTCCACCAGGGCGGCGTCAACATCCACAGCGAAGGCGCAGGACGTGCCTTTAGACCAAATTCTCGGGGCCGCAGGATGGTCCAGTGAAGGAACCTTTTCACGATTCTTTGATGGACCTGTCCTCGCAGTGGAAGGATTTGGGCATGCTGTTTCGGGTTCTGTTTGAGTTTTCATTTGTAATTTCCCCCTGGGACAGAGGGGTTATTACTGTTCTTTTATTATTAAAAAAGTTCATTGTATAATTTAAACAATGTTCAATACATTATTTGTTTATCCTGTGTCAACCGGAGCAGTGTGTCGTATGGAACTGGATCTATGGCATGAAATCACAGTGCTTTGAAATCTTCACGGAATCACTCACGTGACTCCGAAGTAAAATAGTAAGATTAAACGAGAACTTACCAGTTTGAAGTTTGATCTTTATTTTATGAGGCGTTACGGTGAGCGATTACGTGCCCTCCGCTCCTGGACCTCATAATCGCAAAGATCATCTGGTTGTTCTAGTCTTCTGAGTCTTACTATATCACTTCGATTGTAGTTACTGTGATTTCACGCCGCTGCTTTGAAGATTGACACGCATGCGCACTGGCGGGGCTTCTTCACGTAATTGCTCACCGTAACGCCTCATAAAATAAAGATCAAACTTCAAACTGGTAAGTTCTCATTTAATCTTACTATTTTATAATGGAATTTAATGCTGAAAGAGCAGGAAGAATATCCCAGCAACTTTTTAAACTTCCCACTTGGGTAATTATAACAATGTTTTAATAATGTTGTCAAATCATGACACCAAGGCCATTATTTTCATTTTTGTTGCACCGCTTTCTATTGAGTAAAATGATTGTCGTCACATAACTGAGGTGGCAATTCATTGCCACAGATGGCTGTGAAGGCCAAGTCAATGGATATTTTTAAGGTAGAGATTGATAGATTCTTGTGTAGGAAGGACTGCGGAAGCTGGTTTACACTGAAGATAGACACATACTAAATCTTACTAAAATTATACTAAGATAAAATGTAATTAGGAAGACAGTCAGACCAGTCAGAGAACTAGGATAGGGGAGGGATGGGGAGAGAGGGAAAGCAAGGGTTACTTGAAGTTAGAGAAGTCGCCATTCATACTGCTGGGTCGCACGGCTGCCCAAGTGAAATATGGAGTTCTGTTCCTCCAAATTGCACTGGGCCTCACTCTGACAGTGGAGGAGGCCCAGGACAGAATGGTCGTTATGGGAAAGGGAGGGGGAGTTAAAGTGTTTAACAACTGGGAGATCATGCTGGTTTAGGCGGACTGGAACCGACGTTCCTCTCCTCGCCGTCCATCTTTGTGTTCCTAGGCCGTATCCTGCAGCCGAACTTGAAGGCAATACCACCCTCCTACTGGCCTTTGCTCCTCACCGATAGGAAATGTGCGAAGGAATATGGGGCTAATTCAAACAAATGGAATTAACATAGAGAGGCTTCATGGTCCGCCATGCTGAGAGGACGTGTTACCGTGTCGTGTGTTTCTACGATTCTGTGAATCTTTCTATTACAGCCACGTAGGATTGTAATCAGAAAGTGAAAATCAGAAATGAAAAAGGAAGCAGCAAACACTAGAGATACTCAACAGCCCAGAGATACAAGGTGAACATTTCAGGTCAATGGCCTTTCATCAGAAGCAGAAAAGTGATAAAATAAACATGATTTATGTTGTGGCCAGAAGAGGGGAGGATAGAATAAGATGCCAGAGTAACTCAGCGGGACAGGCAGCATCTCTGGAGAGAAGGAATGGGTGACCTTTCTGGTCGAGACCCTGCGTCAGGCTGAAAGTCATAGGAAAGGGAAATGAGAGATATAGACGATGATGTAGAGAGATATAAAACAAATAAATGATGGATATGCAAAAAAGTAACAAAGATACAGGAAACAGAGCGTTGTTAGCTGTTTGCTAGGTGAGAGCTAAAAGCTGGTGTGACTTGGGTGGGGGAGGGATGGAGTTAGAGGGAAATAATCTGTGATTGGGTGGAGAAATCAGGAAAGAGATTTGCACACACACTGCAAAAATCTGAAAGGCATTTTCAAAAAGATTGCAGATGTTGAATCAGTGAGTTTGAATAATTGTTCTGAGGTAATGGAGCCTGGGAGGGTAAATGAGGTAAAGTGCAAATCATCCATGATATAATGGTTCTACAGGAGTGATGAACTAAAGGTCCCATGAATTTACTAGATATTCAAATGTCTTTCTTTATCCTTCCGTTCCTAATGATGTTCTGAATACTTTGCCAACTGTGAGGTAACGCATTTCATTTTGCATGAATTGCCAGGGTCTCTGTAGCATGATTGACCCCTTTCTCAATGTGATAGATGAACATATATCGTTGCTGATGAATCCAGTTTCAGATGTAGAGAGACAAAAATAACTGATTTAAACTCCCTTGCAGTGTTACAAATATATTAAAAATGAACAATGTAAGTAATACAACACATGATGTGACATTAGCAAACATGATTTCCAATGCAAATCCTTGAACAAAATTCTGGTTCTTAATTTCCAATGTGGCCACATTACAGGTATATTAGTTGAAATATTGGATATAAATAAGTGTTGCAGCTTAGATTTATCTGTTGTGTAATGCTGTGACAGTACTGATCAGCTTTTCCTAAATATGATTGCCACTGCGCAACACATTGTATTAATAGTGAAACTATAAAGGGGATCCAATATAATAGGGACAAGAGTGTTCTCATTATATGTATGTGGCACAGTAGAGTTGCTGCCTTACAGCGCCAGAGTCCCGGGATCAATCCTGACTGGGGATCCTATAGCAATGTTACAAAATGTTGAGATTTTAAAATTAAAAATCAGGTCTGCAATTTATCCCATCAGATAAAGCATAAAAAGAAGTTTAATTTGACACTGAATTCACTTTCATATCTTCAGTATTAAAAAAGTTAAGGCCATTTTCATACTCGGAAATTAGCATCTTGTTCCCTATTGCTTTTCCATTGACTTAACACAACACAAAAGTTGTGATCGAAGAAAGTCAAAAGCCCACAACTTTCTTAAAAATTAAAAGAACTGAAATAAATTTTCAGTTATTATAGATTGAAGCATTCTGAAACAAATATGAAAAAATCTTACTTGGATGACCCGAAATTAAAGCCTATAATTAGTTAGTTACCCAATTGTAGCTAATTGCAAAATTCAATTACTAGATCATCCATTTATCTCTCTATCCATTTATCCATCTATCCATTTCTTAAGAAAATATTTAAAAAATTGAAAAAGCCTAAGTGTCCAAATAACATTCACACAAGAATTCACAATATAACATGATTTTTAAATCTCATTGTCATTAATTTATAGGCCAAATTGAAGGAATTTAGTGTTTAATGCCCGTAAATTAATGGCCATTTAAATCATCTTGCGAGTGGGATTTTATCGAACGCGATGGATTGGAACGTTGCGGTTGCGGTGAATTTAAACCCCATATCGGCAGGGAAAATACTGCCGGTTCGTATGGGGAATAAATCACTGTTTTGAACATGAAATTTGGATTAAGGTCATCTTAACAAGCAGGTTTATATGCAAAAATAAACTAATTTCCTTTATCTGTCCCCTACGTAAAATCCGTCCCCGTTGTCGGCGTTCACGGCATTAGAAGCTAATTTTTATTTTACTCCAGCACTGATATAGTCAGACGATTAAAAAAAAAAAATTTCACATTCCGGCAGTCGGAACGAATCTTCAGAAAAAGCTCGCACTCCGAGAAAATATAATTCCGGAAGGCAGGGGAAAACCGCATTTTAACCCGCCACCCCCCCCCCCCCCCCCCCTCAAAGTCGCGCACACGGCCAGTGACAGAACTGCAGCGCCCACTGAAGGTGAGTTTTGTAACATACCTAGACTATACCTCCAGGGGTGCCGCACAATTGGCAGCCCCGCCAACAGTCTGTTTTTTGTCTTTTTAAAATGTTTAGTGTGTGTTGGAAGTTTGTGTAAATGTTCTCCAGTTTGTTTTATGTGGGAGGAGGAGGAGGGGGAAAACTTTATTTTCAGTTTGTTACCTTGCCGAAGTTGTGATTAATTTTCAGATTGCATTCTCTGGCCGCTGTGTGGCCTACCATCGATGGAGCTTGAGGCCTCCTTGGACTGACCTTGGGCCCCACTGTGGGGCGTGGACACATTGGAGGTGATCCCTTGCCTGGGATCGCTCCAATCGTGGCCTGCGAACTTTACATTGGGAGTGCGCAGTCTCGGGAGAGGCCGTGGTTGTCGTGAGCTCCAACGTCGCGGAAGGTTCAACCAATCCCGAAGCGGGGTTAGATCGTCCGGCGTGGGGGAGCTGACATCCTCCCCCGATGCAGGAGCTGATCGCCTCGACGCCGAGGGCCCACCACCGGCTACGGGAGTCAAAAATGAGGTATGTGGAGGAGTTATTGTGATGGATGTTTATGTTAAAACGTGATTTGTGTGTTCCGTTGCTTTTTATTTGTGTGACTGACTTGGCAAATTATATTCCTCGTATATTGCAAAACGTACTTGGCTAATTGTGATTGTGATTGCGATTGTGATTGTGACATGGTGTTTGTACCTTCTCCCCATTTTCTCAGCAGTTTAGCTTAATGTATTATCACGTGTGCCGAGGTACAGTGAAAAGCTTTTGTTACATGCTAACCAGTCAGCAAGCGAAATATGAGGTGCTGCTCCTCCAATTTCTGGTGGTCCTTACTCTGGCCATGGAGCAGGCCCAGGACAGAAAGGTCGGATTCGGAATGGGAGGGGGAGTTGAAGTGCTGAGCCACCCGGAGATCAGGTTGGTTATTGCGAACCGAGCGGAGGTGTTCGGCGAAGCGATCGCCAGCAACAAATGCTCACTTCAGTATTGTTTCCCCTGATTTCCACCACACTTTTAATTTTAAAGAGTTAATCAACAGACACTAATATTTTAAAGAGTTAAACAACTGACACTAACTAGTGATGTCCTGGTTGACAGGACTAGCAGTGTGAGAGCTGAATTAACATCAGCTGTTCCATTAACCCAGGCTGCTACAGGAGGTGTCATAGCAGCAGCAGGTTCATTCATCTCCCTTCTGCTATTATTCAGTCGCTCTTTTATGTTAGTTCTCCCAATTATGTCACCAGCACTCATCATAGCAACACAATTATTCTAAATCAGTTGCAGGAATGAGGAAAGACATATAGAAAGAAGTAGCATCTCTGTGGGGTGGGCGATAGTTAGAGGCTGTGGTTCCTCAAGTCACCTGATACAGCTACAACAGAAGATCTTTGGAAGCCGTCATCTGGTGGTTAAGTTGCAACACTAGCAATCAAGAGTAATGCTGCAGAGATTAAAAATCATAAATTGCCTGTAATATTAAGATTGCAGAATAAGCAAATTTGTGGAGAAAGACCAAGCTCTCATTTTGGTTCAAAGATTTTCTTTTAAATTTCATTCATTTGTTCTATATCTCCCTATATCAACATATATATCTCTCAGTCTTTCCCCTGAGTCTGAAGAAGGGTCTCGACCCGAAATGTCACCCATTCCTTTCCACCAGAGATGCTGCCTGTCCCGCTGAGTTACTCCAGCTTTTTGTGTCTATCTTCGGTTTAAACCACCATCTGCAGTTCCTGCCACAACAAAAACATGTTTGTGGCCACAAAGAGATTGTTGGGCGGAGAGAACAAGGGGAACGAGCGTGATAAGGTGCAAAAACCAAGGTTGTCCGGATGACAGCAGCGAGGCGACAGTTCACATGTGAAACTCTTTTTAATGCAACCTCCTATGATTGTTTTCTCCTTATTATCTATCCATTCCTGGGCTGATCAAGTCATTAGACCCAGCACTTAAAGCCTGGTGTCAATCATTGCTGAATCAAATGAGTTCTCTTAAATCCTGATCTTTTTTAGACCTGAAGCTGCAGACACAGCTGAGATTCCTAACAAAACACTGAAGCTCAGTAATTGCGGGTAGAGTGGGGGATGGCTCCACTTACGGATGAAATGACAGCGACCCTGGCTCCCCCTCCCCACCATACTTCACACTGACATTCAAACGCTCGAGCAGAGGCTTGAAGAGCTTCCAGCAAGGCTGCTGTTTCAAAGGGCGGTCAGGAATAGCTGTGTTCTTTATTTCATTAAAAGGTGGCTCGCCCATGGTCATGTTTCGCTTGGGCAGCTTACAGCCCAGTGGTGTGAACATTGATTTCCCTAACTACAAGGAGCCCCGGAATTCCTTCTCTCTCTATCCCTCCCCCACCCAAGTTGCACTAGCTTCTTGATTTCAGCCAACTTTTCAGCCAACAAACAGCTAACAATGGCCTGTTTCCTTTATCATCGGTTTTTTTTTGCATATCTTTCATTCATTGTTGTTTATCTCACGACATCATTGTCTATATCTCTCGTTTCTCTTATCCCTAACCAATCTGCAGAATGGTCTCGACCCGAAACGTCACTCATTCCATCTCTCCAGAGACGCTGCCTGCCTGTCCCGCTGAGTTACTGCAGATTTTTGTGTCTATCTGCAGTTCCTTCCGACACAGCTCGCCTGACGCTACGCACCCTCAAGGGTTTCTCCATTTATCGTATGCACCGTAAGGATTCCTCATACAAAGGGCAAGCTGGCAGCGGTTGCATTATGATCAGTGCATTGCCGAACACTGATATGGCAGGTTTTAGCTAAATTCTGCTTACCTGTCCTGAAATACCCAACAGTAAGAAGATTGAATTTTCCAATATTAGGTAACCTCCAACAACCTCCCCCTCCCCCTCTCCTTTCTACCTTACACCTTTCCCTTTTTTCTGCCCCCTTCCCATGTGCCCCACCTGGACTCGCACCTCTTTCTCTGCTCTCCCATTCCTTCCTCTGGCTTCATAATTCGCAACTCTTCAACCTGTCTCACACCTCCTGCTCAAATTCTCCACCTTTGTTTCAACCATCTTTTCAGTTTAGTTTAGAGAAACAGCGCTGAAACAGGCCCTTCTGCCCACTTGGTGCGGCATTCCTCCACGCACGTTAACACCACATGCTAGGGACATTTTTTTACATTTATACCAAGCCAATTAACCTACAAATCTGTACATCTTTGGAGTGTGGGATGAAACTGAAGATCTCTTGAGAAAATCCACGCAGGTCATGGGGAGAATGTATCAACTCCATACAGACGAGAACCCATAGCCAGGATCGAACCTGGGTCTCTGGCGCTGTAAGGCAGTAGATCTACTGCTACGCCACTGTGCTGTGATCTGCCTATCAACCCCCTCCCCTTGTTGTGTCCACCTATTACTTGCCATACTATGTCCTGCCTCTCTTCTCATCCAGAGTTTTTCAGCCCCCCACCCCTATAATAATTCAGAAGAAGGGGCCCGAACATGGTATACATGTTCTCCAGATATTCAAGCACTTTGTGTCTTTTCAAATCATTAATATCCTTCAGCATTGGAAACCTGATTTCATTACTATGCTGGCCTGTATGTGACTGCATGGCCACCAATATTGACATCACAATCGACGGCGCAGTAGTGGAGTAGATGCCTTACAGAGGCAGAGACCCAGGTTTGATCCTGACCATGGGTGCTGTCTGTCCAGAGTTTGTACGTTCTCCCTGTGACGGCGTGGGTTTTCTCCGGGTGCTCTGGTTTCCTCCCAAAGGCGCGTGGGTTTGTAGGTTGATTGGCTGAGGTAAAATTGTACATTTGGCCCTGGTGCACGGGGATCACTGGTCGGTGTGGACTCGGTGGGCTGAAGGGACTGTTTCCGCGCTGTATCTCCAAAGTCCCGGTGGGCCACAGGACCCGTTTCCATGCTGTATCTCTAAAGTCTAAAGTCTAAAAGTATAAAGACTTAAATGTTCCAGGGAAATTAGGAATGGATAATAAATGCTGGCATTGCAAGCTATATTCATGATCCATGAATGACTCACTGAAAACGCCTCGTAAGCCTGACATTTTGTGGACAATTGAGCGTGGCTAATGGATTGCCTGTGCATCTTTATCCTGTCTATGAAAAGAACAGAAAAAAAGATGTACACGATAATTGCATAATCAAGAGAATCCTCCAAACTTTAATTTGATAAAGCATTTTGATCTGTAATGTTTACAATGCTGGAGATTATGCTGATTGACAGGTATATTTATTGTCATGCACATTAGATTTAGTTTCGAGATACAGCATGGAAACAGGCCATTCTGCCCACCAAGCCCATGCTGGCCAGCAATCACCCATGCACCAGTTCTATCCTAACATTCTAGTACAATTTACAGAGGCCAACTCACAAACCTGTACGTTTTTGGAAGGTGGGAGGAAATCGGAGCAACCGGAGAAAATTCACACAGTCACAGGGAGTACGTGTAAACTCCAAACAGATAGCACCTTAGTCAGTATCAAACCCAGGTCTCTGGCGCTATAAGGAAGCAACTCTACCGCACTATGTTTGTCGGTTTGTTGGACATTAAATGTGAGATGAATTAAGAGTTCGGCAAAGCATTCAACAAGGTTTGGCATGGTCGGCTGCTCTGGAATGTTAGAACGCATGGGATCCAAGGAGAGATAACTAATGGAGTTGGCTTCTTATAAGGAAGCAGAGGGTGAAGGTAGCTTTTGGGTCCTCCACATCAGGGCGATCAGCTCCTGCATCAGGGGGCTGGTCGAGCCTCTGCGTCGTTGGAGGTCCCGACTAGCCTCTCCAGAGACCACGAGCTCGATGGTAAAGTCCGCAGGCCGTGGTTGGAGCGATCCCAGTCAAGGGATTGACTCCGATGTAAGTCGGGGCTCCGCGGTGGGGCTCAAGGTCAGTCCATGAAGGCCTCCAGCTTCGCCATGTTAGGCCGCAGAGCGACCGGAGATGCGACCTGGAAAACAATCGCATCTCCGGCAGGGCAAGAAACTGACACCCTCCCCCTCCTCCCCACATAAAACAAACCGTAGAACATTTACACAGACTTTTAAAATGTACAAAAAAAAATTTTAAAGACGAAAAAATAGACAGACTGTTGGCGGGGCTGCCAAGCGTTCGGCACCCCTGGTGACGCCCCTCTATGACTCTAATTAAGAGTTCCGAGAAGCAGCATGAAAACAAGACTATCGACCCACTGAGTCCACATCGACCCATTCACACTAGGTCTGTGTTATCCTACTTTCTCATCCACTACGTACACATTAGGTGCAATTTTCGAGATCAATTAACCTCCAAATCCACAGGTCTTTGGGATGTAGGAGCACACAAAAGAAACTCACGAGGTCACAGGGAGAATGTGCAGAGGCCACACAGACAGCACCCATGGTCAAGATTGAACTCAGGTCTCTGGCGCTGTAAGGCAGCAGCTCTACCTGATGCGCTACTGTACCATGTGCCCATGTCTTTGTTAGTCTTCATTGTTATCAATAATTGACATTAGCTGCAAAAAATATGTAAACTTTGAAGGAATAAACATGATTAAGAATATGGAAAAACTTGTTTAATTTCTTTTTTTCATGCGAACTGCAAAGAATATTGCACATGTGGAATTAAGTTTTACTGAGAACTGGCCTAATGGAAATTCATTCTGAATATGTATAAATAAAGTCATATACTTATAAATTCATACAGCACAATGACAGACCCTTCTGCCCCACTTACTCATGTTGAGCAAGATGCCACATCTACACTAGTCATACCAGCCTGTATTTACCCATATCCCTCTAAGCCCTTCCTGTTCATGGACCTGTCCAAATGTCTTTTAAATGTAGTTATAGTACTCGCCTCAACTACCTCCTCTGGCAGCTTTCACCTCCCTCTGTGAGAAAAGGTTATCCCTCAGGTTCCTATGAAATCTTTCCCCTCTTATCTTAAACCCATGTCCATTACTTCTTGATTCCCCTACTCTCGGTAAAAAAAACTCATTGCATTCACCCTATCAATTCTCTTCACGATCTTATACATCTTTATAACATCACTCTTCAGACACCTGCGGTCCAAGAAATAAAGTCCTAACCTGCCCAGCCTCTCCCTATAGCTTTGGCTTTCAATGACTTGCAGAAACCTCATAAATCTTCTCTGCATTCTTTACAACTTAACAACATCCTTTGGCTGAGGGAAAGTTGACAACGAGGCATGCAAATATTAAAATGAATCAGGAGGACAGTGAAACTAGTAGGATAACTATGGCAGGGGTGGGATGGAGAGAGAGGGAAAGCACGGTTTACTTGAAGTTAGAGAAATCAAAATTCATACCGCTGGGTTGTAAGCTGCCCATGTAAAATGGATGTCCCTCCATTTTTCATTTGGCCTCACTCTGACAGTGGAGGAAGCCCAGGACAGAAAGGTCAGAAGGGGAACGGGAGGGCAAGTTAGAGCTTTTAACAACCGGTAGATCGCGCAGGCCAAGGGTGTTCAACGAAAACAATCGCCCAGTCTGAGTATCCAATGTAAAGGCGACTGCACTTAGAACAAAGGATACAGTAGATGAGGTTGGAGGAGGTGCAAGTGAACCTCTGCCTCACTTGAAATGGCTGTTGGGGTCCCTGGATGGAGTTGAAGGAAGAGGTATAGGGACGACCAATACATTGTGTTGGATGACAGTCAGATCATTTGCACTGACTTAAGAAGAAACTGAAGCAGGCCATTCAGCTCCTAATGCCTGCTCCACCATTCAATCCCATCATGGCTGAGCTTTATCTCAGTGCTAATTTCTTGTGCTAACCCCATATTCCTTGACTCCAATTCATATCAAACTGATCTCTGTCTTGGATAAACTCAGTGATAATCTCCTCAGGACTCTAGAGCAGAGAATTCCAAAGGTTCATTAACCTGTGGATAAAGACAACTTTTCTCCCCTTCACTCCGAATGCCCGACTCGTTGGATCGAGTTATCTGATTTCTTCTCGGTAATTTTAAAGTCAGAGAATCAAGCTTTGCCTTTGTCTGAGTGAATGAATAACATTAAGGTATATGTGTGGAGTGCCTTTGATGCAGTAAAATGCCCAAAGCACTTTACAGGATATTATCCAGCATAATTCGACAGCGAGGCCCATAATGTTATATTAAAAAGCAAAACCTTGCAGTGGTAGATTTTAAGGAGCATCTTGAAGGAGGATCGGGAGATTGATCGGGACGATTATGAAGGAAAGCCTGAAACTCCTGAAGGCACGACTACCAATTACTGGTGAAAGATGAAAGAATGCCTAAGAACCCAGACCTGGAGGAGCAAGGGACACAGAAGGCTGTGAGGCTGCATCTGATCACATATATGGTGAGCAGTGGGGTATAAAGAAGCTTCAGCATGAAGGTTTTAAACACAGGGATGAGTATTGTAGATTTGATGTATTACTGGATTGGGAGGCAAATGTATGTCAGCAGTGTGAGGATGATTGAGGAAGGGGATTGAGGAAGTTTTTTTTATGGGGTCTAATGCATGGGTGGAGAAATAGAGGAGGCTGGCCAAGAGGATGTGGATTTGTCACGTCTGCAGACAACTAACTCAAGAGCTGAGACAGAGATGTGATTACAGCTGTGGAAAGGGGTCGCATTGGTCAGAAGGATATGGGGTTGAAATCTCAGCTCTGGTTCATATAGAAGAGCGAGAATGTACATGATATTGTATAAAACACTGGTGAAGGAGGGTATGAAATCGATGATAGGCACAAAATGGTGGATTAACTCAGCAGGTCAGGCAGCACAAGAGATGATCGGGAATCGGTGGCTGGGGGTTCTGGGTTTGAGGCACCGTTTGGCTTTTGATTTCCCAATAGCAGATCATTACAATATCACCATGAAGAAACACAAATAATCCCACAGGAAGCACTATCCCTCATTGCAGTGCAAGGTATTAGATGAAGTAAACATGGTGAGAGTGAACAGGAAGGGCAGACCTCAATCAGTGCAGATTGGTAGCAACATCTCCTCCTCACTAACCATCAACAAAGGTGCACCTAGTGCTGAGTGCTTAGTCCCCTGTTCTACTCTCTTTACACCGATGACTGTGCGGCTAAGCACAGCTCTAATGTCATCTATAAATTCACCAACAATACCACTGTTTACAGCTGACTCACAGGAGCTGATGAGTCGGCGTACAGGAGAGAGACAAAACACCTAGCTGTGTGGTGCTGCAACAACAACCTCTTGCTCGAGTCAATAGAAGCAAGGATCTTATCATTGACTTCATAAGGCCAGTGCAGGAAGGTACAAGAGCATGAGAATAGCCATGTTCAAGAACAGTTTTTATCCCCATCAATTATCTTGAACCATACTGCACCACGATAACCCCACCTCGGCAACTATTTACTATGGACTTTTTACAGGTTGCAATGCGTGTTTCAGCTTCCACTGTTATGGTCTCATTACCTAGTACAACTAGTAAATTATTGTAGTACTGTATATTTATTTGTTGTGCTGTTGCGTTAATGTGCCTGCAAAGTGGCCACAAGTAAGAATCTCATTGTTCTGTATCCTGTGCATATGACAATTAAACATCCTCAACTCAAGACTGTTATCGTGTGCGTAATGCAAAGGTCCTTGCAGTCCCGCACTCGAACAATGATCTAATCTAGCAGGTGTTTTGTTTGGCCTGATGCTATTGCAATTATGTCTTGTGCTTGTCTTTCTAACAAAACAAATAGTTATTTATGATGAGGCAGTGTTTCAGGGAAAGGATTTGATTGGAATTAGCCAATTGTATGTACTGGAGACCATGGCATATTGATTCTGCGTTAGAGCAAACAAAAGGCGTGTACTAATTCTGCGCGGTGGGTTGCTGAGCTGATGAACGTGTTCATTCTTACAGTAAGCTCATTTGATAGACAATAGGCAATAGACAATAGGTGCAGGAGTAGGCCATTCGGCCCTTCGAGCCAGCACTGCCATTCAATGTGATCATGGCTGATCATCCCCAATCAGTACCCCATTCCTGCCTTATATCCCCTGACTCCGCTATTTTTAAGAGCCCTATCGAGCTCTCTCTTGAAAGCATCCAGAGAACCTGCCTCCACCGCCCTCTGAGGCAGAGAATTTCACAGACTCACCACTCTCTGTGAGAAAAAGTGTTTCCTCGTCTCCGTTCTAAATGGCTTACTTCTTATTCTTAAACTGTGGCCCCTGGTTCTGGACTCCCCCAACATCGGGAACATGTTTCCTGCCTCTAGCGTGTCCAAGCCCTTAACAATGTTATATGTTTCAATGAGATCCCCTCTCATCCTTTTAAACTCCAGAGTGTACAAGCCCAGCTGCTCCATTCTCTCAGCATATGACAGTCCCGCCATCCCGGGAATTAACCTTGTAAACTTACGCTGCACTCCCTCAATAGCAAGAATGTCCTTCCTCAAATTAGGGGACCAAAGCTGCACACAATACTCCAGGTGTGGTTTCACTAGGGCTCTGTACAACTTGATGAAGAAACCATTCCTCTTTCAATTTACCCCACCAGAAGATGTAACCACTTTCTTGTTCTCTAAATTGGCCTTCTTCCTTCCTGCTTGTCATGCAGGAGATGTGCTTAATCAGTGTCGATATCAAAGTGTTTGATTTCCCACTGTGGAATGGTAGTATTGAGGTTATCCAAGAGCTTCCCAGAGTAAATTCCTGATCCAGTGACAAGAAAAACACTTTACCATCAAATGTAACATATCACTGTAGTCAGCCATGTCAATTTATCTAATTAAGCTGAAAGCACCTTTCTCGGGTAAATGTAGTTAATTTTCTTGTCAAGGTCATACACTGAATGTCTATTCCACATATTTTACATGTAAATAGAATATAATTGCACATCACTGCTCTTCGCAATGGTGAATTTTAATAAAACTAATGCAAAATACTCCCTTCTGAGAAAATAATTAGTGTATTGTGCTTAGCACATTTCTGTGCTAGTTTAGGCTCAGCGAGATAAGAAGATGCAGTTGCCTCTAGCAAAATGCATCTATAGGAGCTCACTAATTTCCAGTTTAAATTAATTTATTTCAGTTATTTTGTTAAGTAACAGATGACAGACAATAAAAGTTCAAATGCAACTCTCTCCAACATAGATATAAAAGATTATTTCCAAGGAGGACTTCTTCATAAGTTCATGTCTTAGGAGCAGAATTTGGTCAATTGGCTCATCGAGTCTACTCTGTCATTCAATCATGGCTGATCTATATTTTCTTCTCAACTCTGTTCTCCTGCCTTCTTTCCATAACTGTTGACCTCCTTACTAATCAAGAACCTGCCAATCTCGGCTTTGAAAATACCCAATTTAATGGCTAAAGAAATTGCTTATTATCTCCATACTAAAAGTGTCTTTTTATTCTGAGGCGCTCGTCTCACTAATGGAAAGTTCATTTCTAGGAGCAGAATGAGGCCATTTGGCCCATCGAGTCTATTCCGCCCTTCAATCATGGCTGATCTATCTTTCCTTCTCAACCCCATTCTCCTGCCTTCTGCCCCATAACCCCTGACACCCTGACTAATCAAAAATCTGTCAATCCCTGCCTTAAATATATCCATTAACTTGGCCTCCTCAGCCGTCTGTAGCATTGAATTCCAGATTCACTACCCCCTCACTAAAGAAATTCCCCATCTCCTTTCCTCTCCACATCCATTCTATCTAGGCCTTTCATTATTCAGTAGGTTTAAATTAGATCCCTTTTAGATGTTTGTTCCCCTTTTGCTGCAAATGGCATTTTACTTCTAAGTGACTGTACCCAATTCTCATGAAAGATAATTGACTCGAAAACTCAACTCCATCATCCCACTCTCCATTGATGCCGCCAGACTTGCTGGATATTCCGGGCATTTATAGTTTATGTTTCATACCGATCAGTTATTAGTTTTTTTTTCAAGAAAGAACTGCAGATGCAGCTTTAAACCGAAGACAGACACAACAAGCTCAAGTAACTCCATGGGACAGGCAGCATCTCTGGAGAAAAGGAATAGGTGACGTTTCGGGTCGAGACCCTTCTTCAGACTCGTTGTACTTGTTTCAATGTCGTCCTGGTGAGTTTCATTGTCTGTAACTCGTTTTCACCTAGCCCACGGCTAATAATGACCGGTTTCCTTATTCGTCGTTGCATTTTTGCATATCTTCATCCATTTGTTCTATCTCTCTCTCTCTCTCTATATATATATATATATATATCACCGTCAATATCTGCCGTTTCCCTTTCCCCTGACTCTCAATCTGAAATAGGGTCTCGACCCGAAGCGTCACCTTTTCTCCAGAGAAATTGTGTGACCCGCTGACCCAGCTTTTTCTGTCTGTCTTCAGTTTAAAGCAGCATCTGCAGTTCCTTCCAAAACAAGCCAATAACTGACCGGTATGAAACATACCCGTTTTTTTGTGTCTATCTTCGACTGATTTTTCGTTTCGTTTTGTTTGCAACTCCTCCGCTCCTCGTCCGATCACACACGGGACACGGACGGTCGTTTCCAATTAAACCTACACCCGTGCACCATTATATGTGGAAACAGCAATTCCTTCTTCCAGGAATGCTTCCGCCCAGACCTCGTGGCGGGTATTTCCAGTCCCTGCTGCTTCCAGGATCCACATTCCTGTTTTAATATGTGCATTAAAGTCTCTTTGATCTCACGCTTCCTAACCCAAAGTACTCATTTAAAAAAATATATATATTTGCCGTGCATTTTTAAGTGTCGTTATTTCTCGCGCGACTTTTTTCTTTTATCGTACTTATAATTTTATTCTTTGCACTGAATTCCAAACTAATATCAGACGCCCCGCTTTCATTGCACTTAGCTCCCTTCATAATTCTGCTTGCGCCGGGCTGGCCTCATTGTACAACACGTCGCCTGTTTTCAGCCTCCTGCAACGATCTTCAACAGAAGAGGGCGCCTTCCTACAAATTCCCTTCCAAAACCGGGACCCTTTATTTCCCACAGATGCTCCTTGCGAATGCCGAGGCAGAACATGTCTGGGCAAACTACTCATCACTAAACCGGTTTCACACGTCGAATACACCACCAGCAACTTGCCCGGTAAATTACATGTTCGCCTCCCCACGTTGTGTGAAATGACCCGCAGATCTGCATCGCTCCCATTTCAAATACAATTATTATTGTTGCAATCCCTCCTCTGCGTTACGTTTCAAAATTGCTTTATGGAGAGAAGTCGTTCTGTTCTGATAAAAATATTTTTTTAAAAACTGGAGACGAGTGATCTGCATTTTTCAGTGTAGGAAGGAACAGCAGATGCTGGTTTAAACCGAAGAGAGATACAAAAAGCTGGAGTAACTCAGTGGGTCAGACAGCATCTCTGGAGAAAAAAGGAATATGTGACGTTTCGGTTGGAGACTGAGAGGAGATCTTATAGAAACATATAACATGCTTAAAGGATTGGACAGGCTGGATGCAGGACACAAATGTCCCGATTTGGGGGAGTCCAGAACCAGTTTAAGACTAAGAGGTCGGCCATTTAGGACTGAGATGAGGAAAAACTTCTCCCAGAGAGTTGTGAAGCTGTGGAATTCTCTGCCACAGAAGGCAGTGGAGGCCAATTCACTTTTTTTCAAGAAAGAGCTAGATTTAGCTCATCGGACTGAAGGAATTAAGGGATATGGGGGAAAAGCAGGAACAGGTACTGATTTTAGATGATCAGTCATGATCATATTGAATGGCGGTGCTGGCTCGAAGGGCCGAATGGCCTACTCCTGCACCTATGTTTATGTTTCAGACTGAGAGCCAGGGGAAATGGAACCGAGAGGTATAGACGGTGATGTGGAGACATACAGAATAAATTAATGAAATATATGCAAATCTTTCATGCATTTTTCAGTGTCAGGGGTAAAATTATTAGGCGCATAATACTTGGTATGTGGAAGATCTGAGAGGAAATATATTAGTATTGGTCTGTGCATCACTCGATGAGGATTGATCAAGACTCGTCTTGCTACAAACATACACATTTCCTTCAATGTTCTGCAGAATCCGTATTCCGTGGTATTTTGTGATACTGCAAACACGGTCTGCATATATCCAAACCAGCATCTCCGCAAGAGGGTAATAAAAGAAAACTGTGGGAGTGGAAATATTGAAAGTGAGGAGACGAAGGTGAGCTTTAATCATCACAAAATGGAAAAAAAAAATCGCCTCGGTGGGAACAACGGGAATGACATTTTGACTGCAGATTTTTTTCTTTGCATTTGCAATATCGGTAAAATGTTAAAGTTCCATGCGTGCACGACCAGTGCTGGGAAATAGATCTCGAGTTGCAGGAGCATCGTCTGTGCTTGCCCTCTCCGGTATGATTGACAGGCCAGGTAGCCAAGCGGCTCACTCGGAGGGCGGGCACTGCAATACCTTTAGCGGAGAGCCAATCAGCGCACGGTGGGGGGGGGGCGGGACAAGGGCGGCGGCTGGAAGGCAAGGGGAGGGGCGCGGTGGCTCTCGGGAGCTGGAGTCCGCATTTCCGCATTCACTTGGCGGGCAGCGACCGAAGTTGCGCTCGGGACTACAAGTCCCAGCAGCCACTGCGACTCCAGTCGCACCGAATGGGAACGGAGGCAGTCCTTATATGGAAGGTAGGCGGAGACTAAGTGATTGGCAGCGGCATGTTATATCAGGGGGTGCGCACCGCCAGAGTGAGGAACCGTGTTGGGTCGGTTGCACAGGTCGAGGCGGCGGCGGCAGCAGCAGCTCTCGCTGTTTCAGGGGGGAGAGAGGAATCGGTCTCCTGTTTCCAGCCTTTGTTGTGAAGGCAGCCGCACGCTTGCAGCAAGCAGCCCAGCGAGATTTAATTATTTCCAACCCACCTTCCAAATCCACGTCAATGAAGGAAAGAAGATCAAGCCAGAAACTCACCAAAAACGCGATGGATAATCAAACCGTGAAATGCAAGATAGTTGTGGTGGGCGACAGTCAATGTGGAAAGACAGCGTTGCTGCACGTTTTTGCCAAGGATTGTTTCCCGGAGGTATGTTACCAATCCGGTTTCTTCAGTCAGTCTGGCTGATTACTGATTTTTGAGGTGCACCTGCATGAACATTGCACCCATTTTATTATGTTTTAACATCTCCTAATGATTGCTGTAGGGCTACTATCTGAACTTTATTTTAAACTATTTCACGTATATTTTTTTAGTGATTTAATGACATTCGCGACTGAAATTCCCCGGTGCTTGGACTGGCTTAATTTAATTTAAATATTTAAGTCTATATACTCTAAAGCTTTTCCATTCTTTGTGTTTAGAGTTACGTACCCACCGTCTTCGAAAATTACACAGCGAGCTTTGAAATTGAAACGCAGAGGATAGAGCTGAGTCTCTGGGATACTTCAGGTAAGAAGTCTCCTAGCTTCTGGATTTGCGTTGTTACAAACTCTGTCTTTCTCAGGGAGCTCGGGATTAAATCGGACGCGATTTTTTTCCCCAGTCTGAAGAAGGGTCTCGGCCCGAAACATCGCCCATTCCATCTCTCCAGAGATGCTGTCTGCCCCGCTGAGTTACTCCAGTTTTTTTTGTGTCTGCGATTTTTTTTTTCCTAGTCTCGAGTCAACTCTGCATCTGTAAACTCTCCGGATCTCTTTCCTAACCGGTTACAAGTTAGATAAACGTCTCATTGACTTATCACATAGCTATTTTTAAGAAAGGAGCAAAATTGTTTAGTGGCGTTTTATCTTCAGTTTGTCGATTAGACTCGCACCCACCCTGCCTTCCAAAAATGTATGCAACAAAGGATTTCCCCTGGACAAGAACAATTATTTTTAGTGGCTTGGGATATAATCTGGAATTCGGTTTTGTTGGCTTCCTCAATTAAAGAAGGGCGCGGTGATGACGCCAGTTTAGAAGGAAGGCAGGTAGATAAAACCCACGCCTTGTTTGCCCAGTACTTTATGAGCGAAAGTTTCGAGGTGGGGATGGTGTATATAACAGCGGGGAATTGGGTGTCCGCTCTCCCTGCTGTTATCTAGCTTTTCAGTTCAAAGGCATCGGGAGACCGGGGAACGTGCTGTCGGGAAGGAAAAAAAAATTCTCCCCGTTGTTTTCGGTGAAACGTAGATCATTTTAAAAGCCAAGTATTCAATGATACTTCCAATGAAATTCAACTCTGGCCTCGGATGAGGAAAGTATACTGAATACATTTCCTTTTCTCAAATATCCCGCGTTTCTGAAATGGCTTTAAAATGCACATTGAGTTGGTTAATTAAAACCATGCTCATTGTGATATATGGATCTAATTGCATATCAAATCGCTGAAATCGGTTAACATCCGCTCACGCAATGTACTTAACGGAGCGCTGGGTGGGCGCATTTCATGCGGTGGTTATGTTGTATTTAAAGAAGAGAAAGCAAGCGCCGCGTGTAAGATGGTACAACATTTTTAGCTTGTCTGTTCGGGACTGAGCTGTCTTTTTAAAGGACAGAATGCAAGTGCTGTCGTTAAGGCACATCAAAGGGCCGAGATAACCACCAAGGGAGTTTAATTGCTTGCAGAAGTTTGTGTCCATCAGGCATTCTTCAAATGATTTCCATTTGTGATCCAACAGTGCAGGCATTTTCCCTTTCCAGACTGGTATGTCAGGAATTGCGCTAACAACGCATAATGACTGTCCGGAGCTTAAATCAATCGCTTTGCTAGCAGAAGCAACGGGAGAGGAATATCGCCCCCTATACAATTTGGTTACCATTTGTGCTTTTTCCTCTCGAGAGATTGTGACTGGACGCATGTTTCCTAACTACTGATATCGTTCTGTCCGTTTTATTTAAATGAAGGGATAGTTATGTTGAAGTCTAATTTTCATTAAGCTGGTGACATTTCCTATCTTTCGCACACACGTTGAAACTCCAGTTATAACCAATAATAATAACCAATCGTACCCAGTTACGGTGATCTCTCTTCAGAGCGATGCATTTGAAGAATGATTGATGCTAAGCACGGATTAGGAAATACAACACATTAGGAAATAGATTGTATCTATTTAAATTATTCATCTTTACCCGCATGATTAAATTGGATTTTCTAGATCAAAAAGCATCTATCTAGCAGCTAACTGGTTGGGCAGTGCATTCTGAAACATTTCATGTCATTAAATCAACTTGCATCTTAACAGTTACACATTTTAATGTTTTCTTTGACATTAAAAGGAGGAATGGATTTTGAGTGCCAAATTTTGATGATATAGCAGCTTCATCAAAATGTTACTTTTCTTCCTTCAGTAATGTTAGGAATTTCCAATAACTTTGGTGTTCTTCAATGGCATTCAGAAAATAAGATTTCTACCAGACCACTTCATCTGGTGGCAAATGGTTAAATTCTCCAGCTGCTAACCAACTTATGGCTGCAACCTTCTTGCAGCTGGTGGGGGAGGGGGCAGTTGGTTGCTCTGCTCCTTACTCCGGGCCAATTAATTACTTGTCACTCTCCAATGTTGCACCATTGTACCAGCTATGCAATCTGAAACATTGTGTTCCCCACTGAATCAAAGCCAGTGCTTTCAAATAGCTTTTTGAAGTTTTGGTTGATTATTTTCCGATTGCTTGCCTGCTAATATAAAATAGCGTTTCCATGGGTCTGGGGCTTTCAATTCTGCACCCTAGTGTCTTGGTTTTACATGAGCACTAATACTGATTTGATTTTTTTCAAGAGCTGAACTGAAAAATGTCCCTCTGTGATGAATAAAATTGTTCTGCTCTTTATTTCTGAATTCTGCACCGTCACTATCCACAGCTAGACAGTGAATGGCCCTGTTGACATTAGGGCAGCAATGTCCAGGAAAGGAGAGAACAACCAGTTTTTTCTACAACTTTGGTGGCAGTGACAGTTCTAGCCCAATCTAATGCTATTATTGTTGGAGCCATAAAATTATAATTAAAACACAAAGTACTTGTGCTATAACACCAGGATAAGTGCTCAACAAAAAAAAACAAGGCCAAAGTTGTATCTAAGCTACATACACATGTGCTAAGGACAGTGACTCTCTCATTATGCAATGATAAGTTACTGATAAAAACGGAACTATATCATTGGGGTTATCAAGTGGGCTCCTCCCTTCACTGGTGTTTCATTGAGCAAGGGCCACGACGCCTCTGGAGGGCTCAATAGTTAGTTCTGTTGATTCCGTTAAAGTTAGTTTGGATGAATAGTTAACCACTTTCATTAATAAACCTTTGATAAAAAGATTTGATTGCAATATTTGAATTGTGAAGTACAGGGTTAAAGCTTTACTTTGGAACAGTAACATTTCTCATTAGATTCTCATTACTGACTGCAAGCTGTAGCGTTTTGATGGAATGTAGTAGTAAACACATTAAGCTTAGCTGGCAACTTGATTTGTTTGTCCTTTTTTGGTTGAGTCTCCTAATGTTGGAATATGCAGTAGTGATACTCAATGCATAATTCCAGTGACTGATTGTAATTTTCAAATTGGTATGGGAGCAAGCAATTTACATTTATAGAATCATAGAAAATAGGTGCAGTGGTAGGCCATTCGGCCCTTCAAGCCTGCACCGCCATTCAATATGATCATGGCCAACTCGGTATCATGTACCTGCCTTCTCTCCATACCCCCTGATCCCTTTAGCCACAAGGGCCACATCTAACTCCCTCTTAAATATAGCCAATGAACTGGCCTCAACTACCTTCTGTGGCAGAGAATTCCACAGAAGGGGTCTCTTAGCCAAATGCATTTCATTGTATGAAGGGCACAATGTTTCAGGGCCCCTACTCATTATTTTAAACAAGTTCTCTGATTCATTAATAAAATGGTGTTCCAAATCAATACTTCCTTATCTGGTTCTAACAAGATGGGTGAAAGATATATGATCCACATCCTTTTGTGGAAAGTGCTGACTATTCTTTAGGCATTGGTGTTCTGGTGAAGGTTATTGGTCTTGGGTTCTGCAGTAATGTTTGTATCATCAAAAAATAATATAAATTTTCTCTGTTTTAATTCCTTTTAAATGGATCGAAATGAAATTGTGTAATACTTTAATGATGGCTTAATATAATTTGAAAACACCAACAATTAAATAGTTTATAACAATGCTAATCCCTTTTCATTGATTAGTATTGTTTATACTTTGCTAATGCAACATAATGGGGCATGTTCTTAAATTCATAATTATTGATATTGTGTTCCCTTCATAAATTACAACTCTTGTACTGAGTACAATTAATTCTAACTGACTTGAATTAGTTCTGGATTGTGCACTGATGATCAGCTAGATTGGGTGCATTCCTGTGTTCCATTTGATAATCAGTTCCAAGAACATATTTTTGTGGGACAGATGAGACAGACAGCTGCTCCAGCATACTATCATGAATTTCATTAACTGCAGTTGAAGTTCAAGAACAATGTGAAGTTGAGGAAATCCAATTCTTTTGTAGACAGCAAGCACCTGGTGACTTAGTACAACTCCAATTCAATGTGATCATGAAAGCTAGGATTGAAGGTATCCAGTGATAACATAGCTCGTGTGAGCAGGTGTGCAATGCAGTGAAATTCAAATTGTCTATCTAAATTATTGTTCTCACCAACTCATTTTAGCTGTTTAGGTTTTTTAATTATTGAGTATCCCTGTCAAGACCAGAGTTCATCACACATTGTCCTTGAATGGATAGTTAAGTCTATCGTGCTTCTGTTTGCCAGTGACCATGTACATCAGACTGAACAAGGAATACAAGTTCTCTTTTACAGGGATGTTGCCAGGGCCACAAGGTCTGAGCTATAGGGAGAGGTTGAACAGGCTGCAACTCTATTCCTTGGAGCATAGGAGGATGAGGGGGTGATCATATTGAGGTGTATAAAATCATGAGAGGAATAGATCAGGTAGATGCACAGTCTCTTGTCCAGAGTAGGTGAATCGAGGACCAGAGGACATAGGTTTAAGGTGCAGTGGAAAAGATTTAATATTAATTTGAGGCGTATCTCTCACTCAAAGGGTGGTGGGTGTATGGAACACGCTGCCAGAGGAGGTAGTTGAGACTGGGGACTATCCCAATTTTTAAGAAACAGTTAGACAGGTACATGGATATGGCAAGTTTGGAGAGGTATGGATCAAAAGCAGGCAGGTGGAACTAGTGTACATGTTGACCAGTGTAGGCAAGTTGGGCCAAAGGGCGTGTTTCCGCACTGTCTCACTATGACTCCTTTCCTGAAAGACTTTAGAGCATCAGAAGTTTTTAATGGCACTGGGATCACTGTTTCTGACCCTGATGTTTCTTTTATTTGAGATTAATTTTCTTGCAGTTGTTAGAATGGGATTTGAGCATGTCTCTAGATGAGTGATCTAGTGCTTCGTATTTTTTTTACAACTGGTGCAAACCAACATGCATCCATATCCCCTGATGGATGTTGTTAGATACTGACTTAGTGAGTTGAGCACTTTCATTTGATCTTTCGGTAGAATTCCCGGGTGAGGTTAACCTTGGCTTCTAATTATGCTGCAAAGTACTAAAGAACCAAACAGAATTTAATTGATCTTTGCCAAGGTGAGGCTTTCCACCTATTTTAACCACTGGGACAATTCCCAAACTAATGATACCTCCTGAACTTTGGAGTCAATTTGATTTTGTTTAGTGACTTCCACTGATCCTCTCCCATTACTTCATTAAATCCCAGTTCAGCTTCAACATTCACATGATCCCTCAAGCCTCCGTCATGATTAAACACAATGCTCTGGGCCTAGCACTGCTGCCATTATGCTTGAATCTTGCTGGTGCTCCTGAATGGCAGAGTTTAGTTGCAAGCTGTGATGATAAATTCCACCGTGTGATACTGCAAAAGATCACTGTTTTCCACAGCCTCTGGATTGAGTTTTCATTACTAAAAGTGTTTGTGGTGTCCATGTGCAACTGCATTAAATACTGTTCTTGGATGATCAGTAATGAGAGATTGGGTTACAGTTAATCTCGCACGGGAATGTCTGAAATTGAGAAGTAAATTAGCTTTAGTTTCACTGTGGGAATTCTAATTGTGCTATATATGAACGAGAAAGGATTGCATTAATTATCAAATGAAAAAGAGTCAGTGAAGTACCTTGAAAGATGAAACTAAAATTAATTACAACTATTGCCAGAGAAATGGGAATATGAGATTTGTTGGGTCATGCATTGTTCACTCTTGAACATTAAAGCAGTTTTTTTTACAGCGTGGAGCAACATTAGTGTTGGGATCTTCCTATTATCCTTTTCCATGCACTTTACTCCATGAGTGTTCACCAATATGTGTGCAAGGGAAAGTGGTTGATAATGTGGACATAAAATGTATGGTGTGCAAGATTTAAAAGTGGCTTAATTGAGGGAGACAATTGAATTAATGAATAACTTGCATTAATAATGCTTTTGATGCCTGAAATGTGCAATAAGTACAGAAAATAGTGATCACAGGATATATGCAACATTTGGAGACTTTCTAGCAAAGGCGTGTTTGAAGAAAGATCACGCATCTGAAATATAAATGTTTTCCCTCTCTGTTCCTCTCTTGTCAAGGGTTATGTGATATGGGGTGTAAAACTTGATACAATCCAGTAAAGGACACTTCCTTAATTTAAGTAGTCTGAATACCTGCTGGATTTTCTTATGGTAGGAGAATCCCATTGATTTTGTCTGTTTCCCAGGGGATGGCAATTAGATCAGTTGTGTCTGTTTATCCCTACTAGCTGCTCATACATTGATAAGATACAAAGATAACTCAATTTGGAAAGAGCCAGTCAGGCCACATTAGCTTTGTTCATTATTCCAGTACTGGCCATAGGAATGTTGGGAAGTTGAGATTTGCTTTTTCTTAAAGAAAATTCAACTAATTGCACCAGGCTGACTTGCCCAACTGAATGTGGGTTGATGAGAAAGCTGCTCTCCTGCTGTAGCCTTCAACCCAGCCCAATTGGTTTGATTGATGGGTATTACTATGCAAAGCTACAGCACAGGGCAGTACTTGTCAGAAAATAAATGGAAAACTCTGTGAGAATACGAAGGTAGAGCATTCAGAGGCCATTGTCAGTAGTTAATAACTTGCCTCATTTTAATGTGCATTCTAAGCTCAGTACATTAAGCTGATTCTATTGTGCTGAAGTGATAATACTGCATTTAATGGCTAATGCTAGCCTTTCAGAGCTTGACTTCACTGTGATTTTAGTCTTTCATTCTTGACCCACACCTGCTGCTTCACCAAATGGCAATGCTGATGCTTCATTCAGTCCCTGTTCTTTGTTCATAAATCTAATGCTATCACTTTCTGAAAAGGGCTTTAAATGTGTTCAGCTGCACTATGCAATGACACAGCTACAACTGTGCAGGCACATCATTCAAAAGGAGCACTTAGAACATTGTGAGTGGAGATGGCAATTGTCGAAATGCAGTTGTCCCCAGAATCAATTTGTTTAAATAAATCTGTAACCAATGGAAGCGGCCAGGTTGGTTGAGAGAACAAACTGAGTCGATGGAGTTGTTGGTGGGGTGGAGTTGTGGACAGAAGTGACTTAGGCCAGCATAAGTGATTTTGTCTGTCCAGTTGCAGAGCCTGTTTGAGCTGTTGTAGATAGACATAAAACTGTTCTAAGATACCTGGTGACTAGATGAGGGCTGGCAGTTTTGCCACCTCCATAGGAGGTCTGTCAGCAGGGCAAAGATATTAAGCCGGTTTCAATCTAGCCATGTTAAGTAACCAAACTTTATTAGAATCATAGTGATAGTGTGGAAACGCCTTTTGGCCCAACTTTGGTCCCTATCCCTCCAAACTTGTCCTATCCATGTACATGCCTAACTGTGTAGTTGTTGTTCCATACACCCACCACCCTTTGTGTGAAAAAGTTACCCCTCAGATTCCTATTAAATAATTTCCCCTTCACCTTGAGCCTGTCCTCTGGTCATCAATTCCCCTACTCTAGGCAAGAGATTCTGTGCATCTACCTGATCTATTCCTCATAATTTTGTTTTGTTTCCTTCTCACTCAGTACTCATTAGAAATGATGTTATGCAAATTACTTGTAAACTTCACAACTTTTTGATAGTAGGATCTTCTGTTCTAATGCCATTGACTATTTGTACGGTACCAAAGGCATTATTGCTTTTCTCTTCAACTGGAGAGGGGCATATGGTTAGATATTGTAGAAAGTGTGTTTTGTTCATATTAGTTATTAGAATGCTTTATTTTTCACTTTTTGTCTAATTACTAGTTGGTGGTAGCACTCATGGCTTTGAATGCGAGTGCACCTTGGAGATAGTGGCACAATCAAGGTTGTTCCATCACTTTTGGTGTGAGGGAAGACCTGTCATTATCAGAAACTAGTAGGTCTCCTTATTACGGTAAAGTATTCCCAAGTGCTGGCCAAGTGTTATTAAGGGGCATTTTTGACATCACTCCACATGTGGAAATGAAGTGGCCCAGAGTGAGGTTCGAAAGAGTATGGGGGAGATTTAGTGAGGGGACTGGAGGTTGTGGCTTAGACTGCTAGATATACAGCCACCATTGTTGAAATTAAAAATATTGCTTAAGGAGCTAGAACTAGACCATGCCGATCAGAGGGTGCGAGTGATGGAGGAGGACAGAGCTGGAGAAGTTGAAAATGGAGCTGGATCTTGGCAGGCAGCCCAGTAGATCAGCATGTCCAAGGCTAGTGGGTATATGGGCATGTAGGCAGCTGACTTCTGTATTTAGTAAAAATCAGTCTGAAGAAGGGTCTCTACCCAAAACGTCACCCATTCCTTCTCTCCATAGATGCTGCCTCAGCTGCTGAGTTACTCCAACATTTTGTGTATACCATCGATTTTACCTGCATCTGCAGTTCTTTCTTATACAACATTTATGGAAGATTGGAGCTAGGCCTGAGGGACCCTGGGATAGTCAATGGGTAATGGGTAACAAAGTTATGCCAGGTTATTGTTGCCCATTCAAGTGACATAAAGGAATCATTTGTGTCATATATTGAAGATGGTTGTGTTAAAGAAGGAACTGCAGATGCTGGAAAATTGAGGGTACACAAAGCTGGAGAAGCTCAGCGGGTGCAGCAGAATCTAATAAGCGAAAGAGATAGGCAATGTTTCGGGCTGAAACCCTTCTTCAGACCAATTGAAGATGGTTGATTGATATTTATCCTTCTGAGTACATTGCTAATGGAGGCTATTTGCTTACTTGTAATTGGAAGCTGTGGTGAAACCAATTGAACTTTGATCTCATATCTGCATGTCTGCAAATGTTTGCTCAAGTTATTCAGTCTTCTAGTCAAGTTGGTTGCTTGTGGTTTCCTGTTAGAAAATGTTGAAGTAATCTCTAGAACTAGGAGACCCCAGGTTGGGAGGATCACCACGGCACTGTGGCCTTGGCAGAAACAAGAGTTTTTTTAAGTTGCTTGAGAGCTGGGAACAGATTTCCACTGTGGTGAGCACTCTTAAAGGCTGCAAGTTCCCTGCAGTCCTGGGAATGACGTTATAGTGATATCCCCCCCCCCCCCCCCCATTTTGAGATGATTAGAAGGGGTTGTTTAGTAACTCTAATTGCAACAGGGATTGAATTGCAGGAGACTTTGCCCATGATGATCCCAAACAGTGTTTTTCTATGTAAAATGCAAGTAGTTTTACTTGTGAATATTGCTTGATAAGGTCATAATTCTTTACGGATTGACTTTGAAAGGTTTTATCAATTAATTAATTTATTTGAAGAAATGCTATGTATACACTGGAGGCACATATATTGTGGTGTTAAACTAACATTTTTTTTAATCTGCTTCTATGGTAATGAGTCCCTACAGTTCCTGATTTACCAGCCATAGAGATGCTAATTATAACTTCCTTTAAACTGCATTGTGTTCCTTTTCACAAACGTTTGTGCTTGATTTGAGCTACCAGGTAAAAATATTTGCCAACTTGAAACGTAATCAATTAAGGAACTGGAGACTGATTTTAATGTGAGTAAACTGCTGGAAGAACTCGGTGGGTCATGCAACATCCATGGAGGAAAAGGGATAGTTGAGAGCAGGGTGCAGTGTCCTGGCTTGAAACATCAACCATCCCTTTGCCTCCATAGTTGCAGATTCACCTGCTGATTTCTTCGAGCAGTTTTTTTTTGTTCCCGATTTCTACATCTTGTCTGCTAGCTGCGTTTTGATGTGTGTACTTTGTGCAAAATGATTATTGTGAGACTGATGGTTTGGCTTTCCTTTATTCAGGTTCACCCTACTACGATAATGTACGACCACTTTCCTACCCAGATTCGGATGCCGTTTTGATTTGTTTTGATATAAGTCGCCCGGAGACCCTCGACAGTGTGCTTAAGAAGGTAGGTGTGATAAAGAAGGAACTTTCCATATTTAACATTCAAGGTATTAATTATGACTTGGGGATAAATATTTGGAACAAAGAATTGGTTTGCCTTGGGTACACAAAATGCTGGAGAAACTCAGTGGGTGCAGCAGCATCTATGGAGCAAAATTGGTTTGCCTTGTATCCTGATGCACAGAGGAACTTAATTTCACATCTTCACACCAGTTTCCTCATTGAAATGGTATTAAGGGGTTATGGGGAGAAGGCAGGAGAATGTGGTTGAGAGGGAAAGATAAATCAGCCATGATTGAATGGCGGAGTAGACGTGATGGGCAGAATGGCCTAATTATGCTCCTAGAGCCTATGAACTTTCAATCTTGGACTAATAACTCTGTTTGAAATCCCTTGGTTGGCCACCTTCAGAGGTTTGTTTTTTGAAACACGCACATACACATGCTGTTATGTTTATGTTGAAAATATACCCTTTTGCTAAGTCTACTGCATGTTGTCCTGGCAAATCAAAATGCTTGTGACCATGTAGAGAATGCTCTCACTTGAAGCTGATACTGATGCATTTACTGAAAGAAGCTTGAGTGACTGATAGTGCCAGACTATATAGATATGAACAATGACTAGTTCTCCCCGGAAATGAGTTGACCTTGGAGCAACATGGTGATGTAATTGGAATAGAATTTTCAACACAGCTGTGTCTGCCTTCAAGTTACCAACTAATTTTTTGACAGCAAATAAATATTAGGAGTACTGAAGAAGAGCATTTGGATTCCATGCGTTCTTTACACCTAGTAACACAGTCAGAGGCACTTTAACCATATAACAATTGCAGCACGGAAACAGGCCATCTCGGCCCTTCTAGTCCATGCCGAACACTTACTCTCACCTAGTCCCATTTACCTGCACTCGGACCATAACCCTCCATTCCTTTCCCGTCCATATACCTATCCACTTTATTTTTAAATGGTAAAAGCACCAATTTTTGGCTTGCTACCAATTTGTCTTTGATGTTGATTAACTTAGATTCTACAGTTCTACATTTTGGAAATCTATTTAGGTTTGTATTGCAATATTTAACCTTTAAACAAAAAATGGATACAAGCAAAATTCAACCGATTCCAATATTCTCGATGGAATTTGAGCATTGCAACTGAACATAATTCACCGGACATTGAATAAATTAGCACTCATTTTTGCTGTGGACAGCGAGCAGGTGTACAGTGCCCTCCATGATGTTTGGGGCAAAGACCCATCCCCAACATTTATTTATTTGCTTCTGTACTCCACAATTTGAGGTTTGTAATAGAAAAAAAACACATTACAGGAGCCAGCCCCCCCCCCCCCCCCCCCCCAAATTTCATGGCACCATGATGTTTGGGACACAGCAATGTCATGTAAATGAAAGTAGTCGCGTAATATTTTGTCACATATCCTCTGCATGCAATAAGTCTGCGATTCATGGACATCACCAGTTGCTGGGTGTCTTCTCTGGTGATGCTCTACCAAGCCTGTATTGCAGCCATCTTTAGCTTATGCTTGTTTTGGGGGCTAGTCCCCTTCAGTTTTCTTTTCAGCATATAAAAGGCATGCTCAATAGGGTTCAGATCAGATGATTGACTTGGCTACTCAAGAATTGACAATTTGTTAGCTTTGGAAACTCCTTTGTTGCTTTAGTACGGTTGGGATTATTGTCTTGCTGTAGAATGAACCGCCGGCCAATAAGTTTTGAGGCATTTGTCTGAACTTGAACAGATAAGATGTGTCTATACACTTCAGAATTCATTATGCTACTACCATCAGCAGTTGTATCATCAATGAACGTTATTGAGCCAGTTCCTTCAGCCGCAATACATGCCCAGCCTATAGCACCTCCACCACCGTGTTTCACAGATGAGGTGGTATAATTTGGATCTTGGGCAGTTCCTTCTCCTCCATACTTTGCTCTTGCTATCACTGATATAAGTTAACCTTCATCTCATCTGTCCACAACACCTTTTTCCAGAACTGTGGGTGCTGTTTTATGTACTTCTTGGCAAACTGTAACCTAGCCATCCTATTTTTTGCAGCTAACCGGTGGTTTGGGTCTTGCAGTGTAGCCTCTGTATTTCTGTTCATTAAATCTTCTGCAGACAGTGGTCATTGACAAACCCACACATGACTCTTGAAGAGTGTTTCTGATCCGTCCGACAGGTGTTTGGGTTTTTTCTTTTTATAGAGAGAATTCTTCTGTCATCAGCTATGGGGGGTCTTCCTTGGCCTGCCAGTCCCTTTGCGATTAATAACCTCACCAGTGCTCTTTCTTCTTAATGATGTTCCAAACAGTTGGTTTTGCTAAGCCTAAGGTTTGGCTGATGTCTCTAAGTGTCATAATGGCTTCTTTGACTTTCATAGGTACAACTATCACCCTCGTGTTGATAAACAGCAATAAAAGTTTCCAAAGGGGATGGAAAGACTTGAGGAAAGATTAGGTGCTGAGAGCTTTCTTATAGCTCCATTAAGGAGGCAATTACAAACACCTGAGCAATTACAAACACCTATGTGTCCCAAACATGGTACCTTGAAATGGGGGGACTGTATGAACACAGCTGTAATTTCTACATGGTGAAACCAAAATGTATAAATATGGCCCTTAATAAAATCTGACTATGCACTTTAACCACATTTTTTTTTTCCTATTACAAATCTCAAATTGTGGAGTACAGAGGAAAATAAATAAATGATGGGTCTTTGTCCCAAACATTATGGAAGGCATTGTATCTCTTTAAATGGGCAATCAAATAGCAGTTTTGTGTACATTATCTGGGATACTTTACTGCTGGAGAGGCTTGAATTTGTTTGCAATCTTTTGTATACTTGTAAAAACTTGACTCACAAGGTCTGGGATTAGTTGCTGAGTCACCAGGATGATTGCAAAGAGACTGGCCATAAAGGGTAATAAATAAGCAGGAGGTGCCAGACCTGTATCGGTCTTGGGTATCACTGTGCGTTCACATTTGTTTAAGGGATGTATATGACTAATTTGATAGAAGCTGGGATCAACACTCAGTTGACCCAACTTTAAAACAATTTGTAAAATACTGTCTCGCCTTTGGCTCCTTTTTTTCCCCAATCCCATGCAGTTTTTCCATTATTTGGAATAATATAATCTATGAAAGGGGAAAATGTGTAAAAACCAGAGTTGGTCCTGGATGCAGGTAAGGCGCAGGTCTGCGTCCATTCCACGGCACGGTTGCCGAGACTTTTTACCACTTGTGACTTTTTTACAAATCCCACGATTCCTTGTGTTTTTTGGAATACATTTTTGGGTTTTTCGCTTAAACTTAATGTTTGTTAAATTCCACACCTTGAACCCTATTACCTTGACCTTTCTGGCTTCAAATGCAATAGTCATTAGTACCTTGATTTTTACATTAATTTGCATCCTTGTGTTCAAATCCTTCTGTCTGACCCCAACTCATCCAACGTCTTAGCTTATGAGCCTCAGGACATTGACAGTGATTCACTTCCTCTCTAGCACGACATTATGCACCTAACCTTTTAGGAATCACCCACTGCATTCAGCCCATCATTAAACTTGGTCTTGAGCTCTGGAGGTTCCTCTCTTGCTCTTCCTGGAGATGGCTTTCTACATTTCTGCCTCCAGGACCAAGTTTTTATTCCTTCAGCTTGATTATGTTAACATGAAGTGCGTTGGGGCATTTTTCAATGTAAAGGTGCCATCTTATTACAGGTTGTCATAATTGATACTTGGGTCTATGTTCCTACCTTGTTGCTACTTTAGGTAGCCTGCATCATTTGCATGCCTTAACAGATGTAGCCCAAAGCAGATGCTAATCGGAGTTTCAGAGGAAGGGTAATCCTAATCAGCCAGAGAAAAGGGTTCAAGTGTGTATTTTAATTTTCCTTGAACCATTCTTGTTGATTCATGGGAACATCTGGCCCATGACTGTTCAAATCTGCTGGGCAGCAACTGGATAGAGTTGGGTTTCCCTGGCCATGCATTGAGGTCAGGAGTCTCCTCCTTCCCTGCAGAGGGAGCAGACTTTCTCCAGCTTCCCTCATTCCCCTTTTGCATGGGTTTGACATGCAAACCCAGAGTGAAAGCAAATCATCCATGATCTTGAGTGGCAATTTCAAATCGTTCAAGTCTCTCCAATGCATGTATAAAAATTAATAATGCCTGTCCTAGAGACGCAAAGCTCTGCTCTCCGGGGGACAAAAAAGGCATTTTTTCCTCCAGAGATGCTGGCCTGGGTTACTCCCATACTTGGTGTCTCTTTGGTTCATTTCTAAACAATACTTCCTGTGATTCGATTCCATTTGCAGGAGCAGCAAAGATAATCATTTGTAAATTTTTTAATTGTGATTTCAAAATATTGCAGGCAGCAAACAAATAAAGGAAACGTGCTGACATTTAAAATGTTTATTAATCTGGCTGTGCACTGTATGAGTTGTGGTAAATGATTCAAGCAAATTGACTTGATTTGATTTGCACACTTGGCCTGCTCAGCACGAAGGCATGCAGTGCAGTCTTTCCCTGCCTCCTAGAATGGTTTAAAGAGCAGTAGCTCTGTCCTGTTGTATATAAACAGCCAAGCCTTGGACACCCTTCATGGTTGAACTATATCTGCACACCTTGGAGGATTTTGCCCTAACTGTTAGCATGCTGCTGTTGTCTTCCTTAATACAATTATTCTTGACACTCCTTGGTTTAACATTTAACAGCCGTGTTCTGTAACTACAAGCTGCCTTTTGAGGGAGAGGTTGATCGACTATATTGCAATAAATAATCTTCCCACTTTGTTTGAATTTTCAGTGGAAAGGTGAGATCCAGGAATTCTGCCCGAACACAAAAACCTTGTTGGTTGGCTGTAAATCTGATCTGCGCTCTGATCTGACCACCTTAGTGGAATTGTCCAATCACCGACAGAATCCAGTGTCTTATGATCAGGTGGGTAGATTTCCATTTCTTGGTGATCTCCATTTTTCTAGCACAAAAGAGCATGAAAGGTGTACTACTCTTTCACGGTGGCACACAGCTCCAAAGTACCAATCTACTCAATCCTTGCTGAACTCAGAAGAACTTTAATAGCAGTAAAATAATGGATGAATGAATGAATGAATGTTTATTGGCCATGTATTCAAATACAATGAATTTGCCTTGGTACTCCGCCTGCAAGTGACAACGTGACATACAGTGACAGTTAGGAATGTCACGTTAACCAATAAACATCAATAATAAAACATTATTGATTAAACATGTGAATTAAATAAAATATCAGAGCAAATGACCAATGAGAATGCATTGGTCTTTTAATTGATCTGTCTATCTGATATCAATGCTATATAATTGCAGTCCTGAGACTGTATTGTAAACAAAATATACATTTAATGAATCCTTGTATCTGCCTGCCTCTCCATGCCAATATTACAGTTTTGTGGGTGGCATTTTGATTTCCATTTTTCTGACTTTTTAGGAAAATGTTCAAGTTGAATTGCTTGGAAGTCTTTTTAATCAAAAATCTATTCTGAGAAGTGTCATCAGTGTTTAATTTTTTGAGAATACATTTATTGCCCACGGGAAAATTGGATTTGACCTCCTATACCTTCAGTCTGAAGAAGGGTCTCTACCCAAAATGCCGGCAATTCCTTTTCTCCAAAGATGCTGCCTGACCCGCTTACTTACTCAGCTATTGGTGTCCATCTTCAGTGTCAACCAACATTTGCAGTTCCTCTCCACACACATTGATCATAAAATATGGTTTATACCAAAGAAACTTAGTTTGAAGATGACTACGAACTGCTGCATTGATTTTAAAAAAACCTTTAAATGTAAAGCAAATTTTAAATGCTGATCCATTAAACATAACATTATCTTGCCCACTCTGTCAATTCTTTATTAATTGATTACTGTTTTCTCTTCAGGGTACCAACATGGCCAAACAGATTGGAGCAGCAACATATATTGAATGCTCATCATTGTCATCGGAGAACAGTGTAAGAGACATTTTTCACGTGGCTACGCTGGCCTGTGTCAACAAACCAAACAAAAATGTCAAACGTAACCAGTCGAAGCGAGCTACAAAACGAATTTCACACGTGCCCAGCAGACCAGAACTGTCTTCAGTGTCCCCTGATTTACGGAAGGACAAGGCACGAAGCTGCACTGTGATGTGAAGACGGTGGGGCTGGGTAGTGGAAACGGAAAGAGATCAGCTTAAAGTTACAATGACATGAAATGAAAGGCTATTTTGACAAAACAGGAAAGGACTCCGTGCAGAATGCAGCATCATTTACATACCAGTGCGTCTCAAATCGCCTTTGCAAAGATATCCTTCACCGTTTCATGTGTGCGACATTGGGGTTCAGAAAGTGGAATGACCTGGCTTAGAAAAAGCTGGGTGTAGATGCTGCCAGTGGAATTAGTGAGATGGAATCCTAAGGGAATCCAGGTTAAAGACTTGCAAAGGCCTTGTACCCATAAAAGGAGGCATGCGGGCCTGATGGGAGGGCAAGCAAAGGAATCTGTTAAACCTACAAGCAAACTTAACACCATCCTTTGTCCTTGAGGATATTTTTTCCAAGATCCAGTGGTGGGGCCAATAATCTCCACATAATATTGAACATGTAACAAGCTGTAGTTGCACTTTGACCATTATCATTGCAGAAATGAGGTCATTCCAGTGTTTTTACATCACTGAACATTAGTTTCTTCACTAAACAATGCTGTATGATTGGTGCATCATGATGCTTTAGGGTGGTATATAACAGCTGGCAAAAGCTTCTCTGTAATAGGTATTGTGTACTTTAAATTATGTTTTCAAAATGTAGTGTTTTTCAATTTTTTTTAATGTTGGAAGTTTGTAAGTCCATTCTAATGTTTTGGCAGTATTTATTGAGGTATAGTTTTTGGAAAATGTAATCAAGTATTGATGTAAATTATTGCAATAATTCGTTTTAAAAACCACCATTTAGATTTATTCAAGCAGTTTATAATAAGCAGACTTCTATACCGTATCACTAAACTGTATTTTTAATCTAAGCTTATTAAAGCTTATGATTTATTACAAAGAATACTTATTTCTTTGCCAAATAAAAAAAAACTGATCACACTATTTGGTTTCTATTATTTGGGGTGAAGGAAGAAAATTTCAGTTTGAGGCTGCGATTAACTAATCCTTCATTACATGGAGAGTTTTTATAGTTTACTAAGTGCAGACCCGTTGGGTCTGTTCCCCAACGCAAGATTCCACCACTCACCCGTTCCCCCAACTCAATATTGCACCACTCATAGTCCCCAACTGCACAGGCGCGGCTCATTTCTCTTCATACCACAGCACTCGCTCATCATCACCCTCCCTCTTCCCTCCCTGAGGAGGGGCATAGAGGGGGAGTGGGGGGCGAGGGTGCTGAGGAAGGAGGCATCTCCTTCCTCCACCGCTCCCCATCTCTCTACCACCCTACTCCCAACCCCATCTCCTCATTTCCCTCATCCTCCTCCCCTCACTCCCATTTGCTGTTCCAGGACCTACCCAGGTCGTAGAGCAGCACCAAGGCCTGGAACTCAGCCTGGTTCTCGTACTCTGCTCGGCCCTGGCTGTAGACTCGGCCGTCAGCTCGGCCGTCATATCCAGGTTTGTCCTTGATTCCAGGAGCGGCTTCCTTTGGGCGCCAGGCACCGCCGCTACTCATTCACCACGAGCGCTGGAGTGCCCCTCCTTCCCGGATTGTCCCATCGTGCTTTGCGAAGTGCCCTTCGTCCTGCCTTGCGAGTTGCATTGTGACATCACAGTTGGAGTGCTGGAATGCCCCTCCCAGGTTGACACATGGTCATCACAATGTGGGCACAAACAAGACAAAATATTTCATTTATGTGTACCAAGGTACAGTGAAAAGCTTTTGTTGCATGCTATCCAGTCATCAGAAAGACAGTACATAATTACAATGGAGCCATTAACATGATAAATGAATAACAGTGTAAGGAAAGGCCAGCAATGTCTGATCAAGGAATGTCCGAGGGTCACCAAAGAAGTGGATAGTAGTTCAGCACTGATCTCTGTGGTAGGATGATTCAGTTGCCTGATAACAGCTGGGAGATCAGAGATGCGCAAGTATTCAGAGAGCAGAGCTTCAGTTAAGATATGAAGGTGTCCACACATTTACAGCATGGCCACAGTCTTCCAGAGGACTAATGTAACAATGCAACTATTAAAATGATGCAGGCTTATTTGGAAAGGTCACCAGATATTCAGAAATATTAGATGCTTAGAACTCAGTTGAATATGATGTGGATAGGAGAAACAGCAGTGCCAGAGGCCCGGGTACGATCCCGACTATGGGGACTGTCTATATGCAGTTTGTAAATTCTCTCTGTGAACACATAGGTATTCTCTGGGAACTCGTAGGTATTCTCTGGCTTACTCCCACAATCAAAAAAAGTAGAGGTTTGTAGGTTACTTGACTTCAGTAAGAATTGTAATTGTCCCTAGTGTGTAGGGTAATACTGGCATATGGGGATCGCTAGTGGACGTGGGCCAAAGGGCCTGTTTCTGCCCGTATCTCTAATACTAAAAACTGAAGCTGGGAACTGTTCAGCTTTACACTGTGATGTGACTGCAGCAGAAATGGATTGGATATGAGAGTTGACATGAATAGAGCTGCCCATAGCTGGAGAGATCGGGGAAAGACCAATGTGAATAATGCAGGAAGTATGGTGTGCAAATGCACAGTGAAATTATTTTCTTACATACAGTCCAGTACAATATTCCCATACTGAATCACATCTGCGATTAGCAAGTGTACAGAAATAGTCTTCTGATCCCGCATGCAAGAGGAGCTTGTCGATGGTGATTATTCAAGCAAATCAATCCTGTACACTTTCCATGGCTGCAATTCAATTATCCCAAACTGCATAGCACTCTATTTATGGTCTAGTCAACATCCCCTAAAAATCATTCCGAAGAAGGGTCCCGACCAGAAATGTCAGCTGTCAGTTCCCTCCACAGATACAATTTAACCTGCTGAGCTTCCTTTAGAACTTTGTGATTTGCTAAAGGTTCCTACATATGAAATTATTTGTGGCTTCTTCAAAAAAAAATATCATGAGTTCTTAAAGTGTTTTTGTGCATTGTGTTTGCTACTTATCATCTTGGCTTGGTTGGAAGCTCTGAGTCACTGATTTTCTCAGCAGAGAAATTCAGAGGAGAAGTTCAGCCATTCAAAGTTGCGGTCTGTGGGGAATGAAAGGGGGGTTTTAAAGGATAAGAAATTACATGGTTTCGATAAGGAAATTACTGAGTTTAGCGTTTGTTGCAACGTCAGGAGAATGATGGTTTGAACTCCATTCTTGAACGTATAATACATGGACAGTGCTTCAGTATGCTTTGTAAAGAGGATTGCATTGTCAGTGATGGCTGATTTTTGGATGAGACATAAAAATGAGGCCCTGTTTTCCTGTTTTTGTGGTTTGGGGTGGCTTCAGAGGATACCGTACACAATCGAAGAATTTGCTTGGGCAACGTTCTCCAGGCGTTCTCACAGACTGACATTTTGTGGTCAGTTAGATGATAATGGTGAGCACAATTTAAAACCATTCACTGTAATCTCCAATACATAAAGGAAACAAAGCAGTCATGAAAGAGGTTCGGAGAGAAGCAGCTTGGCTGACCTCCTGGACTCATAGAATTGAGACATTAGGAACTTCATCCAAATTCTGAAACTCTCGCTGTGGGATTTGAACTCAAATTCCAGTTCTCAGGATAACATAACAATTTCAAGATTGTACACCAATACATGCCTGAGAAAGATATTATGAAAGTAATGTTTGTAACTCAACCTTTCAGGAAGGAACATCTACACCTGATTATGTTTCTTTGACATTAGACTCTTTTTGTTCCTTTTTATGTTGAGTGGCTTTGATCATACTGATCGTAAAAAGTACCAATGAAAATTGTTCTAAGTACAAAGATTATGGTGTCAAGGCAATATGAAAACCTAGTACCCACTGAGCAATTTTCCAAAACAAGAACGTTTTGAGCAAGAGGTTTGCAAAAATGGATTTTTTTTTTCTGGAGGGGAGACCTGATAGAAATATATACAATTGTGAAGGGCATGGATAAGGCAGATAATAAGAACCATTTTCCCAGAGAGGAAATATCAAAGACTAGAGGGTTCACAAAATGCTGGAGAAACTCAGCGGGTGCAGCAGCATCTATGGAGCGAAGGAGATAGGCAACGTTTTGGGCCGAAACCCTTCTTCAGACTAGAGGGCATAGGTTTGTGGTGAGAAGGGGCAAAAGTTTAAAGGAGATGAGCAGGACGTGTGATGATGTGTGTTTTTTTTTACACAGAGAGTGGTGGGTGCTCAGAACACGCTGCCAGGGAGGCAGGTGGAGGCAGATATGATAGTGCCATTTAGAGAGGCACATCGATGAAGAGGCGCAGGGAATGGGAGGGGGGGGGGGGGGGGGGGGGGGGTTATATGGATCACGTTCATGCAAAGCAAATGAGTTTACCTTGGCACCATGTTTGGCATGGACATTGTGGGGCCAAAGGGCCTGTTCCCATGCTGGTCTGTTCTCTATTCTGTGCTCTGTTCTACATTTTGTAAAGTACTTGTGACACTCAATAGGTCTTGCAGCATCTGTCCTGAAAGAAACAGAGATATCAATTCAGTTCAATGACCCTTTATCGGTATGGTGAAGTGAAACAAAAGTGAGTTGTGAACTGCAGAGAGAGTGAGAGGGAGAGAGATGTGGAGTGAACAAAGGGAATGTCTGTTTATAGGTATCCCCTTTGTTCTTCCCCTTTTCCCCTCTCTGCAACATAAAACATACTTATTTTTTCACTTCCCAGGTTTTGATAAAAAGTCAACTTTTTCTTCCTCTAGACATGTTGCTTGACCATGCCCATCCCCAGCACGTTTAGTTTAGAGATATAGCGTGGAAACAGGCCCTTTGGTCCACTGAGTCCGTGCCAACCAGCGATCCATGTCCGCACTACCCCAAGCACTAGGGACAATTTATAATTTACCAAAGCCAATTAACCTACAAACCTGTACGTCTTTGGAGTGTGGGAGGAAATCGGAGAACCTGGAGAAAACACCTGGTCATAGGGAGAACGTACGAACTCCGCACAGACAGCGCCTGTAGTCAGGGTCGAACCCGGGTCTCTGGCGCTGTAAGGCAGCAACTCTACTGCTACATCACTGTGCTGCTGAAACTTTCTGCTTCTATTTTGGATTTGCAGTATTAGTTTTGGATTCGCTTTTTGATAATGATTCAAATCCCTTTCCAGAGACTTCAATGCACACATCTAGGCTGGCATTCCAGTGCAATTCTGGGGGAGTTTGAAACTGCTAGAGATGCCTTCTTTCAGATGAATTGTTATTGGTGGCTCCGTCCACTTCCAGAGACAAAACTAACAAATATCATGGTGCTATTTCAAATTAGAGCAGGTGAGATATCCAATATTTTTACCTCTTAACCAACACTTAGAAACAGGTGCTCTAGTCATTAACACGTTGATCTATGTGGAAGTTTGTTGTGAATGAATTGGTAGATGTGCTTTTTTTGCACACTGCCGTATTTCAAAATTGTCGAATCCGATATAATGCTATTTAGGAACTGATTTTGTAAAATGGGCTGTAGAAGAATGCATGAATTTATTTTGAGATCACGCCTGCACAGTGATGCAATGGAAGATTTGCTCCCTTTAGGTGCTGGAGACCAGGGTTCGATCTTGCCGATGGGTGCTGTTTTTTCAGAGTTTGTTTGTCCTCCCCATTACCATGTTTTTTTTTTTTTCCAGGAGCTCTGGTTTTCTTCCCACATTTCAAAAACTTACAGGTTTGTAGGTTAATTGGCTTAGGAACATTTGTAAATTGTCCCTAGTGTGTAGGATAGTGTTAGTGTGTGGGAATCATGATCTGCGCTGACTCAGTGGTCCAAAGAGCCTGTTTCCATGCTGTATCTCTAAATTAAACTAAACTAGACTAAAATTAACTAATCATGTCAGTCTCCTATCATTCCCAAATCTAACATTACATTTATTTTGAAGATAGACACAAAGTACTGGAGTAACTCAACGAGTCGGCAGCATCTCTGGAGAAAAGGAATAGGTGACGTTTCCGGTCAGTACACCCATGTCTATGTTTGGTGTAAACCAGCATCTGCAGGTCCTTCATATGCATTTTGTCGGCGTTCCGACCCGAAACCTCAGCTATTCCTTTTCCCAGAGATGCTGCCAGGCCCGCTGAGTTACTCCAGCACTTTGTGTCTATCTTCGGTCTAAACCAGCATCTGCAGTTCATTCCTACACATTAGACTTATTTTCTTGTCTATCCTTGCAGCTGAAGGAGATAAGACTGTTGCAAGGTTTTAAGTAATCTGCTGAATTGTGCTGGATCCATCACATTGTACGCACTTGTAGCCCCTGGTGCCCACTTTGCAGATAACAAGAAGTGCAAGGGTCACGATGAGGCAAATTGTGAAATACTCTTAGGCTATGAGAGGACTGTTCAGTAATCTGATAAGAGCAGGGAAGAAGCTGTTCCTGAATCATGCGGTATGTGCTTTCAGGCTTTTGAACTTACTGACTGATGGGAAAAGGGAGAGGAAGGAGTGATCGGGGTGTAAAAGGTCGATGATTATGTTGGCTGCGTTCCCAAGGAATCCTATGAGCAGCAAGTCCCTCTGTACACACTGATAGTCAGTAATTTAATTATTCAACTTGAAAACATAGTAATGTAGCATGAAACCGCATTGGCGCCCGGGCCAAGCAAGTCAAGTCAAGTCAAGTTTATTCGTCACATACACATACGAGATGTGCAGTGAAATGAAAAATGGCAATGCTCGCGGACTTTGTACAAAAAACAAACAAACAAACAACCAAACAAACTACAAACAGAATGGAACAGAATCACATATTCTTTTACATATTAAATATTGTGGGCGGAAGGAAAAAAGGGAAAAAAAAACCAGCAATTAAAAAAAAAGCAGTAAAGTGGTACAGTAAAGTTAGTCCCTGGTGAGATAGGAGTTTACAGTCCTAATGGCCTCTGGGAAGAAACTCCTTCTCAACCTCTCCGTTCTCACAGCATGGCAACGCAGGTGTTTGCCTGACCGTAGCAGCTGGAACAGTCCATTGCAGGGGTGGAAGGAGTCTCCCATGATCTTATTGTCTCTGGAGTAGCACCTCCTGATGTATAGTTCCTGCACTGGGGCGAGTGAAGTTCCCATAGTGCGTTCGGCCGAACTCACTACTCTCTGCAGAGCCTTCTTGTCCTGGGCAGAGCAATTCCCAAACCAGATTGTAATATTTCCGGACAAGATGCTTTCCACAACCGCTGAGTAGAAGCACTGGAGGATCCTCTGAGACACTTTGAATCCTCGGAGACACAACTACATTCTACTTCTTTGGAAGACAAATTAAATTCAACATGTATCCAATGACTCTTAACCACTTTCTACAGATGGACCACAGAAAACATCTTATCGGCATGCATCACAACTGCTCTGCAGAAGACCACACCAAATCACAGTCTATCATGCAAACCAGTCTCACCCCCAACGACTCCATTTTCACATCACATTGCCTCAGAAAAGTAGTCAATATATTCAATGACCACTTACACCCTGGCCATTCCCTCGTCACCTCCCGAGATAGAAGATATTACATTTGAAAGCACATTTACCACCAGGTTCAGTAACAGCTACTTCCCCCGCTGATATCAGTTTACTGAATAGACCTCTAAAAAGCTACGGGTGTAGTCACGATCTCTCAACCTACCTTATTGCCGACTTTGCACTTTTTAATCTGCACTTTCTTTGTAGTTGTAACACTATATTCTGCAGTTTATTTCCTCTTTTCTCTACCTGTCATATATAGCATTCCTATGTGATGCTATAGTCTAATTGTATTCATGCGTGGTTTGCTGTAGAGCACATAAAGCAAAGGGTTTTCACTGCAGTTTGATACATGTGAAAACAATAAACCAATACCAAAAATGGTTATTCTGTACATAAACTCAACTTTCCTTTGCGATCATCTTGGTGGACTATGGCGACTCTCTAATGCTGTGCCATTCCAAAGGATTTATCAACGGCAGACACAAAATGCTGGAGTAACTCAGTGCGACAGGCAGCATCTCTGAAGAGAAGGAATGGGTGAATTTTCGGGTCGAGGCCATTCTTCAGCCACTACATTTTCTAGCTTGGCAGACTGTATGTTCTGGCAAGCAATTTCATCAAAATGGATTTTGGTTCATTCTGTGTGTTGATTTACTCATGATGGTTCTTAATTGTTTAATTTAATTTAGTTTATTACTGTCACATGTACCAAGGTGTAGTGAAAAGCTTTTTGTTGTGTGCTATCCAGTCAGCAAAACACTATACATGATTACAATCAAGCTGTCCACAGTGTACAGAAACAGGAGAAAGGGTATAGTGCTTAGTGCAAGGTAAAGTCCGATTACACATAGATATCTATCTCTCAACAGAGCTGAACAGCTGATCAGCATGGAGATAGACTCAAAAAGCTGGAGTAACTCAACGGGTCAAGCAGCATCTCTGGAGAAAAGGTGATGCTTCGGGTTGAAGACCCTTCTTCAAACTGAGAGTCAGGGGAAAGGGAAATCAGAGATAGAGAGAGAGAGAGATATAGAACAAAAGAATGAAAGATATGCAAAGCAACGATGATAAGACAATAGGTGCAGGAGTAGGCCATTCGGCCCTTCGAGCCAGCACCGCCATTCAATGTGATCATGGCTGATCATTCCCAATCAGTACCCCGTTCCTGCCTTCTCCCCATATCCCCTGACTCCGCTATTTTTAAGAGCCCTATCTAGCTCTCTCATGAAAGCATCCAGAGAACCGGCTTCCACCGCCCTCTGAGGCAGAGAATTCCACAGACTCACCACTCTCTGTGAGAAAAGGTGTGTCCTCGTTTCCATTCTAAATGGCTTACTCCTTATTCTTAAACTGTGGCCCCTGGTTCTGGACTCCCCCAACACAGTTTCCTGCCTCTAGCGTGTCCAAACCCTTAACAATCTTATATGTTTCAATGACATACCCTCTCATCCTTCTAAACGCCGGAGTGTACAAGCCCAGCTGCTCCATTCTCTCAGCATGATCACAGAAAGGTGGAGCCCACAATGGTGCATTGTTGGCAGTGGGGTAGGTGACAACGTGTTATACAGACATGTTTTCTTCTGGTATAAATCAGCATCTGCAGTTCCTTCCTACACAGCATTTTCTTCTTCTTGGCTGTACTCCGAACACAGAAGTGAGGAATATGCCTAACAACCCTTCTGCGAGATGGCAATGAACTGCTCAGAATGTTAGACCTGCCCCATGTTGGAGGTCTGTGACCAGCAGTTCTTGCTGCTTCCAGAAAAATAAGGATTTAATCTCCACATACCGATTATTATTATTATTAGGTTCATCATCAATGGCAGATCTGCAGAAAGCATTGAGAAATGGTGCAAGTGTGGTTTCTGATTTTTAAGGGATTTAACAAGTCAAGTCAAGTCAACTTTATTTGTCGCATACATTTTCAAGATGTGCAGTGAAATGAAAGTGGCAATGCCTGCAGATTGTGCAAAAACAACATAAGAACATAATAGAACAGAACCAGTATTTACATTGTAGAAATAAATTATAAAAAAGACACAACAGAACAGTAAATTAGTCCCTGGTGAGATAAGAGTTTACAGTCCTGATGGCCTGTGGGAAGAAACTCCATCTCATCCTCTCTGTTTTCACAGCGCGACAGCGGAGGCGCTTGCCTGACTGTAGCAGCTGGAACAGTGCGCTGGTGGGGTGGTAGGGTCCCTCATTATGTTGCTGGCTTTAGATCTGCACCTCCTGGTGTATAGGTCCTGCAGGGGGCCCATAGTGCGTTCGACCGAAAGCACTACTCTCTGCAGAGCCTTCCTGTCCTGGGCAGAGCTGTTCCTAAACCAGATTGAGATGTGGGCGGACAAGATAGGAACATAGAAACATAGAAAATAGGTGCAGGAGTAGGCCATTCAGCCCTTCGAGCCTGCACCGCCATTCATAATGATCATGGCTGATCATCCAACTCAGTATCCCGTACCTGCCTTCTCTTCATACCCCCTGATCCCTCTAGCCACAAGGGCCACATCTAACTCCCTCTTAAATATAGCCAATGAACTGGCCTCAACTACTTTCTGTGGCAGAGAATTCCAGAGACTCATCACTCTCTGTGTGAAAAATGTTTTTTATCATCTCGTACCTAAAAGATTTCCCCTTATCCTTAAACTGTGAGCCCTTGTTCTGGACTTCCTCAACATCGGGAACAAACTTCCTGCATCTAGCCTGTCCAACCCCTTAAGAATTTTGTAAATTTCTATCAATCTATCAATCCCCCTCAATCATCTAAATTCTAGCGAGTACAAGCCAAGTCTATCCAGTCTATCTTCATATGAAAGTCCTGACATCCCAGGAATCAGTCTGGTGAACCTTCTCTGTACTCCCTCTATGGCAAGAATGTCTTTCCTCAGATTTCGAGACCAAAACTGTATGCAACACTCCAGGTGCGGTCTCACCACGACCCTGCACAACTGCAGTAGAACCTCCCTGCTCCTATACTCAAATCCTTCTGCTATGAATGCTAACATACCATTCGCTTTCTTCACTGCCTGCTGCACCTGCATGCCTACTTTCAATGACTGGTGTACCATGACACTCAGGTCTCGTTGCATCTTCCCTTTTCCTAATCGGCCACCATTCAGATCTACTTTCCTGTTTTTGCCACCAAAGTGGATAACCTCACATTTATCCACATCATACTGCATCTGCCATGCATTTGCCCACTCACCCAGCCTATCCAAGTCACCTTGCAGCCTCCTAGCATCCTCCTCACAGCTAATAATGCCCCCCAGCTTCGTGTCATCCGCAAACTTGGAGATGTCGCATTCAATTCCCACATCCAAATCATTAATATTTTTTGTAATATATAATATATTGTAAATAGCTGGAGTCCCAGCACTGAGCCTTACGGTACCCCACTAGTCACTGCCTGCCATTCTGAAAAAGACCCCTTTACTCCTACTCTTTGCTTCCTGTCTGCCAGCCAGTTCTCTATCCACATCAATACTGAACCCCCAATACTGTGTGCTTTAAGTTTGTAGATGCTTGTTGAAATTTGTAGTAGTTTGAAAGATCCTTTTTACAGCCCCAGAGTAGATGCACTGAAGGATCCTCAGAGAGACCCTGAATTTCCTCAGCTACCTTGCCTTACACACCAGTGTGGCAGTGTGTGTTGTCCATGTCAGATCCTCTGTGATGTGGACTTCCAGGTATTTAAAGCTGCTCACCCTATCCACAGTAGTCCCATTTATCCCCAGTGGCATGCATGTCCTCGGATGTTGAGCCCTTCTAGTCCACAATCAGCTCCTTAGTTATTGTGACATGTTGTCCTGACACCAGAGTGCCCGATCAGCCACCTCCTCCAGGTAGGCCTTCTCATCATTTATCAGAGATCAGGCCCACCACCACAGTGTCATCAGCAAACTTGATGATGGAGTTGGAGCTGAATCTGGCCACACAGTCATGTGTGTACGGGGAGTACAGTAGGGGGCTAAGGACGCAACCTTGGGGGAATCCTGTGTTCAGGGTGTGGGAGTTGGAGGTATGTCTCCCCATCTTGACCACCTGAGGCCTGGTGGTGAGAAGGTCCAGGACCCAGGCACACAGGGGAGTGTTCAGCCACAGTTCCAGCAGCTTCTCAGCAAGTCTGGTGGGGAGCATGTTATTGAAAGCTGAACTTAAATCAATGAACAGCATCCTCACATAGCCCCTCCTTCTGGCTGTCAAGGTGAGAGAGAGAGAGAGTGGTGTGCAGAACCTGGGAGACTGCATCATCCGTGGATCTATTCGGACGGTATGCGAACTGCAGCGGGTCCATGGTACGAGGGAGGAAGGCGCAGATGTAGTTCTTGATCAGCCTCGTGAGGCATTTCATGACTACCGAGGTGAGGGCCACCGGTCGGTAGTCATTCAAGCAAGCTGGAGAGGCATTCTTTGGCACAGGTACAATGGTGGATCTTTTGAAGCAGGCAGGGACCATGGACTTGGCCAGGGAGAGGTTGAACAAATCTGCAGTTGGGAGAATGCATATGGAATTAGCTAGTAAATTGGTCTTCTAATTTGCCTTTGATCAGAAGGCAGGAGGATTCTAAAAAATGGCTTACCTCTTTTAATATTCGCCACTGCACTTCGTCATTACGGTCAAACATGCAGAAATTATATTGGTGCCAATAACTTAAACAATAAAGATTGTGATTAATTGCACCCTTCTTCATTGCTTGCAATGTTAATTTATAATTAGTAATTATATATTTCAATCATTTTCTGAAGCATCTTGGTGAAGTTAATGTGCCAACTCGTTTCTCTGTTCCTCTGTTCATCCTCTCACTGTGATACTTTGAGTTTAAAAAAAAAGCAACTGAGTTAAATGTGTGATTGTTGTGGTGGGAGCAAAAATGTATTAAACAAACACAACTGAACAAAATGTTTTACTTTGGGCGGACCAGTGGCACAGCGGTAGAGTTGCTGCCTTACCGCGCTTACGATGCCAGAGACCCGGAATCGATACCAACTACGGGTGCAAACTGTACGGAACTGAACTGTCACCTTCTCCCTGTGACCGCGTGGGCTTTCTCCGAGATATTCGGTTACCTCCCACACTCCAAAGACGTACAGGGTTGTAGGTTAATTGGCTTGGTAAATTGTCCTTAGTATGCGTACTTTAATGTTGATGTGCAGGGATCGGTGGGCCGAAGGGCCTGTTTCCGTGCTGCATCTCTAAACTAAACTGAATTTTCGTCATGCTTTTATTACCGTCTAAAATTATGTAATCCAACTTTACACGAGTTGATGCAAACAAAATGCTGTAAGAATGTCCGTCTATTTTTCACATTGCTCAGATTGAATAAAGAATATGGAGAATAGTTTAGGGGAATAAAGTTCAGATGTTCTGAAGCAACATCAATAAAATAGCTGTCAAAGTGCCAGAGGCACCACTGTTGCTAAAAATAATGCAGTACCATTATTGAAGAATGATGTTCAGTCTCTAGTAACGGATAGGCTGTGAAGCGCTCTGTGTATCCTGATTGCAATGCTCACACTACTCTAATTAAAGCAAAACTGTTGGTGATTTGCCAGTCGCTCTGATAAGAATAATACTTCACTCGCTAAATCCTTCTGGGATCTGTCGACAGCTGATGTCAAAATGTTCTTCAAATGTGAGCATTTGCTGCTTTTAGCCATGGCTAGAAGTTATTTTGTGCATAAACTCTGTTTTATTCTGGTTCAACAGCAACAGATTCTACTCGTGTAGTTTGCAGCAGAAAAATCACGAATTAGCTTATTTTAGCGAGTCCAGTTTGCTTTTCAATTTGGGCGTTTAAATGGTCACTGCAATTAACAAATGATGTTACACGTGAGATATCTGTAAATAAGAGCAAGAGTAACTTTCTCCTGTAAGCCTAAATAAATATGAACATTTAAACACAACTGACTGCAGATGCGAATTTACAACAAAAAGCACTGTGCGGGAGTAGCACAATGGGTGAAGCAGCAGCTCTGGAGGGAATGGACAGTCAACGGTTCAGCGTACTGTACTATTCACATACAGAGTGGCAGAATTGACACTTCTGAAGAAGGATCCCAACCCAAAACTGTATCTGTCCATTCCCTTTTCAGATGTTGCCTGACCTACTGAGTTACTCCAACACTTTGCGTTTTTATATGTTAGCATTACCGCAAAGACTGTAATCCTGCAGTTACTGAAAAACTGTCTGTATGACCAAGAAGCAGTTTTAGTCACCACCAGGCAGAGATGCTTCCAAAGGTTGTCCATGCACCAACAATAAAACACAATTGTATTTTTATTTTCGTTTAACACAATTTTTGAATGTTTTGGAGACAAAGGACTGATCCATACCCAAATAAGTCTAAAATGCTCGCCCCATGCCCATCGAGAGCTGATTTTTTCCTATTGGTAATTAATGTTCAGAGCCAGCTGCCAAGTGAGAAGGGAACACTGAGATTGGTCCTGACATGGCGACGTGATTAAGGACATTTCTCACACTCCTTCCATCTGGCCAAGCTGCAGTCCATGTGATGGTGACACTGCTGGGGTTCTTTGAGGCAATGTTGGCTGTGACTCACGCTGCAATGATGCTGGGTCATTAAAATTCATCTTCACTTGCACATTACTGTCAATAATGATGAAAAGGTCTCACGCTGACAGTTGTGTGGACTCACAGCTGAAATATTGTGAATTGTTAACCCGCCAGCAGCAGCAAAATAGAAAATGATAATACAATGTATTGTTCTTCTCGACACGACAGGGAAAAGGCCAATTTCTAAATCTTCACCACCTCAAAAATGAAAGACTATGTTAAATTCTCACTAAAAATTTTAATGGTCTTTACAATCCTTTGAATATATATGCTTTCATTTTGCAGCACTTGATATTACATGAAGGAAAAGCAGAGCACAGTGGAGCTAATTCATAGATGAAAAGGATAATAAAAGTTATAGTAATGTAGAAAAATACCTTGCACCACATGACCGAACTAATAGCAATACTGGCAGAATGCTGGAACATGTGTCATTTTCATTTATGTATTCATAATGAACAGCATAGACTCAGAAACGATTTTGCCAGAGTGCCTTAAAATAAACTAATGTACTGCACTGTCCCTACAAAGTGGTAAAATTAGGCAAATTCGACAGTGGCCTCAACAGCTATTAACATTTAAATGGAGCACTTGCAATAATTGTGATTACAGTGTACATCTGAGCAGGGAGTCAGAGCATGTGTGAGCAGGTATCTTTATCTGGTGACAATACTTTGTGTGACGGCCTGGAACGTAAGCGCATTTTACTCTCTCCTTTCTGCTCCCTTTACAAATGGCTCTTATTCGCAGAATGAAATTTCAGTTGCAAAACTGGATAAAGTGAGACAGCAAAGTGTGGAGGATTGTTTCAGTGGTGATCAGTAGATGTACACAGTCTCTTGCCAAAAGTAAGTGAAGCGAGGACCAGAGGACATAGGTTTCAGGTGAAGGGGAAAAGATTTAATAGGAATCTGAGGGGTAACTTTTTCACACAAAGGGTGGTGGGTGTATGGGACGAGCTGCCAGAGGAGGTATTTGCGGCTGGGACTATCCCAACGTTTAATAAACAGTTAGGCAGATACATGGATAGGACAGATTTGGGGGGATATAGACCAAATGAAGGCAGGTGGGATTAATGTAGCTGGAACATGTTGGTCGGTGTGGGCAAGTTGGGCCGAAGGGCCTGTTTCCACTCTGTAACACTCTGTAACTCTATGTCTCTATCAGGGTTTAACATATGTGTGTGTCACACTTGCTTCTTGTCTCCTTACAAAGGGATATCATTCCCATCACAAAAGGCCACCCTTCTTGGACCAGAACCCAAAAGGTTCATCATAGAGAGGAGTGAGGGCTGAAGTTCTTCACCCCATTCCTTTGCCCTGTGGATTTTTTTTGTCCTTTCTGGGACTGATTACATATGTCCTACCTATCACTCGGATATCCTGTCAGCAAGTAGTATATTGGTCATATATGTAATAACAAGGAAATGCAGTGTCTGGTTTACCAAAGATTGACACAAAGTGCTGGAGTAACTCAGCAGGTCAGGCAGCCTCTCTGGAGAAAATGGATTGGTGATGTTTCTGGTCGGACCATTACATGGGTGGAATTATAGTTACAAAGCCATCACCTAATATATTTTCCATTATTTATGCTGTAGCAGTGATGCATCCAAAAATTATTGATAGCCTCGGTGTCCTGTGTTGCTATGGTGATGGGAAGGTGATTTATTCTTTTCAATTCCAAAAGCGTGTTCCATCAATCGGTATAACATTAAACAAATTAGTTGTAATGAATTAGCCAATGCCAGTCCTGTGCCATCGCTATGTTTGTTAATATTACTTTAAAAAAAATCAGTCTTGGTCAGTGGCAAGGCAAGCATTTATTGATATATATAGAATGTACAACATAGAACAGTACAGCGCAGGAACAGGCATTTTCCCTGCCTATCCATATGCCTATCCAAAAGTCTCTCATAACATCTCTGCATCAATCACCATTCCCAGCAATGTGCTCCAGATATTCACCATCCTCTTTGTAAAAAAAACGTACACTACACATCTCTTAAAACTTTTCCCCTCACTTTAAAACTATGCCCTCAAGTATTCGATTTTTCCATCCTGGAAAAAGGTTCTGTGTCTACCCCAGAACTACGCCTCTCATAATTTTTTATACCTCTATCAGGTCTCCCTTCATCCTCCAGCGTTCCAGGGAAAACAATCCAAGTCTGTCCAACCTCTGCCTCCAGCCAATATCCCCTAATCCAGGCTTCATTTGTGTCAATCTTCTGTTCACCCTTTCCAAAGCCTCCACATCCTTCCTGTAATGGGGTGACCAGAACTGCACACAATTCTCCAATGTGGACCAAAACTTCCCATTGAAACCATGCAGTGTGTGTATATGGGTGTGTATATGTGTGAATACATAGGGATGGGTGGTATTATGTGTCTGTGTACGTGTGTGTATATATGTGTGGATGTGTGTGTATGCATAGGGATGGGTGGTATTTTCCTTCTCTTGTCCCTCGGTTCTCCAAAAGGAGCATTGCATGGTCATCATGTGCATCTCGGAGGGTCACTAGGCATTAGGTTACATTTTCTGAGTGAAGCAGAATGATCAAGTACTGAATATAATTGTGCGTTTGTCATGGCACAGAATTCCATTTTACACTGCACAATGCTAAATGAAGAGAATGCCACATTTCCAGTTTTATTCCATCTCTGGAATATCGGCTGCCGCGGTTAATTTCCTTAGCTATTCTTCCATTAAAACTTCATTCAAGCACGTGTCAATTTCAGTGTTTAAAATTCCAAACAATCCTGACTCTTCTCCATAGGGACTCTCCATGCACCTCCGATCATTTGAGAGTCTACTGCAAGTATCTTACGTAGCAGCGAGATACACATCCTACCAACATTAAATTGGCTCCCAGGCCTTCATGTTTATAAATGTTTTTGGTTTTTTTTCACCGACCAGCGATCCCCGCACACTAACACTATCCTACACACACAAGGGACAATTTACACAAACACACCAAGCCAATTAACCTGCATACCTGTACGTCTTTGGAGTGTGGGAGGAAACCGAAGATTTTGCAGAAAACCCGCGTGGTCAAGGGGAGTACGTACAAACTCCATACTGACAGCAACTGTAGTCGGTACCGAACCCGGATCTCTGGTGCTGCAAGCGCTGTAAGGCAGCAACTCAACTGCTATGTCACCATGACTGCCAAATCTTCTAATTTTCTGTTTAAGTTTCATTTTTTTCCTTGGCTTCTGGGCCTATAATTGCCCTAATATCTTCTTGTTGTTTCTTTTTTAAAACATTTTTTTTTACAATAGGTGTAGGGGTAGCCCAATCGGCCCTTCGAGCCAGCACCGCCATTAAATGTGATCATGGCTGATCATCCACAATCAGTGCCCCGTTCCTGCCTTCTCCCCATACCCCTTGATTCCGCTAGCCCTAAGAGCTCTATCTAACTATTTTTTTAATCGGCCAGTGAATCGGCCTCCACTGCCTTCTGAAGCAGAGAATTCCACAAATTCACAACTCTCTGTGTGAAAAGGTTTTTCCTCATCTCAGTTCTAAATGGCCTACCTCTTATTCTTAAACTGTGGCACCTGGTTCTGGACTCCCCCAACATCGGGAACAGGTTTCCTGCATCTAGCATGCCCAATCCCTTAATAATTTTATATGTTTCCATAAGATCCCCTCTCATCCTTCTAAATTACAGTGAATACAAGCCCAGTCATTCCATTCTTTCATCAAAAGACAGTCCCGCCATCCCGGGAATTAACCTCGTGAACCTACGCTGCACTCCCTCAATAGCAAGAATGTTCTCCCTCAATTTAGGGGGCCAAAACTGCACACAATACTCCAGGTGTGGTCTCACCAGGGCCATGTACAACTGTAGAAGGAACCTTTTTTGCTCCTATACTAAACCCCTCTCATTATGATGGCCAACATGCCATTAGCTTTCTTCACTGCCTGTTGTACCTGCATGCTTAAAGGCCTGTCCCACTTGGGCGTAATTTCAGCGTAATTTATGCGACATCATTTACGTGGCACGACGCGCGCACGGCGTGGTGGCGTAGGGAGTGAAGCGCAGTCGCGCACGGCGCCCCAGGATTTTGGGACTCACAGAATTTCCGGGTGCCACCTGCGTGACGTGCAAATGATGCCCATCTGGGACAAGCCCATTACTTTCAGTGACTGATGAACAAGGACCCCCAGGTCTCGTTGTACTTCCCCTTTTCCTAACCTGACACCATTCAGATAATAATCCACCTTCCCATTCTTGCCATCAAAGTGGATAACCTCACATTTATCCACATTATACTGCATCTGCCCACTCACCCAGCCTGTCCAAGTCACTCTGCATCCTCATAGCATCCTCCTCACAGTCCACACTGCCACCCAGCTTTGTGTCATCTGCAAATTTGCTAATGTTAATTTTAATTATTTCATCTAAATCATTAATGTATATTGTAAATAGCTGCGGTCCCAGCACCAAGCCTTGCAGCACCCCACTAGTCACTGCCTGCCTTTCTGAAAGGGACCCATTACTCCATACTCTTTGTTTCCTGTCTGCCAACCAATTTTCTATCCTTGTCAATTCCCTACCCCCAATACCATGTGCTCTAATTTTGTCCACTAATCTCCATTGATACCAATCTTGCATGAAACTCCTTCCTTCACCATGCCATTGGCAGTTATCTAAGTGTTTTCCTGCAGATGAAACCCACGAGAATGTTTGTGCACCAGATGAATTTTAATGACAATCTATAAATTTATGATCACCACAACTTCTTATTCTAGATTTTTCTAATAATTTGAATTTGAAATTCCCAGTGCAATGATAGGATTTGAACCCATGCCTCTGGATTAATAGTCCAGGCTCCTAGTCGAGTCCAGTCATTTTATAACTCTTCAAGCAAATAGTGCAAGAGTTCAGCTGCAACAAAAGATTGAAGTGGAACTAATTTGGTGTCAATAATCAGCCAAAACTCACAATCCCCGTATTTCATTCATATGGTGAAAAGACGATGTTCTAACATTATCTTCCTGCATTCTCTAGCACTGGCTGAAGACGGGTGCTGAATTTTTTGATAGGACATTGAGTTCTCACATGCATTGAAGTAAAGGTAGAATAACGAGTGGAAATGAGTGCCCATTATTATATTTTGACACATGGTACACCACTACTCAGGCATGTAATAGATAACAAGCATATAATTTATACAGCATCAAATTGATGTAATTTTTTGTTAGTTATGGGATTTGGTTTATGCTGGAGCAGTGTTAGAAAAGCTGTGTATGAGGCTCACCAAGATTTAGTATGTAGAAATTCTAGAAATGAAATGGAAAAGGGGATAATTGAAGGCGGTATAATAACTGAATGCCTTATTAATACTTTACCAGCCTTGAATTCTGAAATTCTGTGCCTTCAACCTCTAAATGACACTGATTTAAGTAATTTGTTCGTATATGCTCTATCTGCGTGACTGCCTCTAATTAAGTAGCACGTTTCTGAAGCCACTGATGTGCAAATCACCAAGAGCTGGTTTCTTCAGTTCTGGCGTGTCATCTGTCATCATTATTAGGCTGATTGTTACACTGGCTACATGCAGATAGTAACTAAAATGATAGTAACTAAAATATGACATATGTGTGCTTTGCAGAACATATGTCATATTTAAAAACAAATATTGAACAAGAATCTTATGATTCGGCTGATTAATCAATAACAAATATTCCAAAAGTATGATGGGAAATAAAAAATAAGGACTCCAAAATACAGTTAATTTAAAAAAAAACTCCCCCCACCCCAAAATTGAGCTTAGGTTCATCCTGTTTTCATTGATTATCCTTGAGATATTTCTACAATTTGATTGGAGTCCACCAGTGGTAAATTAAATTGATTGGACATGATTTGGAAAGGTACAAACCTGCATATATAAGGTCCCACAGTTGACAGTGCATGTCAGAGCAAACACCAAACTGTGAAGACGAAGGAATTGTCCGTAGACCTCTGAGACAGGATTGTGTTGAGACCCAGATCTGGGGAAGGGTATAAAACAATTTCTGCAACATTGCAGGTCCCGAAGAGCAAAGTGGCCTCGGTCATTCTCAAATGGAAGAACTTTGGAACCACCAGAACTTTGGAACGTCCTGGTCAAACTGAGCAATCGGGGGAGAAGGGCCTTGGTCAGGGAGGTGACCAAGAACCAGATGGTCACTTTGACAGAGCTCCAGAGTTCCTCTGTGGAGATGGGAGAACCTTCCAGAAGGACAACTATATCTGCAGCCCTCCAGCAATCAGGTCTTTATGTTAGAGTGGCCAGACAGATGCCACTCTTCAGTAAAAGGCACATGACAGCCCGCTTGGAGTTTGCCAAAAAGCCAAGAGAAAGAAGATTCTCTGGTCTGATGAAACCAAGATTGAACTCTTTGGCCTGAATGCCAAGTGTCACGTCTGGAGGAAACCAGGCACCGCTCATCACGGTGAAACATGGTGGTGGCAGCATCATGCTGTGGGGAGGTTTTTCTGCGGCAGGAACTGGGAGACTAGTCAGGATCAAAGGAAAGATGAATGGAGCAAAGTACAGAAAGATCCTGCTCCAGAGCATTCTGGACCTCAGACTGGGGCGAAGGTTCACCTTCCAACAGGACAACGACCCTAAGCACACAGCTAAGACAACGCAGGATTGGCTTCATGGCAAGTCTGTGAATGTCCTTGTGGCCCAGCCACAGCCCGGACTTAAACCCGATTGAACATCTCTGGAGGGACCAGAAAATAGCTGTGCATCGACGCTCCCCATCCAACCTGACAGAGCTTGAAAGGATCTGCAGAGAATAACGGGAGAAGTTACCCAAATACAGGTGTGCCAAGCATGTAGTCACATCCAATAAGACTTGAGGCTGTAATCGCTGCCAAAGGTGCCTCAACAAAGTACTGTGAAGGGTCCGAATACTTATGTAAATGTGATATTTCAGTTATTTCTTTTTAATTACTTTGCAAAAATTTCTAAACACCTGTTTTCACTTTTTTATTATGGGGTATTGTGTGTAGATTGATGATAAAAAAAGAATTTAATCCATTTTAGTATAAGGCTGTAACGTAACAAAATGTTGAAAAAGTGAAAGGGTCTGAATGCTTTCTGAATGCACTCTACATCTCTCCCTCAAAGACATAAATTGAACTTTAATATTTTTTTATTAGCAGAAGCCACATTGAAAAAAAAGCATTACTGGGGTTTTAGCTGATAAAAAAAATCAGACATATGGATACCGATAACTATCTGTGGAGAGAACAAAACCCCATTAACATGTTCTGAAACCATGGGGGATGCCAAAGAGGAGCAGATGCTGTGTCGAATTCTGAGTTAGTTCTGGTGCACAGCATCAATGGTTTAGTCTGGCCTAAGCCACCCATCCGGCAGGACCCGAAATGAGCTGTGGCCTGCTCCGTCCCCCCTCCTTGACGTGCATGTTGCCATCCAGAACTGAATTCAGGCTTCTGCCGAAGTGCGTGCTTATCTTTAGAGTTGTAGTATCGCCATGAAGTGTGCTCTTTCCATTATTTAATTTGCTTGCGTGTAACCAATGATTAACAATTTTTGCAGCTTGATAGCATCTTTGCTCCAGCTGCTCCACAATTGTTACGCGGTGCATGAAAAATCAGCATTAAAAGCATGAGAACCTTTGTCATTCGAAGCAGTGCCAGTGTAAAGCCTTCTGCACCCCCTTCCATCAAAACCAAGGGAGTGCTTTCCTCTTAATTATCATAAGAGATGCAGTATCTGATGCATGACAGACCACAATGCACTAAACACATGGTGGCAGTTATTCAATGCTCAACCAGGTACCTATTTATAAAGCACAGCTCTTAGGTTTAATTCATTCCCATTCATCTCTGTGTTGCTTATGATAATTTTATATACTATTACTCAACGTCATGCTGGAAGTGTTGGTCTGAGCTTCAAACCAGCGTGTATTTTAATAGCATGAGAAAAAAGAAAACAAATGCAAAGCTTCTTTCTGTTTTACTTGTTGTTAGTGATGGATGAATGAAATATTGATGAAGGCCTCTGACCCCTTGGGAGACACTCTTTGGAACAACCTAAAGTCCTGGCCGCTTCCAGCGTGACCATTTATAACATAATTCCATGAAATTAAACGTGCTGTTTAAAATTACATTATCGCTAAATCTTTATTTGTTCCAGGCCAAGTCCCTTTGTAATTTACATTTTGTAAGTCTCTTTTGTCCTCCTTATTTCCCCTACTACAATCCATCTGAAGAAGGGTCTGACCCAAAGCGTCACCTATCCAGGCACTCCGGAGATCATAAGGTCAAAAGGCGTAAGTGATAGGAGCAGAATTAGGCCATTCGGCCCATCAAGTCTACTCCGTCATTCAATCATGGCTGATCTATCTCTCCTAACCCCATTCTCCTGCCTTCTCCACATAACCCCTGACATCAGTACTAATCGAGAGCGACCTACTGAGTCACTCCAGCATTTTGTGTCATCCCTTTGTTAATAACTGGGTGGAATGGTCTCCTGCTCAATTAAGATGCGGATACAAGGAACTGCAGATTCTGGTTTACCAAAACAGACAAGTAACCTTGCGGAATTTCACATTTACAATGGAAACCCGTTATAGATGACAAGACACCTCCGAATGTCCTAGCACTTTTGCTGGTTCAAAATAATTTATATGGATTGTCTAAAAGATTCTGAGACTAGGGAACCGAGACAACCAAAATTACTGTTGTGAGAGCTGACTGTCTTGAGCACACAAGTACCCCAATTACTGATAGACAGACAAATGTGCCTAAGGCAATGCTTTATGTGCCAAGTGACAAAATAAGACACAAAGTGCTGGAGTAACTCAATGTGTCATGCAGCATCATTGGATAAGATGGACAGGTGACATTTCGGGTTCCGACCTAAAACATCCACGTTCTCCAGAGATGTTGCCTGAACTGCTGAGTTAATCCTGAACTTTGTGTGTCTTTTCCTATTCAATTAGCATCCTTTGTTTGTGGTTATCAACTAGATTTCCATTGTAAGGAATACTTACTGTAAAACTACATTTGCCTATTTTAGTTTGGCAAAGGGCAGGTAACAAGAAGGGGCAAGAAAATTGGAACATTGGGAAGCTACCAGATCCCTCAAATCTACCCCACCCTTCAATATAATCATGGCTGATCTCCCCCAGGCCTCCACTCCTCTTCTGTATCTCCTTCTTCTTCTTCTTCTTCTTCTTCTTCTTGCGAATGAAACATAAACCAAAGGAATAGTTAGATCTCGAGCCGGGTGTTAAGCAGCCAAGTTGTTGGCTCTGCGTCAATGTCTGCCAGGCCCTGAGCTCCATTTGGTGGGTGGTAGAGGGGGCACCCAGAGATGACATGGTTGGCTGTCTGTTGTTCTGCTCTGCCTTCAATGGGTTCTGTGGCACATTCCCAGAATCCATTGAACCCCCTGTCTTTCAAATGTTTGCCTTCATCCACTTAAAATATTTCTACTGAGCTACTCTCCATAATACTGATTTATCATTATGTGCAGTCATATTCATGTACGAGTACAAGAATGCATAACTTATTTATTGTGTATTTATAATATAGTTTATTGTGTATTATATGTCTTAGCTGCTCTCTTGCATCTCTCTCTCTCTCTCTCTCTCTCTCTCTCTCTCTCTCTCTCTCTCTCTCTCTCTATGTTGGCTGCAGCCATTATCTGCTTCGGTGAGGGAAGCAGGTCGGTGATTGATCAAAAGGCCCCTCGGAGACTGTGTCTGATTGGCCCCCGAGTGACCAGCGCATTATGTGATTGGGCACAATGCCCTTGGAGACAGTGGCTGATTGGACGGGAGGAGACCGATTTGATGATTAGACGGGAATTTTAAGGGAAGCTGGTCGGTGATTGGACGCAACCCCCTTAGAGACAGCGGTTGATTGGCCGCCAAATAATCGGGCATAAAAAATGAACAAATAGGAAAACAATAAAATCGGAATTCTGATATAAATCACAAGAATATCATGCCTGATCTGCAGCAAAGATACTAGTATTCGCTCTAGTATCTTTGATCTGCAGTTCCTTCCTATTAAAGAAGAACCCTGGCCCAAAACAACTCCTAATCCATTCCCTCCACAGATGCCGCTAGCCTGCTGAGTTCCTCCAGCACTCTGTGTTTTGTATTTAACTCTTGAAATTGAAGTTAGACATAAAGCTGGAGTAACTCAGCGGGACAGGCAGTAACTCTGGAGAAAAGACCCTTCCTCAGACTGAACTGAACTCTCGTCAGTGAGAGTACTTGTGATTGTCTGCAGAAGGGTCAGATTACTAACTAAATGGCGTCAAGTTGGGAAAAGGAGAAGTCCAACGGGATCTGGGGGTCCTTGTACATCAGTCTATGAAAGTAAGCATGCAGGCAGTGAAGAAAGCGAATGGCATGTTGGCCTTTATAACAAGAGGAATCGAATATAACCATATAACCATATAACAATTACAGCACGGAAACAGGCCCTCTCGGCCCTTCCAGTCCGTGCCGACCATTTGTTTTCCCCTAGTCCCATCTACCTGCACTCAGACCATACCCCTCCATTCCCTTCACGTCCATGTCCTTCTGCAGTTGTACAGAGCACCAGCGAGACCACACCTGGGGTGTTGTGTACAGTTTTGGTCCCCTAATTTGAGAAAGTACATTCTTGCTATTGAGGGAATGCAACGTAGGTTTACAAGGTTAATTCCCGGGTTGGCGGGACAGTAATATGCTGAGAGAATGGAGCAGCTGGGCTTGTATACTCTGGGGTTTAGAAGGATGAGAGGGAATCTCATTGAAACTTACAAGATTGTTAAGGGTTTGGACATGCTAGAAGCAGGAAACATGTTCCTGATGTTGGGGGAGTCCAGAACCAGTGGCCACAGTTTAAGAATAAGGAGTAAGCCATTTAGAACGGAGACAAGGAAACTTTTTCTCACAGAGAGTGGTGAGTCTGTGGAATTCTCTGCCTCAAAGGGCGGTGGAGGCGGGTTCTCTAGATGCTTTCAAGAGAGAGCTAGATAGGGCTCTTAAAAATAGCGGAGTCGGGATATGGGGAGAAGGCAGGAACGGGGTACTGATTGGGGATGATCAGCCATGATCACATCGAATGGCAGTGCTGGCTCGAAGAACCGAATGGCTGAATGGCCTACTCCTGCACCTATTGTCTAAAATTAAAAAAAGAAGTCCCTTCTTCAGACTGACAGTCAAGGGAAAGGGAAATGGGGGATATATACACATCTTCCGTTCATTTGTCCTTCGTACCGTCTATATTTCTTGTTTCTCTTTCCCCTGACTCATTCTGAAGAAGGGTCTCGACCCGAAATGTCATCTGTTCCGCTTTATGATCGTTGCTTTTGCCCGTCTGTCCGCTCGTTCGCTCGCCCTTGGATTAAGTAGCGCAGGCCACAGCTGTGAATTCACGCACAGGATGGAAACTGGAAACTGAAAAGTGGGGGAACGCCGTCCCCCTGCGTACCCGCCCATTTCCATCACTGGTCGAGAATCGCTGGTTGGTGCAGACTCGGAGGGATGAAGGGCCTGTTTCTATGCTGTATGTCTAAACTAAAACTGATCTAAACACACTGGGATATCATGAGATTGTGGGATTTACAATTTGACATTAAAACATTATTGTAGCGGCCTGGACGGGGTCAGGAAAAGTTCAGACGCCAGGCAGGTTCAAACAGTGGTCTTAATCACACTGCGAGAGCACACCACACAGGGACCTTGGGAAACCCCGTGGCAGACCAACCTCCCTGTCCCTCAATAGTCGAGGGGGATGATCCAAGGGACCGCCACATTATTTTAATTAATATTTCCATTTGATTCCAGTCACAATCCAGCGAGTTGGTTCATAATCTTTCCAGATCTCTAGGAAATAGGGAATATTCCCGTATATTTTTGCTGGGAAGGCTGATAACCAGAGAGTGGGGACACGGATTATCATGAGGGCAGGTGCGGATTCTGTTCCTGACTCCAGCCTATGGACGCAGCTTGACAATTAGATTGTTCGGTGGGCATTAGGGACGTCCCCAATCCCATTAGGTCAGCAAGTATCAGTATCTCCTTCTTACTGACAAGGCTCCATGTTAAAATATTACAAAATAAATGTAAGACATCATTAACATTTGTCACCATGACTCCGGAGATTAATGATGGCTGTTTTCCCAGAGTCGAGTGGAATAAAACAGGAAGATGTGTAAAAGCTGCCCTGTAAATGTCCATTAGGGCATATTCATTTTGACATCTACTCAGCCAAACCCCCTTAGGATCTTATATTTTATAATAAGATCACTGCACATTCTTCAAAAAGCGGCCTTGTAAATGTCCACGGACATATTCATTTCTTTGAAATGCAAACTTTGATTTTCATCTACAACAAAAAAAAACAGTTTTGGACCATCTCACGCATTCCAGCTCAGGCCACCTTTCGTCTCACGTTTGATTTGATGATCAACTCTTTTTGGAATAGTAGTTTCTATCCCACATTCCCTCTAGGTTGCTGATGATTTTTTATTTACCATTCTTTTATATGTTTCACTGTGATATTTTTCTTACACAGGGCGTTTCAGTGTCTTTGCCTCAGTATCACTTTGACCATATTCAAGCTGCTGGAGACGAGGCACACAATGCAGGTTGATACTTCTGGACAAGAGTGAAGGTTTAGGCTCTTTTGGAGGTTCAAGTTTGCAATGGAATCACACAATCAATATCTACATGCCTGGCAGGACAAGTATTGTATATAAGGTCCTGCTGCGGGTTTTCAAGGTAGAGTCCAGAATTCTCCCAGTGCCCTGGTTATGATTAACTCCTCTATTCAAGGCATCAAAATAGATTAACTATTCATTGTTCACCTTATTTCTATTTGTGGTCCCTCACAGTTTGCAAGTTGGCTGGAATTCTAATTTTATACCTGTTTATCCCCCCTCAATCAATAAAAATGGTCTTTGGAGTTTGTGTTGTGCACACTTAAGGTTCCAATGACTTGGTTGATTGAGAGAGAAGGAACTGCAGATGCTGGAATCTTGAGCTAACCTCAATATGCTGGAAGGAGGAACTCATCATGTCAGGCAGCATCTGTGGAGGGAATATGCAGGTGATAATTCAGAACATAGACCATAGAACATAGAACAGTACAGCACAGGAACGGGCCGTTCGGCCCACAATGTTTGTGCCGAACATGATGGCAAGTTAAACTAATCTCATATCCCTCTATTCCCTGTTTCTTTTGTGCCTATCTAAAAGTTTTTTAATGCCATTATTATATCTGCCTCCATCACCATCCCTGACAATGTGTTCCAGGCCTCCAACACTCTCTGTGTAAAAAACATGTCCTGCACATCTCCATTAAATCTTTCCTCCTCTTACCTTATAGCTATAGTCTCTCATGTTGGACATTTCCAACCAGGCAAACAGGTTCTGACCGTCTGCCCTACCTAAGCCTCTTATAATTTTATATTTCTAGCAACTCTCCCCTCATCTTGAGTTGATCATGGGGAACAAGGATATGGCGGACCAATTGAATAACTACTTTGGTTCCGTCTTCACTAAGGAAGACATAAATAATCTGCCTGAAATAGCAGGGGACTGTGGGTCAAAGGAGGAATTGAGTGAAATCCAGGTCAGTCGGGAAGTGGTGTTGGGTAAATTGAATAGATTAAAGGCCGATAAATCCCCAGGGCCAGATAGGCTGCATCCAGAGTACTTAAGGAAGTAGCTCAGGAAATAGTGGATGCATTAGTGATAATCTTTCAAAACTCTTTAGATTCTGGAGTAGTTCCTGAGGATTGGCGGGTAGCAAATGTAACCCCTCTTTTTAAGAAGGGAGGGAGAGAGAAAACGGGAATTACAGACAGTTAGTCTAACATCAGTAGTGGGGAAACTGCTAGAGTCAGTTATTAAGATGGGATAGCAGCACATTTGGAAAGTGGTGAAATCATTGGACAAAGTCAGCATGGATTTACAAAAGGTAAATCATGTCTGACGAATCTTGTGGAATTTTTCGAGGATGTAACTAGTAGCGTGGATAAGGGAGAACCAGTGGATGTGGTATATCTGGACTTCCAGAAGGCTTTCGACAAGGTCCCACATAAGAGATTAGTATACAAACTTAAAGCATACGTATTAGGGGTTCAGTATTGATGTGGATAGAGAACACGGGTCCTTTTCACAATGGCAGGCAGTAACTAGTGGGGTACCGCAGGGCTCAGTGCTGGGACCCAGCTATTTACAATATATATCTGGATGAGGGAATTGAAGGCAATATCTCCAAGTTTGCGGATGACACTAAGCTGGGGGCAGTGTTCGCTGTGAGGAGGATGCTAGGAGACTGCAAGGTGACTTGGATAGGCTGGGGTGAGTGGGCAAATGTTAGATGCAGTATAATGTGGATAAATGTGAGGTTATCCACTTTGGTGGCAAAAACAGGAAAGCAGACTATTATTTAAATGGTGGCCGATTCAGCGAGACCTGGGTGTCATGGTACTCATTGAAAGTAGGCATGCAGGTGCAGCAGGCAGTGAAAAAAGCGAATGGTATGTTAGCTTTCATAGCAAAAGGATTTGAGTACAGGAGCAGGGAGGTTCTACTTCAGTTGTACAGGGTCTTGGTGAGACCACACCTGGAGTATTGCGTGCAGTTTTGGTCTTCTGACATTATTGCCATAGAGGGAGTGCAGAGAAGGTTCACCAGACTGATTCCTGGGATGTCAGGACTGTCTTATGAAGAAAGACTGGATAGACTCGGTTTATACTCTCTGGAATTTAGGAGATTAAGAGGGGATCTTATAGAAACTTACAAAATTCTTAAGGGGTTGGACAGGCTAGATGCAGGAAGATTGTTCCCGATGTTGGGGAAGTCCAGGACAAGGGGTCACAGCTTAAGGATAAGGGGGAAATCCTTTAAGACCGAGATGAGAAAGACTTTCTTCACACAGAGAGTGGTGAGTCTCTGGAACTCTCTGCCACAGAGGGTAGTTGAGGCCAGTTCATTGGCTATATTTAAGAGTGAGTTGGATGTGGCCCTTGTGGCTAAGGGGATCAGAGGGTATGGAGAGAAGGCAGGTATGGGATACTGAGTTGGATGATCAGCCATGATCATATTGAATGGCGGTGCAGGCTCGAAGGGCTGAATGGCCTACTCCTGCACCTAATTTCTATGTTTCTATGTTTCTATCTTCTGATGCTCCAGAGAAAACAATCCAAGGGCATCCAACCTCTCTCTGTTGCCGAAACTCTCCAATCCAAGCATATAGATCCAAGGTTCCATCTTTAGACTGATTGTAGTAGAGGGGAGGAGGCCAGAAAAGAGATGTGGTGACACGACAATGCCTGACAAGTGATAGGTTGATAGAACTGAAGGGGGTTTGATTTGCAGATGTGTTGTGAAGACTTTTGACACGTTTTCCTTCATCTACCAGGGAATTGAGTGTGGAAGTTGGGACGTTATGTTACAGTTGTACAAGAGAAAGTTAAGGCCACAGTTTGAATATTGTGTTCAGTTTTGGTCACCTTATTAAAGAAAAATGCTATTAATTTGGAAAGAATGCAGAAAATATTCACAAGGATTTTGTCGAGACTCAAGGGCCTGAGCTATAAGCAGAGATTGAACAGGCTAGGACTTTATTCATTGGAAGTTCGGAGATAAAGAGTGGTCCTACAGAAGTGTATAAAATCATGGGGGGGGGGGGGGAATAGGTTCAGTGAGCACACAGAGCCTTTTTACCAGGATAGGGGAGCCTAGAACTAGAGGGCATAGCTTTAAAGTGAGAGGGGAACGTTTTAGTAGAAACCTTAAGGAAACTTTTTTGCTATGTGGAACAAACTCCCAAAATAAGTTGTTGAAGCTGGTATAATTACAACACGGTGGCGGAGCAGTAGAGCCTTATAGCACCAGAGACCCGGGTTCAATCCTGACTACGGGTGCTGCCTGTACGGAGTTTGTATCTTCTATCTGTGACTGCATGGTTTTACATTGGGAGCTCTGGTTTCCTCCCACATTCCAAAGATGTACAGGTTTGTAGGTTAAATGGCTTCGGTAAGAATTCTAAATTATCCCTAGTGCGTAGGATAGTGCTGGTGTAAGGGAATCGCTGGTTGGTGCAGAGTCAGTGGGCCGAAGGGCTTGTTTCCTCACTGTATCTCTAAATGACACTAAACTAAAAGACTTTGGACAGATAGCTGGATTTAAAAAAATGTTTTAGATGATACAGGCCAGGCGTGGACAAATGGGACTAGTTTGGATGGGGCATCTTGGTTGGCATGGACGACTTGGGAAGAAGAGTCTGTTTCTACGCTGTATGATTCTGTGCTCGAAACTCGGGACAATGAGGGCAGCAATGGTGCAGCGGTAGATTTGCTGCCATACAGTGTCCAGAGACCCATGTTCGATCCTAAGTAAGGGGGCTGACTGTACGGAGTTTGCACGTTTTCCTTGTGATTGTGTATGTTTTCTCTGGGTACTCTGGTTTCCCCCCCACATTCCAAACATGTGCAGGTTTGTAGGTTAATTGGATTCTGTGAATTGTTCCTAGAGAGTAGGATGGAACTAGAGTACAGGTGATTGTTGGTCGGTGTGGGCTGAAGGGCCTGCTTCCCCACTGTATTTCTAAACTAAACTAAACTAAACCTAACTCAATTCCAAAGGTTTCACCTGGCCTCTCCGAGACTCTCTCCACCTTACTGTCTCCAGTATATTTCCAACTAATCATAAAGTGATCTGATTAAATTAAAGAAGCATCTATTTTTGTAATGCTCTATGACTTTTAACTCTGGGTTGTTTAATGCATTGGCCAGCAGATTAAATGTTAATTACTTGATGCTCAAGGAGATCGCAATTCCAGCAAGTTAATATATTAAACACAGCTGCCCACTCCTATCTCTGTTCCACTGTTGTTATTAACACCAGGCGTGCAGAATTTGATATCAACCATAACTAGACAGATGAGTAAAGTCTTAAACCTCACACGCAGTCCTACATTTCAAGAAAGCACTGCACTGATTGATCAACTTAATTCAATAATCACATTTCATGAAAAGCTTTTAATTGCCATTTTTCAATTTGAAAATACAGTCTACAAAGGCACAAGAACAAGTATAACTCAGACTTAGTCTTGTCATACTTGAAGAGATGAATCAGCGATACTCTAATATAGACTGAAAACAATGGGATGCTCAGAGCAATAAAAAAATTGTCCAGGAACTTATGATGGATTTCATTTTACTGTAATTAATTATAAACCTTGTACTTCATGAGCTCGCCACAGACTGAGATTAGGGTGGAAAGATTAAAAGTGTCTGTTGTAATTAGTTTTCCAGTTTCTACAGTGAAGAAAGATAATTGGTATTCAACTATTTTAGACCGCAGTTCAAAAATAAGTCATACGGCATAATTTGAATGCTGAAATGATTATAACACAATTTTCAGACTGGTAACTAAAGTTCATACACTATCTCGGTGGATTCTGCATTAAATCTTCAACAAAGTGAAATGCTGAACAAAGCTCAGAAGGATTTTGTAAAAGTTTGATGTTACATCAACTGTCAAAGCAAGGGCAATTGCATTTAGTGTGAACTCTGCAGAGAACTTCTTTGATGATAATTCTTTCTATATGAGAGGTAGCAATATGCCATTGGGATTGTTGCGTAATTGGAGAGGGGGAAAATGTGATACTGAGTCAACTAATATGGATGGATTTATGGGGAGAACGAAATCCTAATCATATAAAGGAAAAGGCAACCAGAGTCAGTCTGAAGAAGCGTCCTGACCTGAAACATTGCCTATCCATTCCCTCCACAAATGCTGCCTGACACACTTAGTTACTCCAGCGCTTTGTATTTTTCTCAAGATATTAGAATCTTCATCTCCCTGCATAGTATTTTTCTCAAGATATCAGAATCTTCAGTTCCCTGCATTTCCAAAAGGCATTAGAACATAGAACACAGAAGAGTACAGCTCAGGAACAGGCCCTTCAGCCCCCAATGTCTGGGCCAAAACTTAATGCCAAGAGCATGTCTTATCTGCCTACACATAATTCATATCCCTTTATATCCACATGCCTATCCAAAAGTGTCCAAGTGTCACAATTGTATCTGCCTCAACCACCACCCTTGGCAGCATGTTTAGGGCACTCACCAGCCCCTGTGTAAATAAAATCTGAAATGAAAATGCTGCAAGTACCTATCATCTAGTGAGAGAGAAATATTATTGACCTGAAAGTTTAGCTTTGCTACTCTCTCCAAAGATGTTGCCTGACCTCCTGAGCCTTCCAGCAATGCGTGGTGGCAGGCCTGGCTCATCACCACAAAGAAAGACCCGCACGGCCTGCAGGGGGGGAATTTGGAAGCCGCCAAGCTTGGCTCCGAAGACCAGAGAGCCGAGGAAGAGGGAGACGCTGGCGACGACGAGCGGTGGGCCGGTGGGAGAGGGACCAGTGTATTGCATCCAGCGCCTTCAAGGTCGGCTGCAGGAGGCACCCTCTGGGACACTAAGTCAGACGGGCAGGGAAAGGGACATTGGTACATGGGACGAGCCGGTCAAGGGCGAGCCGGTCAAGGAGGCCCTGGAGCAGCCAGGATTACCTGGATCAGGGACCACTCCAGTACATCGAGCGCTTGGACTGGACATTGTACTTTTGTAAATGGCGCCAAAATATGGCGGCTCGTGCATGTGCAATCAATGCAAAAATAATTTTACTGTGCAGTGCACACGTGACAATATTGCACCATTGAACCATTGAGTACATCCAGCATTTTCTGTTTGTATTTGTTTACCCAATACCTACAGTACAGTCTGAAGAAGGGTCTCAACCCGAAACATCACCCATTCCTTCGCTCCACAGATGCTGCCTCACCTGCTGAGTAACTCCAGAATTTTGTGTCTTCCTTTCTTAATCATAGTTTTTACAGTATCGGTATTAACTTCATTGACAGAGCTGTTGGTCACAAACTTACATTCCAGGATACTTCACAGCATTTCCTCCTTAGTGTGTTTTCTCCTCTTCTACACAGAGGAGATTTCAAGGAGGTATAAAAGTAATCTTTGTTTTCAAATGAGAAACCAACCCAACCTTATAGTCACCATAAGGTGACAGACGAGGTGAACATGTGCCTCGAAAGGTTTATATGAATGGGTTTATAAGAATGCAGTTTATGCCACTTCTGTTATAAATGTTCAAAAGCAGAATTTGTGAGGGTGATTAGTTATATGGATTAATGCTTCGAATCATGCCTCGGGCTGTTGACATAAAGCACCTATCAAATATATGGGAAATTCAATAAAGCATTAAAAAAGATTACACTCATTACACCCTTGTAGATGAATAACATTTCCCAACATGCATATTTTGAAAGGAATCCAATATCAATTGTGTGCTAATAACCAATGACATTTCATAACACCTAAAATTTAATTAGCACTATGTGTTTTAGTCGGAATTCATAAACAAGTCAATGGACACACTAAGGTTTATGACAGCACCATTAAACAAATTTACTCCTATAATTTTATCTTCCAGTTGCCCCACCCCCAGCCTTACGGCACCAGAGACACAGGTTCGATCCTGACTACAGGTGCTGTCTGCATGGAGTTTGTACATTCTCCTCGTGAACTACGTGCATTTTTCCTGGGAGCTCCGGTTTCCTCCCACACTCCAAAGACATGTTGGTTTGTAGGTTAATTGGCTTGGCAAAATTGTAAATAGTCCCTAGAGTATGTAGGATAATGTTAATGTGCGGGGATCGCTGGTCGGCGTGGACCTGGTGGGCAAATGGGCCTGTGGGGAGGGATTCAAATAGAGAAAGCCAGTAGACAGGGTCTGAGGGAGGAGGCAGAGAAGGGAAGCACTCAGGCCCAACATGTAGGGGGGAAAGAAGAAAAAAATAATAAACAGAGAATAAGAGGTGGTGGGTTTCCAGGGCAAAAATCAAAAGGGACCACTTGTCAACATCATTTTATAAGGAGTAAGAGTGTTGTAAAAACAAGCCTGAAGGCTTTGTGTCTCAATGCAAGGAGCATTCGTAATAAGGTGGACGAGTTGAATGTGCAGATAGCTATTAATGACTATGCTCTAGTTGGGATCACGGAGACATGGCTCCAGGGGGACCAAGGCTGGGAGCTGAACATCCAGGGATATTCAATATTCAGGAGGGATAGAGAGAAAGGAAAGGGAGGTGGGGTAGCGTTGCTGGTGAGAGAGGAGATTAATGCAATAGAAAGGAAGGACATTAGCTTGGAGGATGTGGAATCGATATGGGTAGAGCTGCGAAATTCTAAGGGGCAGAAAACGCTAGTGGGAGTTGTGTACAGGCCACCTAACAGTAGTAGTGGAGTAGGGGATGGCATCAAACAGGAAATTAGAAATGCGTAAAACAAGGGTAAAACAGTTATAATGGGTGACTTCAATCTACATATAGATTGGGTGAATCAAATGGGCAGGGGTGCTGAGGAAGAGGACTTCTTGGAATGTATGCGGGATGGTTTTCTAAACCAACATTTAGAGGAACCAATGAGAAAGCAGGCTATTCTAGACTGGGTATTGAGTAATGAGGAAGGGTTAGTTAGCAGTCTTGGGTACACAAAAGGCTGGAGAAACTCAGCTGGTTCAGCAGCATCTAAGGAACGAAGGAGATAGGTGCCGTTTCGGGTCGAGACCCTTCTTCAGACTTAGTTAGTTAGCAGTCTTGTTGTGCGGGGCCCCTTGGGCACGAGTGACCATAATATGGTTGCGTTCTTCATTAGGATGGAGAGGGACCTAATTAAGTCAGAAACAAGGGTTCTGAACTTAAACAAATGTAACTTTGAAGGTATGGGAAGTGAATTGGCCAAGATAGACTGGCAAGTGATTCTTAAAGGGTTGACAGTGGATGTGTAATGGAAGGTATTGAAAGACTGCATGGATGAACTACAACAATTGTTCATCCCAGTTTGGCAAAAGAATAAATGGGGGCAGGTAGTGCATCCATGGATAACAAGGGAAATCAGGGATAGTATAAAAACAAAAGATGAAGCATACAAATTAGCCAGAAAAAGCAGCCTACCAGAGGACTGGGAGAAATTCAGAGTTCAGCAGAGGAGGACAAAGGGCTTAATTAGGAAAGGGAAAATAGATTATGAAAGAAAACTGGCAGGGAACATAAAAACTGACTGCAAAAGGTTTTATAGTTATGTGAAGAGAAAGAGATTAGTTAAAACAAATGTAGGTCTGATGTTGAGCGTCGACCACTCTCAGTAATCAATGAATGTCGTGAAATGCTCCCCACCTACTGGCACAAGGGACTTCTTAACATCTAGTCCTGTGTATTTGATTCTAGGTCCCTTGCAGTCAGAAATAGGTGAATTGATCATGGGGAACAAGGACATGGCAGACCAATTGAATAACTACTTTGATTCTGTCTTCACTAAGGAAGACATAAATAATCTGCCGGAAATAGCAGTGGACCGGGGGTCAAATAAGGTGGAGGAACTGAGTGAAATCCAGGTTAGCCGAGAAGTGGTGTTGGGTAAATTGAATGGATTAAAGGCCGATAAATCCCCAGGGCCAGATAGTCTGCATCCCAAAGTACTCAAGGAAGTATCCACAGAAATAGTGGATGCATTAGTGATCGTTTTTCAAAACTCCTTAGATTCTGGAGTAGTTCCTGAGGATTGGAGGGTAGCTAATGTAACCCCACTTTTTAAAAAAGGAGGGAGAGAGAAAATGGGGAATTACAGACCAGTTAGTCTAACATCGGTAGTGGGGAAACTGCTAGAGTCCGTTATTAAAGATGGAATAGCAGTACATTTGGAAAGTGGTGAAATCATTAGACAAAGTCAGCATGGATTTACGAAAGGTAAATCATGACTGACGAATCTTATAGAATTTTTCGAGGATGTAACTAGTAGAGTGGATAAGGGAGAACCAGTGGATGTGTTATATCTAGACTTTCGGAAGGCCTTCGACAAGGTCCCACATAAGAGATTAGTATACACACTTAAAGCACATGGTATTGGGGGTTCAGTATTGATGTGGATAGAGAACTGGCTGTCAGACAGGAAGCAAAGGGTAGGAGTAAGCGGGTCCTTTTCAGAATGGCAGGCACTAACCGCTGGGAGGATATGTGTTAGTTTGCAGATGTGAGGAGGATGCTAGGAGGCTGCATGATGACTTGACTAGGCTGGGTGAGTGGGCAAATTCATGGCAGATGCAGTATAATGTGGATAAATGTGAGGTTATCCACTTTGGTGGCAAAAACAGGAGGGTAGACTATTATCTTAATGATGGCAAATTAGGAAAAGGGGAGATGCAACGAGACCTGGGTGTCATGGTACACCAATCATTGAAAGTAGGCATGCAGGTGCAGCAGGCAGTGAAGAAAGCAAATGGTATGTTAGCATTCATAGTGAAAGGATTTGAGTATAGGAAAGCATGGCGATTCTATTGCAGTCATGTACAGGGTCATTTGGAACGGGGATGAGACCACACCTCCATACCCCGGAGTATTGCATACAGTTTTGGTCTCCAACGTGATCTGAGAAAAGACATTCTTGCCATAGAGGGGGTACAGAGAAGGTTCACCAGACTGATTCCTGGGATGACCTCCCGGTGGCTCAGGACTTTCATATGAGGAAAGACTGGATAGACTTGGCTTGTACTCACTAGAATTTAGAAGACTGAGGGGGGAGCTTATAGAAACGTACAAAATCCTTAAGGGGTTGGATAGGCTAGATGCAGGAAGATTGTTTCTGATGTTGTGGAGGTCCAGAACAAGGGGTCACAGTCTAAGGATAAGGGGGAATTCCTTTAGGATCGCGATGAGGAAAACATTTTTCACACAGAGAGTGGTGAGTCTCTGGAATTCTCTGCCACAGAAGGCAGTTGATGCCAGTTCATTGGCTATATTTAAGTGGGAGTTAGATGTGGCCCTTGTGGCTAAAGGGATCAGGGGGTATGGAGAGAAGGCAGGTACAGGATACTGAGTTGGATGATCAGTCATGATATGGGCCGAAGGGCCGAATGGCCTACTCCTGCACCTATTTTCTATGTTTCTATGTTTCTATGTTTCCACGCTGTATCTCTAAACTAAATTAAGCTAAAACTTAAATAATGTGGGTATTACCAGTCATTTTCTTCAGCTAATTATTCCATTTGGTTCATTGTTTTTGTTGGAATTTTTTATTCTAATGATTTATAAATGCCCTTCGATAACGTACAAAAAAATGATGATGTCCCAAGGCCCTTTACAATTCCCCCCAAACCTGGTGATATTGAATTTCACCCTCACCACTTCTTGTCTAATCAATTTTCCACTCAAATCTTTTTAAAACAACTTCATCCTCGTCCTTTTAACATTCTGCTTCAATCATTTTCTCACATTCACATCTGGCTGACTTATTAACCAAAAAAATCTGCTTTCCTTATACATGCCAAAGGTTTCCATATTCCCACGCATGTATCTCATCCCCAGCAGGCCACTTACTAAGATATTAAGTGGCTTATGTGGCTTAAGAAGCCACAGGATGCCAGAATGGACAGCAATGTGAGCAGCTAATATTGCCATTGCCTCACAACTCCAGCAACCCCAGCTCAATACTGATATCCGGTGCAGCCTGTGTGGCATTTGCACATTTTTGGTAACAGTTTGACTATTGGAATTTATTTAGTCAGAGGGTGGTGAATCTGTGCAATTCATTGCTACAGAAGGCTGTGGAGGCCAAGTCAATGGATATGTTGAAGGCAGAAATTGATAGATTCTTGATTGGTGTATGCGTCAGGGGTTATAGGGTGAAGGCAGGAGCATGGGGTTGAGTGGAAAAGACAGATCAGCCTTGATTGAATGGTGGAGTAGAATTGATGGGCTGAATGGCCTAATTTCTGCTCCTATGAACATGAACTCCCTGTGTCACCACGTTCTCGGTGGGCTCTGGTTTCCTCACACATCCCAAAGCACTGGAGGTTAGTGGCCATTATAAACTGCCCCTCATGTATAGGTGAGCGGTAGGATCTGGGGAAGATGATGAGGACACAGGGAGAATCACATTCAAACACTCGAGAACAAACATGAAGAGCTCAGGGCAAGGCTGCTGTTTCAAAGGAAGATCGGCGATTACAGTGCCCTTTGTTTCACTGAAACATGATTCACATCTGATTCACCTGACCCTGCTAGACAACCTGAAGGCTTCTCCATTTATGGTATGGACTGCACAGAGTCCTCAGGCAAGGGAACCAGTGTCAGCATCTGCTCTTTGATCAGTGCTTTGCGGTGCACTGATGTGACGTTCTGAGCTCAATTCTGCTCCACTGACCTGGAATACCTGTACGTAAAATGTTGTGTCTAAATTAGTCCACTGAGGGAATTCACCTCATCCATCTTGTCGGCACTCTACATAACACTCCAAGCCATCATAACCTTATGTCATGGTGACAGAACAACGACCTCGCCCTTAATGTCAGCCAAACTAACGAGTTGGTTATTGACTTAAGGAAGCATTGCGGGTGGAGTAGAGCAGGTGTTCTACACAACCATGTCCCCATCAATGGAGTTGCTGTAGAGATGGATTACAGCTTCCAGTCCCTAGTTATCCATATCACCAGCAGCCTAACATGGTCCCTTCATACTGATGTGGTGGTCAATAAATTGCATCAACGTATTTACTTTCTAAGGCATCGGTGTAGATTTGGCAGAGAAGATTCAGGGACAGGATCTTCCCAGCTGTTATCAGGCAACTGAACCATCCTACCACAGCCAGAGTGCAGTGTTGAACTACTATCTACCTCTGTGGTGACCCTCGGACTATCCTTGATCAGACTTTGCTGGCTTTACCTTGCACTAAACTTTATTCCCTTATCATGTATCTTTGCACTGTAAATGGCTCGATTGAAATCATCTATTGCCTTTCCTGACTGGATAGCACGCAACAAAAGCTTTTCACTGTACCTCGGTACACGTGACAATAAACTAAACTGAACCGAACTAAACTGTTCTGAGCATGTCCAGGAGGATTCTGTCAAACGTCTGCAGGTGCGCTATTGAAAGAGTCTGGACATGATGCATCTCTGTCTGCTGTGGCAACTGCTCCGCTGCTTGAACCTGCAGAGAGCGGGGAACGCAGCACAGTCCATCGCAGGCTCATCACTTCCTTCCATCTAGTTCATCTCCACTGTGTGTTGCAGGAGAAAGGCAGAAAGTATCATCAAGGATGCCTGCTCTTGTGGCCATGCCCCTTTCTTTCTTCTACCCTCTGGGAGAACATGCAGGCGCTTGAAACTTCAATTTTTCAGACAAGAACAACGTCTTCCTTGCTGCCATACGACTTCTGAACCAATCACCTCGTACATATTCCCTTCCCAGAGGTGCTGCCGCATACGCTTACTCTTAGCTCTAACTCATTTGGTTATTCTGTTATCGTACTTTCCTACTTTTTGTACTAATTCAGGTTGCATTATAATCTTTGCACGATTCTGCTGGGCAATTACCAATTGACAATACATTTCAATTTTCCAATGTGTCAATTTGGCATTGTTTAAAAGTGCTCTTAACTTTCCAATTCCAACCCTACCACAACCCCATCACCAGCCCCAGCTCCAACCATGGAAGATGTGGCCAACTGAATAGGCTTTTCCAGGAATAAAGGATGTAGTTTGTGAACCACAGAGTTAAAATTCTCGAGAAATAAACTGTTCAGTATGTTATTCTTTGGTATTTATTTTAACAGTCTGAAATGATTTTAAACAAGGGTCTATTTTTTTAAATTATCAGGTTCATAAAAGGATAAGGCAAGGCATTAGGAAAAACAAAATATCTAAAGTGAATGGGAAAGAACCAGAAATTAATTCTGACCTCCAGCTTTTTGTAATGCTATTTATGAGCTCAAACTACTTCTGTTGACTTATCTGATAGTATACCTTATTATTTTATTTATTTTCATATTTTTAATTTCATATTTTTAATTTTCATTCTTAAACTGTATTATTGTTTATTATTGTCTTTTTTATTTCTCCTACACCCTGATTTGCCATTAACGCTCATTTTCAGATGGGAGCGGATTTTGTATAAGCCCTCCGGGCTTCCCTTCCCTCCCAGCCCTGTGTGGTATTATAAATTGATCGTTTGTCTTCTTTTAAAACATGGTGCAAATAAATAAATAAACAAATTTGTGCAGTGTAACCTTTAAGTGCCATATGCGATACAAATTCATTGGGTGATTCTTGGAAAAGTGCAGCCTGCGACTTTCCCAAGAATCTTCCAATGGAATTGTATATTTCATTATTTTCCTTCTTGGCCTTGGAATGCACTAACAGTTTTTGGTGGCCACATTAGCGCTTTGCTGCCCAGCCGCAGGCATTGTACAGCTGTGGCCCTCTCCGTGTTTTATGCCTGTGCAAGTCTGTGGGCGGCACGGTGGCGCAGCGGTAGAGTTGCTGTCTTACAGCGCCAGAGACCCGGGTTCGATCCTGACCACGGGTGCTTGTCTGTACAGAGTTTGTACATTCTCCCCGTGACCTGCGTGGGCTTTCTCCAAGATCTTCGGTTTCCTCCCACACTCCAAAGACATACAGGCCTGTAGGTTAATTGGCTTGGTATAAAAATGTAAATTGCCCTTACTGTACGCAGGATAATGATAATGTGTGGGTATCACTGGTCGACACGGTCTCGGTGGGCCAAAGGGCCTGTTTCCACCCTGCATCTCTAAAACTAAAACTTAAAACTAAGTCATGGCTGTTGCAGCAGATGCAGGCAGAAGCAAGTCTTTGCACAAACCAGTCTGAACAGGTGCTGGATAGTGGAGTCTGGGCTCAGGAAGTTCAATTATACAATGATTCAACGATACTTTATTGTCACATGTACTTAGATACAGTGAAATTCTTTGTTTGACATGTGATGAAAAAATGAAAGAATGGATCGACTGGGCTTATATTCACAGGAATTTGGAAAGATGAGAGGTGATCTTATGGAAACATATAAAATTCTTAAGGGATTGGACAGGCTGGATGCAGGAAAAATGTTCCCAATGTTGGGGGAGTCCAGAACCAGGGGTCACAGTTTAAGAATAAGGGGTAGGCCATGTGGGACTGAGATGAGGAAACATTTTTTCACCCCGAGAGTTGTGAATCTGTGGAATTCTCTGCCATAGAAAGCAGTGGAGGCCAATTCACTGGATGTTTTCAAGAGAGAGTTAAATAGGGCTAACATAATCAAGGGATATGGGGAGAAAGCAGGAAGAGGGCACTGATTTAGGATGATCAGCCATATTGAATGCGGTACTGGCTCGAAGGGCCAACTGGCCTACTCCTGCACATATTTTCTATGTTCTTATGTTTCTATGTTTTGCATACCACCTGGTAAATCATACAGCAGACCTCGCCTATGCAGTTCACAAGAGTCACCATGCTTCGGGTATTATCCTTATTCATTTAAGAGCCAAGAGTGTTTATTTATCATTTGTACCAAAAATGAATAATGAAATTCATACTTGAAGCGGTATAGCAAGTCTACAAGCACAGTACTCATAAATAACATAGTAAGCAAAAAAGATCAATGAATTAAAAGAAAACAATGTTAGTGCAAAAAAGTGTTAAAGTCCATAGTGGAACCAAAACAGTTTGTAGTTCGTAGTTTAGTTGGTGATTGGAATGTTCAAGAGCCTGATGGTTGTTGAGAAGAAGGTGTTCCAGACCTTGGAGGTCATGGTTTTCAAACTGCTATATCTTCTTCCTGATGGCAGAAATGAGATGAGAATGTGGCCCTGGTGGTGTGGGTCTCTGATAATGCTGGCTATCCTTTTGAGGCAGCACCTTCTGTGGATCCCTTCGATGGTGGGGAGGGCAGTGCCTGTGATAGACTGGACAGTGTCCACCACTTCTTGCAATCTTCTTAATTCCTGGGTGTCCATGTTGCCAAGCCATGCTATGATGCAACCAGTCAATATACTCTCTAGCAAACACCTGTAGAAGTTCAGGAGAGTTTTTATCAGCATATCGGATCTCCTCAATCTTTTAAGGAAATAGAGGTGTTGATGGACTTTCTTTGTGATTGTATCAATGTGCTGGGCCCAAGACTTCTGAGATATATACTGTATGCCCAGGAACACGGTCTCACCAACCCTTTGATGAAGCCATGTTTGTGGATCCTTGGCTTCTAAAGTCAACAATCAATAATTTACAGGATTAAGATATCTGGCAAGAGTAGCATTCACTGCCCATCACTCATTATGTTTGAGAATGTGGTGGTGAATTGCTGCCTTGAATTGCTACTATAATTCTGGTGAAGATTCTCATATGCCATTTAAAAAAAAAAAATTAAATTTAACCTTTATTTAACCAGGAGAAGTCTCATTGAGATTAAAAATCTCTTTCACAAGAGAGTCCTGGCCAGGACAGGCAGCAGCACAGTTTCCCAGTTACAGACAATAATTTAAAAACAACAGAGAACATATAAATAGAGTCACCGTCATAACATCATCAAACAAAGCATGTACAGACAGAAGAGCACACTTCAATATCATTAAGAAGAGTTTTAAGAAGAGATTTTTTGGTAGGGGGAGTCCCAGAATTTAGACCTACCCAGCAACAATGAAGAAATGGTGATATGCTTCCTCATCTACCTGCAGGTAGATGAAACTAGGGGAAAACAAATGGTCGGCACGGACTGGAAGGGCCGAGAGGGCCTGTTTCCGTGCTGTAATTGTTATATGGTTATCAGGGTAGTATCTGAATGGGAGGACAACCTCTTGGTGTGTTCCAAATACCTCGTCCTTTTAGTTAACATAGCTTAGACAATGCTGTCAGAGTTGCCTAAGTGAAAAACAGCAATATATTTGTTAGGAAATGAATATTTAATGTAGGGGATGGATTGCAATCAAACAGACCCCTCCGTTGAGCCATACTTATTGAATAGTCTTAGAGTTCACCAGCTAAGAGTAGAGTAATGGTTTGGAGAGCACAGCTCTCCAAACCATTTAAGTCACTTGTCTCAAGATACCTGCCATCTGACCTGCTCTTGTAATCACTGTATGTATAGATTCACTTAAGCTTTAGGTCAGTTAAGATTAAGGTAGGGTTCACTTGAAGTCAAAAACACTTCTCCTAATGATTCTCTCTCTCTCTCTCTCTCTCTCTCTCTCTCTCTCTCTCTCTCTCTCTCTCTCTCTCTCAGGCCATCTCCAGACTAGGCACCTCCACACTTCTCACCAAGATGCTAGAGTGAACCTCCTATTCATCCCAACTAGTTTCTGCATTCCTATTCATCCAACTAGTCTTGTGTCTTCACTAATCTACTTCCTCCGTGCATTTCTGCCCCAGTTCTTTCTTTGCCAACCTTCAGTTAAGATTCTAGAATTCCCCTTCAAAACGCCTCCACTTCTGTTCCTTTCTTTTCTCTGTTAGAGCAATTGTTAATACTTAATGCTTTGGGCAATTCTATTCTTTGCCTAGTGTCTGTTTCTCCCTATAATTTTCTGTGGAATAGCTTGAGGTTATTTGAACATGAAGGACACAGTATAAATGATATTGTTATTGGTATGTCAGTTGTCAGAAATGTTATTGTCATTATAAAGAAAAGTAACATTTATTTTATCACTGCTTTAGAACATGGCATTATTTATTTCTACTTTGTGGCTTTTCTTTTCTCTGAAGAGCCAACATTCTGCATTTCTCGGAAAATCAGTTGAGAAAAAAGGCTGACTTTAATTTTGTTAGCATCATTCCAAAGCAAGATTAGGCATAGATATGTTAGACAATAGAAATTGATAAGGTAGAGACTTAGAATTTTTCTTCGCATTGTGGAAAAGTGAAAGATTAGAGGGCATAGCTTTAAGGTGAGAGGGCCAATGTTTAAAGGAGATATACCAGGTAAGTTTTTTACACAGAGAATGGTGGGTGGCTGGAACATGCTGCCAAAAATGGTGGTGGAGGAAAATACAATGGAGGAGCTAAGGGGCTGTCCCACTGCGGCGACCTAATCCGCGAGTTCAGAAGAGTGTCTTTGACCTTCAAGCACGAGGGCACTCGCCTGAAAAACCATGAGCTGGATTGACCGTCAGCGATGAAACCGCGAGCTGGATTGACTGACTGCACACACACACACACACACACACACACACACACACACACACACACACACACACACACACACACACACACACACACACACACACACACACACACACACAAAGCGGGGGCCAGGGAAAGCGGGGGAGCGCTGTCTCAAATTTACACCCGCGATGAAGAGGAAGGTAAAAGATGGCTGCACAGTGTACGGTAAGTCCTTTAGAGAGCACGGAGGGGGGTGGGGGGGAGAGAGGTGGAGATAAGGAGAGAGAAGGAGAGAGGAGAGGGAAAGAGAGAGAAGGGGAGAGTAGGGGAGAGAAGTGGGGGGGAGAAGGAGTTTCAAGAAATATAATAAAGCTTAGCGGGCATTTAACCTACCGGTCGGTTTTCCTTGGTCCTGAACACTCCAATAAGCTAATTAAAATGCCCGGTCAGTGACGGAGATTGCCTACGGCTGCCCTCGACTGCCTGTAACTAAATAGTGACCTCACTCCACTGCACTACGAGTTAAAAAGAACCATGCCGACCAATCTTTACTTGCAGAAGATTTTTCAACATGCTGAAAATTTTTCCACGACCTAGCTGAGGCCGCAAACTTTCCTTGAGGATGAAAGAGAGTTCCAGTGACCTCATAGGACCTCCTAGGACAATGTGTCAACCATGCTGTGAATTTGAGTCGTGGGCAAACTGTTCTAAACTCGCAGATTAGGTCACCGCAGTGGGACAGTCCCTTAAAGAGGCTTTTGGATATGGATACATAGGGAATTGAATAATATTGATTACAGGCAGAGGAGATTCATTTGACGTGGCATCATGCTCAACATGGACATTGTAAACTGAAGGAACTGTTCTTGAATTGTATATTTTATGTTCAAAATATTTCATAGCCAAAATAAATACTTCCGAAGGGTAACTATTCTGATAATTTGGGAAATGTGGCTGCCAGATTGTGGCCAACAAACCCCAACAAATAGCTAAGTGAAAAATGATTAGAAAATCAACTTTGGAAATTCAACTGAGGGAAAACTATTTGTTACAGCATGACACCAATCTTCCGACTCTTCTTCAAATCTGTGGGACGTTTTAGTCACTGAGCTTAAGATCTTCTTTGAAAATTATGTGAGTTTTTTTTATGCTCCTGGGATCCTCTCACTGGTCCTCTCAAACTCCCAGCAGGATTCCTGAGCATGGAAAGATATGGTGATGGTGCAATGATTCAACTCTTAACTGAGAGGCCTGGACCAGAAATCCAGAGACCCAAGTTGAAATCACATTGTGGCAGCTTTGGTATTAAAAAAATAATTAGCAATTATCATTAAAAAAATCTGCTGATTATAGAAAAAAAAATCAACTGATCCTCTTCAGTAGATGAAATCTGCCATCCTTACCTTGGCTGGCACATGTGGTATTTCAGACATGTCAGGTTGATTCCATTATGGTACTGAAATGGCTGCGTCACTCATTTCAAGGAAACAAATACCTGGATCCTGAGGAATGAATGAACTAATTGGCTAATTAGTACATGGATAGGACAGGTTTAGAGGATCATGGGCCAAAGGTAGGCAAGCAGGATTAGTATAGATGAGACATGCTGGTCAGTGTGGACAAGTTGGGCCAAAGGGCCTGTTTCCATGCTGTAAGACTCCATGACTCTAGGTTGCTCTTGAATGTTTGTACCAAGGTGTCCCACTACAGCCTTGCTGTAGTTGACTAAATTATCTAGGATGTGGCCAGTATTCCCAGCAGTCTATGGCAAGTGCATTTTTACACCTGCATGCATGGTTGAGTTGGCACAGATTTCACAGATATCAATATTTACTGGTGTTTACAGGAAAATAAAGGCAGCTTTTTTCACATTTTGCTACAACTTTGTTTGGAGGGACATGGACCAAGCACAGACAGGTGATATTAATGTAGTTAGGACATGTTGGCCATTGTGGGCAAGATGGGCCGAAGGGCCTGTTTCCACCCTGTATCACTCTATGACTCTATAACTTTGTCCTTCCAAGAGAACATGCTTTATTTTTTAAACAATTCTAAGCTCTAAGTTGTGCTGTCATGCAAGGGGCTCAACTCCGTTCTATCATTGAATACAATCATAGGTCTTTCTCACACTCTCCTACTCCATTCGATAACTTCTGTATCTATCTGCCATGCTAAATTTATTCAAAAAATTGGCCTCCACTTCCTTCTGTGCTAGATAATTCCTCAGATTCACTACCCTCTGACTAAAGAAATGGCTCCTTACCACCATTCAAAATGTCTGACACAATGAATGTGTTCTTTGTTCTAGATTCCCAGCCAGAGATAATATCATCCATTCACCCTTTTTGCCTAGCCATGTTTGACTGTTGTACGATTCATTGAGAATCCATCTCCTGCTTCGAAACTGCAGCAAACACAGGCTTAACAATAACAGGCAGCACAGTTTTTTTTTTAATAACAGGCAGCACAGTGATGTAGCTGTAGAGTTGCTGCCTTACAGCGTCAGAGACACCAGTTCGACCCTGACCACAGGTCTATATGGAGTTTGTGACAATATAGACAATAGACTATAGACAATAGGTACAGGAGTAGGCCACTCGGCCCCTCGAGCCAGCACCGCCTTTCAATGTGATCATGGCTGATCATCCCAAATCAGTACCCCGTTCTTGCCTTCTCCCCATATCCCCTGACTGCTATTTTTAAGAGCCCTATCTAGCTCTCGCATGAAAGTATCCAGAGAACCAGCCTCCACCGCCCTCTGAGGCAGAGAATTCCTCAGACTCACAACTCTCTGTGAGAAAAAGTGTTTCCTCGTCTCCGTTCTAAATGGCTTACCCCTTATTCTTAAACTGTGGCCCCTGGTTCTGGACTCCCCCAACATCGGGAACATGTTTCCTGCCTCTAGCATGTCCAAACCCTTAACAATCTTATATGTTTAATTAAGACCCCCTCTTATCCTTCTGAACTCCAAAGTGACCGCGAGGGGTTTTCTCCGGATGCACCGGTTTTCGCTCATTTTCCAAAGACGTGCAGGTTTATAGATTAATTGGCTTCTGTAAATTGTCCCTAGAGTGTAGGGTAGAACAACTGTATGGGTGATTGTTGGTTGGCGCAGACTAGGTGGGCCGAAGGGCCTGTTTCCACGCTGTATCTCCAAACTAAAGTAATAATAAATCTAAAATAGACACAAAAAGCTGAAGTAACTCAGCGGGACAGGCAGCATCTCTGGAGAGAAGAAATGGGTGACGTTTCAGATCGAGACCCTTCTTCAGACTGGTTAGGGTTAGGGGAAATGAGAGATATAGACGGTGATGTGGAAAGATAAAGAACAATGAATGAAAGCTATGCAAAAAAGTAATGATGATAAAGGAAGCAGGCCATTGTAAGCTGTTTGTAGGATGAAAATGAGAAGCTATTGCGACTTGGGTGGGAGAGGGATAGAGAGAGACAGGGAATGTCGAGGCTACCTGAAGTGAGATAAATAAATATTCATACCACTGGCTGTAAGGTGCCCAAGTGAAATATGAGACGCTGTTCCTCCAATTTGCATTTAGCCTCACTCTGAAGAAGGGTCTCTACCCAAAACATCATCCATTCCTTCTCTCCAGAGATGCTGCCTGGCCCACAGAGTTAATCCAGCTTTTTGTGTCTATCTTCAGTTCCTTCTTACACATAATAATAAATCTAGACAGATGCATGTCTACTTATGATTTGACTGTGATTCTCCAATGAAACACTGAAACTGTAAATAGACACAAAATTCTGGAGTAACTTAGCGGGTCAGGCAGCATCTCTGGATAGAAGGAGTGGATGACATTTTGGGTCAGGACTGTAAACTGGGAAGCTTTATCAAAATAATTTTCCTCAGGGCTCCTCTTCAAAGTACTGATATAGCAGAGATGGCATATTAAATGTTCCTACATGAATGAAAATGGCACCAATTGTGGGGAATGGTGATTTTTACAGTTTTTTTTCATTTAGTTTGCAAAATAAATGAAAATCACATGCTTAAAGAAGCATGTAATAATCACAGTGTTTCTGGAAGCCATTTAAAATCTTTGCTTATTAACAACCTGCAGCTGCAACTATATGGTTCGTAGTGCCTGCTCTTTTAATCTCTATTTTTTGAATTAAAATGTTTGAGTCCAAGGTAAAGCTTTTCATCTGCTCAACCGTGACTCCAAATAATAGCACAAAGCTTAAAAGAGCTGATTGAATAATAAATTGGCCACTGATACAGCTTTTGGCATTCTGAGACAGACTAAATAATAATAATGATAATACACTGAAGGCTTTGATTGTGAAGACAATAGGTGGCACCTTCATTCATTCAGTCACATACATTTAATGCAGATGTACTCTTGCTGTTCAAGGACCTTGAAGTGTTGCAGCATGTTAATTAAGGAGATTATGCAATTAAAAATACCATTGGCACAATGGGTTTTGCTCAGTACTGGCAAAGACAAGTCACAATGGCACAAGGGATGATGGCAGAGTATGGCCTCATTTCACTTGTGCAAAGAGGTTTCCAAAATGTACATCAATTGTAGATTCTGTCAGTGTCCCGATTGTGATGTTAATGTAAGCACATAATTATTAAAAAGCTCCTACTTCTCATTTGCCTAATTGAAATGCAAAGTAATGGACACAGTTCTTTGGGACTCAAGAAGCCTTTTCAGTTGTTGAAGTGGTTGGAATAGAAAATCCTTGAAAAGACTGGATGAGTTGGCCTGAATGTAACTTTAATTATGCTCTGTGTCGCTGCTGATTTAATAAAACATTTTTCTTGATATACTTAGCTATTTCGCTTTGGCTCCTTCTTTAAATCCACGGTAGCTCAATGCTGTATTACGTCTATTGCGGCTCCAATTAGAAATTCATGGACTAAACAGGAAATATTATTTTTCTCATCGTTTTGTAAGTTGCGTAATCAATGCAAGATAAATGTAATTGACAATTCGCAGTTTCAAAGTAATATTTAAAATCAAACAAATTGTTTCAAATACATACTACTTCAACTTTGCATCATGGTTGTTCTGTCCGTCTCTGGAGAGAGTGTTCCCCTAGGGATGCCTGGTACCTCTCCATTACTTGACAATATTTTTATTGATAAGCTCCCATGATCAAGTTCCCCGGAACACAGAGCAGTGTCTAATCATATCATTTAATGGAGGCTGTGGAAGTCAGCTTTACTTTCATATACCTCACCGTATTATTTTTCTCCCAGCCTCTGTACTGTTTTCTCAGCCCTCAGGGGACCTGATGAACTGGATGAGTCATTGCCTTGTCAAAGTTGTGCAGCTCCAAGAAATCAACTCGATTGATTTTAGTAAAGGTCCTGGAGATCATTGCCCTATAAGCTGTCAATTCGCTGGTACAGTTATGATGTAAAGAAATTGTACAATTTTCTACGAATTGTAAAAATACTGGCACAGTAGCACAACTGGTAAGGCTGCTGCCTCACAACACCCAGAGATTAAGGTTCGATCCTGACCTTGGATACTGTCTGTATAGAGTTTGCTCATTTCCTTGTGACTGCGTGGGTTTCCTCTGGGTGCTCCGGTTTCCTCCCATATCCCAAAGACGTGCAAATTTGTAGATGAATTGGCCTCTGTAAATTGCCCCTAGTGTGTAGGAAGTGGATGAGAAAATGGGATAAGATAGATCTCATGTGAATGGGCAATCGATGGTCGGCATGCACCCATTAGACAGAAGGTCCAGTTTCCTTGCTGTACATCTAAACTAACCTAGATAAATTGAACCTGCAAGACATTCCTTTTTCAAACGCAAACTAGCGGAACAATGCCTCACATTCCACCACAGTAATTTACAACTGACTGCAAGAACATTAAATTGTCTAATTTCAAGTAACCTGTCCCCCCTCCGTCCCCTTATCAACCCAGATCCTTCCAACACATTCCCTTCTTTCCCACAGCCTCCCCCCCAACCAACCTCTTCCACATCCACTCTGTATACTCATCAATAAAACACTTCTCCCATTGAGGGTACACAAAAAGCTGGAGAAACTCAGCGGGTGCAGCAGCATCTAAGGAGCGAAGGAGATAGGCGACGTTTTGGGTCGAGACCCTTCTTCAGACTGGTCAGGGATCAGGGAAACGAGAGATATAGACGGTGATGTGGAGAGATAAGGAACAATGAGTGAAAGATATGCAAAAAAGTATCGGTGATAAAGGGAACAAGCCATTGTAAGCTGTTTGTGGTGTGAAAATGAGAAGCTGGTGCGACTGGGGTGGGGGAGGGAGATAGAGATAGAGGGAATGCCAGGGCCCGAGGGCTGAGGGAGAGGTGGGAAGGGGAGGAGACAGCAAGGGTTAACAGAATTGAGAAAATTCAATATTCAAGCCCAAAGGATGCAGACTCCCCAAGCGGAATATGAGGTGCTGTTCCTCTCCACATCACCGTCTATATCTCTCGTTTCCCTGATCCCTGACCAGTCTGAAGAAGGGTCTCGACCCGAAACGTCGCCTATCTCCTTCGCTCCTTAGATGCTGCTGCACCCGCTGAGTTTCTCCAGCTTTTTGTGTACCCTCGATTCTCCAGCATCTGCAGTTCCTTCTTTAAAACTTCTCCCATTGAGTTCCCCCACTGTTCTCATCTACTCACCCCCACCTCCGTTATTTGGTCCCATGCTCCATTCTCCTTTCCCATCAGATTCCATCATTTGCAGCCTCTTGTTACTTCCATCAATCACGTCGGCGTCTCTCTCGTTATCTCCACCCCTCAGTCCCCACTTGACTGTCCATTAATCCACCCTTCCTCACCTGGATTCATCCATCAAATGTCCCACTTCCCTTCAATTCTTTACCCTAGCTATTTCTCATTCACTCTTTTCATCCAGAGGTTGAGTCCTGACCTAAAACATCGACTGTCCATTTCTCTCCACAGCTCCTGCCTGACATGTGAGTTCTAAACGCAGCTTGTTTATTTCTGTCATATTTTATTTCCTCAGCAAAATTCAAATGAAAATAAATTGCGATCTGGTTCCTTTCAGATGGACAGTAAAGCTAAACATATGTTGATACAGGGGCTGAAGCAGGAATTGACTTAAAGAGTCAAGGGCTTAGGGGAAAGGGCTGTGTAAAAAAGAACTGCAGATGATGGTTTAAATAGAAGGCAGATGCAAAATGCTGGAGTAACTCAGCAGGACAGGCAGCATCTCTGGAGAGAAGGAATGGGTGACGTTTTGGGTCGAGTCCCTTCTTCAGACTGAAGTTACTCCAGCATTTTGTGTCCTTTTTATATAACATAGTTGAAATCCTTTCTTTCAATCCCAAAATACAGATTGCAGGACGTAGTTAAATGCAGTACAGGAAGAAATACATTTTAGTGAACAGCAATTCAGACTGAAGAAGGGTCTCGACCCGAAACGTCACTTCTCTCCAGAGATGCTGCCTGTCCTGCTGAGTGATTCCAACATTTTGCGTCTACCTAACTTTTAACCTATATACCCAGTTGAAATTATATACTGCAATGGAGCAATGACAGCTAAGTAAAAGTTTGGGAGTTAAATTCCCAAATATGTTTGTATTGTAAATCAGCTCATATTTGCAAGGACTATAGCAAAATGGAAGACACAAAGAACTGCAGTTTATGCTTTACAAGAATAAACACAAACACAATTCAACAGGTCAAGCAGCTTCTCGACAGAATATGGATAGGTGGCGTTTTGGGTTGGTACCCAATTGCAATCCAATTCAAAAGGTCACCTGTCCACGTTCTCCAGAGATGCTGTGTGCCCCGCTGAGTTACTCCAACATTTTGTGTCCTTTTTTTTATAACAAAATTGAAATCCTTTCTTTCAAGCCCAAAAGACAGATTGCAAGATGTTGTTCAATGCAGTACAGGAAGAAATACATGTTAGTGAACTGTAATTGATTAAGCTGGGGTTGTCCCTGATTGTACAATTTGTTTTGGCTCGATGGACAAATATGCGCAGCATTCTTTTTAACTATGTGGGCGATTCTGGAGAATTCAAGGAGAGGAAAATGTAAACACTTCTTCAGCAAACACTTCAAACATTTCTTCCCAGCTGTTATTAGGCAACTGAACCATTCTACCAACAACCAGAGAGCAGTCCCGAGCTACTATCTACCTCTTTGGGCTATCTTTAATAGGACCTCATTGGACTTTACCTTGCACTAAATGTTATTCTCTTCATTATATATGTTTTCACTGTGGATTGCTCGATTGTAAGGTACTATCTTTTTGCTGACGTTAGCACACAACAAAAGTGTGTACAAAACACTGTACCTTGATACACATAACAATAAGCAGAACTGATGAAGAAGATGCAGGAAATATAGGATTTTTCATCAGGTGATTTTGTGATTAATGGGTTGGATCTGAGATTGGAAGCTATGTTTGGTAACTATGCTTCTAAATGGATATGGAGCTTAGTAGAATTTTTTTAAGAGTTGTAGGGCCTACTTTTTTGTACTTATTTATTCGCTCCTCACAGTGCATCATAATTCAAGTGTAGGTCTGTGCATAGACACGGTGACCATTTTGCCGAATACATTAAGTCTGCTGGAACTCTCAGCTGCTAACCAACTTAACTCCCATTCCCATAATGACCTTTCTGCCTTGGTCCTCATCCATTGCCAGAGTGAGGCCATATGCAAACAGAAGGAATAGCATCTCATATTCCACTTGGTAGCTTAGAACATGGTATGAACCATCGAGTATAGGAGGAAAGTGGACAAGGGAGAGTCAGTGGATGTAATGTACCTGGACTTTCAGAAAGCATTTGATAAGGTCCCACATAGGAGATTAGTGGGCAAAATTAGGGCACATGGTATTGGGGGTAGAGTGCTGACATGGATAGAAAATTGGTTGGCAGACAGGAACCAAATAGTAGGGATTAACGGGTCTCTTTCAAAATGGCTGGTAGTGACGAGTGGGGTACCTCAAGGCCAGGTGCTGGGACCACAGCTATTTACAATATCCATCAATGATTTGGATGAAGGGATTCAAAGTAACATTAGCAAATTTGCAGATGACACAAAGCTGGGCGACAGTGTAAACTGTGAGGAGGATGCTATGAGAATGCAGGGTGACTTGGACAGGTTGGGGGAGTGGGCAGATACATGGAAGATGAAGTTTAATGTGCAAAAACAGGAAGGCAGATTACTATCTAAATGGCATCTAGTTGGGAAAAGGGGAAGTACAACTGGATCTGGGGGTCCTTGTTCATCAGTCTATGAAAGTAACCATGCAGGTACAGCAGGCAATGAGGAAAGCGAATGGCATGTTGGCCTTCATAACAAGAGGAGTCGAGTATAGGAGCAAGGAGGTCATTCTGCAGTTGTACTGGGCCCTAGTGAGATCACACCTGAAGTATTGTGTGCAGTTCTGGTCCCCTAATTTGAGGAAGGACATTCCTGCTATTGAGGGAGTGCAGCATAGGTTTACAAGGTTAATTCCTGGGATGGTGGGACAGTCATATGCTGAGAGAATGGAGCGGCTGGGCTTGTAAACTCTGGAGTTTAGAAGGATGAGAGGATATCTTATTTAAACATATAAGATTGTTAAGGGTTTGGACACGTTAGAGGCAGGAAACATGTTCCCGATGCTGGGTGAGTCCAGAATCAGGGGCCACAGTTTATGAGTAAAGGGTTAGCTATTTAGAACAGAGACGAGGAAACACTTTTTCTCACAGAGAGTTGTGAGTGTGGGATTCTCTGCCTCAGAGGGGGGTGGAGGCCGGTTCTCTGGATACTTTAAAGAGAGAGCTGGATAGGGCTCTTAAAGATAGCGGAGTCAGGGGTGATGGGGAAAAGTTAGGAATGGGGTACTGATTGGGGATGATCAGCCATGCTCACATTGAATGGCGGTGCTGGCTCGAAGGACCGAATGGCCTACTCCTGCACTTATTGTTTATTGTCTATTGTCCATTGAACCTTGAATTCTCCAATTTCAGGTAACCAATCTACTAATGCCTCTCCCCCCAACTTTCTTCCCCCCCACTCTTCTATGTGCCCCACCTGGGTTCACACCCATTTCCCCCCCTTCCTCTCCCCTGTGACGTTCTACCAATATTCTTTTCTCTGGCTTCACAATTTGCACCTCTTCTATCCCTTTTTTTCCCTTCATCTCTAGCCTTTGTCCAATCATCCACCTATTAAAACCCGCCTAACCTATATCCACCTTTGCCAGGCTTTGTCCTCGCCCCCACCTCTCTTCCAGTTTGCTCCATTCCACCACAATCAGTCTGACGAAGGACCCCAAACCAAAACATCACCTATGTGCGTTCTCCAGTGATGCCGCCTGGTTCGCACGTTGTATATATTTTTGTAAACCAGCATCTGCAGTTCCTTGTGTTTCCACCTTTCCCCTTGTTGATCTCTGGTTGGACAAGGCCTTGATTTTAAGCTACACTTGTCTTCTTTACAAGTTCATCTGAGGCTTGCCCATTGCTGAATTTCGCCCAGCCTTGAAATTCCCATTATGATATCTTTGTGGAAGATTTTAATTGATCCATTGTTCAATTGATGGCTGGGCCTTCAGTTGCCAAGGCATCAAGCACTGTAGTTCCATCCTGCTGGGAACTCATCCACCTCTCAACCTCTTTTTTTCCCTTCGAGAGTCTCCTTACAATTCACATCTTTGAGAAAACTTTAGTTGTTCGCTGATGGTGGCATTGCAGGAAGAAAATAGTTTTCTGTCTCGGTGGACAATTTTGTGTTGTTAGTTTTCAATTTCTTGTCAAACTATCAAACACTAGAGAAGGTTCATGCAGTGATGAGATAGAGCCAGAATTCAAAATCAATACAAAATAATGTGTAATAATAAAGAAGAGACTTTCCATTTTGTTTTTTTTTATTAATGTCAATATAGAACAGGGATATGATTGCAACCTGTAATAAATAGCGCACAACTCCAATTTCCGACTCCTACTTTGTTCATTAAATAACACTATTTTGTGTTTGGTGTGGACTGGAACTCATCATTTTGACCACTATTTCTGAGAAGACATTAGAAAAATATCCATTATTTTCAATAAAATCTGAACTATAAACAGGTGTAAGTATTATCATCGAGCTAATATTGAACAAGGTTTGAACGTGATCCCTCAAACCATTTGAGATAGGCACTAACCAATTATTTCTATATAGAGTGTACACCAGAAAAAAATTATGAGATAAGATTCATTATGTGAATTCCTCTTCAACGTGTATGAGCATCACCTACTAATATCACCCAAGATAAATGAATGATCTCCATTTTCTGATTATGGCTTGTATGCGTCACAACGTCTGAGGGTTGGTCAGCATAATGTTTCATTCTGAAGGACACACTTATTGTTTCCTTCGTGATGAGAAATGGATGTGTCGTTTTCCCAATCAGTTTCCACTTTCTGCGACGTTCCTCCATGTTGTCAGATAGACTATTGCCTCTAAATACTTTCAAGTCTGAATGATTTACATTGCAGAGAAAATAGCTGCCTTCTCTCACCCAATTGCACAATTTCTTCTATCTATCTCTGATGTTGTGGTCCTTCCTTGAAAATCAATTGCCATGTAGGAAAAGTTATTTTGGAGGAAATTAGAATTAAACAGCATAATAAACCAATTGTATTTTTAAATGTTGTATTGTATAAACTTAATTTACATCAAAGGATGATAGGAGAATAATTGTTCTTACTCTGCACAAGTGTAATGCCCAGGGATCTTTCTTTAAAACCATTTCTGACTAAGATTAACTAACTAAACTTGCTTTTTGTCATTTTGATTGTCTGACATAGCCTAAAAACAATTAAAGAAAGCCAACATATAGAGGTGTCAGTGACACTGTTGTCTGGGATTTAAGTCATCTATCACTGTTTCTTATTCGGGGGTAAAAAAGCTTTCATTAATGCAGTCTGGCAGCTGGGCATCTTAAGATCAAACACTAATCTTCTGTCAGAAAGGATACCTTAATAAGTACTCTGGTCTCTAATGCACAGATGGGGGAAAGCTTACCATTAGTCAGAACTTGATTTGGATCTGAGAGCTAGATAATTGTGAAAATGCCTTTGCCTGCAGCAGTAAAAGAGATACTCTGCTCACATGTGGCAACAGGTAAGCCAGTTGCAGACAGCATGCCGAGGTGTGTGAACCAGACTGAAGAGACGTCTAACCTGCAGCACTGCAGGCCAGGGAAGCGATACAGAAGTCACTGAAGTAGACTTGGCCTCAACCAACATGGTTGAAACAATGTATTAAAAAATCTCTCTGTGGTGCACTTCTGCGTGTTGTCGACATGGATATGTTCTTCAGGGATCTGTGAGAATGCCAAGTATACACATGTAATTAAGTGAGTGGCATCTCCTCGTGTTAACCTCAGGGTTCAGATGTATAAGACCACGAGCAATTATCAAATTGAAGGGAGGTGTAGTTGTCAGGCACAGGGTACTGTCCTCCCCACCATCGAGGGGATCTACAGGAGTCACTGCCTCTAGAAGGCAGCCAGCATCATTAGAGACCCACACCAGCCTGGCCACGCTCTCATTTCACTCCTGCCATGGGGCTGAAGATATAGGAGTCTGAAAACTGGAACATCTAGGTTCAGGAGCAGCTGCTTCTCAAAAATAATCAGACCAACAATAAGATCCTGGACTTCATAGACTTGGGGCCATTGTTATTGTCTTTGCACTATTTGCAGACACACACACAAATATCTATTAGACTAAGTGGGACCCATTGGGTTCCATGTTCACACAGGAGGGCTGGTCCCACAACACAATATTTAATCTCTCTACCAATTCCAATATTGGTGGCCAGTGGGAGGAGGGGGGGGGGGGGGGGCTTTCTGGAGTGCTAGTATGGGTGTTGTGGGTGGAAGGGACTGGGTTCTAGAGAGCTAGTATGGACATTGTTGGGCAAATGGATTCTTGGGCTGGATGCTCAGTCGCTCAGGCCTGGTGGGCTGGCAGCTCAGTCACTCAGGCCTGGTGGGCTGGCAGCTCAGTGACCCAGGCCTGATGGGATAGCAGCTCAGTCACTCAGGCCTGGTGGGCTGACAGCTCAGTCACTCAGGCCTGGTGGGCTGGCAGCTCAGAAACTGCCAGAAATTCTGCCCAAAGCAATTGAAAGCCTGTAATACTGGGTGCATGATTGGTAATATTTTACTGAACCATATTATGTATGCAGATGATCTTGTAGTCTTTCGTCCATCTAGCACTGGTCTCCAGCAGCTCCTTACTATATGTTCTGTGTATGCTGTGGAACACATTATTAAATATAATGCTGGTAATAGTGCTGTTTTGATCTGTAGCACCAAAGAGGATAAATGTCTAAAATTTCCTGATTTTAAATTGTCTGACAATAATCTTAGTGTCTGTAATAAGGTAAAATATCTTGGACATATTATTACAGAACAAATGACAGATGATGATGATATTTATAGGCCACGACGTATGCTGTATGTACAGGTGAATATTCACTCACATAAGTTTGGTGCATGTACAGATGTGGTGAAGATCTCTGTTTAGAGCATATTGCTCACCACTCCACTGCACACCTGTGGTCAAACTACAGAAAGACAAATTTACAAAGACTAAGGATGGCTTATAATAATGCCATGAGAACACTGCTAAGGAAACCTAGATGGTGTAGTGCTGGTGAAATGTTTGTGACTGCAGGAGTCTGTACTTTAGAAGCTATTCCTAAGAAATCATATGTATACATTAATTTGCAGGATTAATGACTCTGAAAATGTAATAATTGTGGTCTTATCAAACATAAGGTTTAGCGCTACACGCTACCAATCCCAGTTGTGGAGACATTGGTATAGTTGTCTCGTTTATAAGACACTGATCTTTCTTTTTATTCTGGATTTTAAATAATGAGTTACATTTTTGTATATAATTTATGATGCTCATAAGTAATTTATGATTTTTTATATGTATTTTATGGTGTTTTTATATGCAATGTATTTTATGTAATGTTGTCTCTTGTCTGGACCTTGAGTCTGAAATAAAGTTTAATAATAATAATATATGTGTGTACTTGTGGGTATGTGTATATATACACACTGAACTTTTTTCTCTCTCTTGTTTATTATATTGTTTACAGTGTACTATGTTTACATATTCTGTTATGCTGCAGCAAGTAAGAATTTCATTGTTCTATCTGGGACACATGACAATAAAACACTCTTGACTCTCTTGATAGTATGATTTGCGTAATAATGGACTGCTACCACTTTAAGAATTCTATCAAGTGACCAGCTGTTCGCTCTACTTTCTTCCAGTGACATGTAAAAGAGAACATTCTAGAAAGTCTCTCCTTCTGGGAGAGAAATGTTGTTTTGCCCATTACAAGTTCTCATAAATGAAGTCATTTTGTGTTTAATTCAAATAGCTGGTTCTCCTCCAGTAAGTTGATGAATGAATCAAAGGGGTGAGTGGGATCTCATGCAGGAATGTGAAGCCTATGGATCTCCAGAATGGAATTAATTAGAGGATTTGCTGCACCCTCTTCAGCTTTAGGACAAGGTCTGAGCAAAAGTCGGGTTAGATCTGCTTCACCTAGACAGTGCATATATCTGGTGACAACTGATTTTTTTTCATATTTTTGGTAAAATTGGCTTCTTAGACTAAACCCCCTCATCGACAATCACTTGCAAGCTCAAAGTGTGCCAGATATATCATCCCTGTGGTGATGATCAATGATTTCACAGCAGACAATTTTGTGTATTTCATAAATGCCTGCTGGTTTAATCAGTGGACGTCATCTCTTCACTCTTCACAGAGAGATGTGGCAGCAAAATTGCTGTGAAGGTGATCCAGACTCTGCTGAAGATCACTGTCATCCCAATCAGACACTTATTGGACCATCATGACCTTCCACAATAGCATAGCTTCAACGGGTGGGGTGCATTCTTGTGCAGGGGGCTATGAGAAGAAGAATAAGAACACTCTCAGAATGGCTGGCAGAACCAAAGAGCTATAGAGTGTAGGAGGACAAATGGAGACTGTCAAAAGTATACATGCACACACTCTCTCATACACACCCACATACACATAGGCCCACATGCACACACTCACACCTACAACAAAAGTGCGCAAAACTTGCCAATAGTCAGAGCTAGAGACAGCAAGGATGTCAAAGATGCACGAAATTTGATCGAGAAATCCAGGTAGACAGTTCCCTGAAAGTGGCATTATAGGTGGCCAAGAAGACGTTTGGTACAATGACCTTCATCAGTCAGTTTGAGTATCGAAGTTGAGATTTTATTACAGTTGTACAAGACATTGGTGAGGCTACACTTGGAATGCTGTTCATTGATGGTCACCATGCTATAGAAAGGATGTCCTTAAACTGGAAAGAGTACAGGGAAGATTTACAATGATGTTGCCATGAATTGAGAGACAGAGCTATAGGGAGAGGTTGAGCAGGCTAGGGCTTTATTCCTTGGAGTGCAGGAAGCTGAGGGATGATTTATAGAGATGTACTAGACTAAGTGGGATCCGTTGGGTCCCATTCTCACATGGGAGGGCTGGTCCCCCAAAGCAATATTCCACCTCTCCACCAATTCCAATATTCCACCACACACGCCTAGCCCCAAATACGCAGGCACGGCTGATTGGTTCCCGTTGTGATGCCCCTGATCCCCCCTCCTCCCCTCACAACCCCCCACTCCACCACTTGCCTTCCCCCCCACCATGCACTCACTTCATCCCACCCTCAACACCCCCACCCATCCACTCTTAGCGGCTCTCCGGTGGTGCAGCCATTCCTCCCATTGGGTTCCCATTGTGATGTAGAACACACAGGTATTACTGCGCAGGTGCAGCTGACGGGCACGGCAAGTGGAAAAGGGATTTATTATAGCTTAAAATGTGAATAACTCTTAAAATATAACAACAATTTAAATGTTAAAGAGGAGATTTATTCAGTCCATTCTTTCTTGTTGCTTCCTGTTTTGCGTTTTGCAGCCAGGAAGGGGCACGGCTTCAGGCGGGGGCTGTTGCGGACCGGTTGGGGGAGCGTCCTGCAGCTTGGGAAGGGGCACGGCTTCAGGCGGGGCTGTTGGGGGCTGGTGGGGGAGAGGGAGCATCCTGCAGCCGGGGGAGGGGAACGGCTTCAGGCATTGGCCAGTGTGGGGGGGGGGGCTTTCGAGCTGGCTAGTATGGGTGTTGTGGGCTGTGGGGACTGGTTTCCAGAGGGCTAGTATGGACATTGTGGACCAAATGGATTGTTGGTCTTGTCCTGCAGCTGGGGATGGGGAGGCTTCACTTGGGGGTTGGTGGGAGCATTCTGTAGCCGGGGGAGGGGGATGCTTCAGGCCGGACCCGGTGGAGGGGGGGAAGCGAAACGTGGCCTATCGCTGCCCTGGCCTGCCGCTGGGGAGGGGGAGGGTGCGAGGGAAGGAGGATGGGGGGGTGTGGGTGGGGGTGGTGTTCACTTGTGGACTCGCAGTTCATTCAGCCATGGTTTGTGGACTCACAGTTCACACAGCCATGGCTTGTCTACTTACAGTTCACTCAGCCACGGCTTGTGGGCTCGCAGTTCAGTCAGTCACAGCTTGTGGACTCACAGTTCACTCAGCCACGACCTGTGGACTCACAGTTCAGTCACTTACTGCTTGTGGACGCACAGTTCAGTCACTCACGGCTTGTGGACCCCTGGACCCAGGGCGGTGGGGGGGTAGGGGGTGGTGGAGGTTAGGGGGGTTGTGTGGGAGGGTGGAGGGGTGTGTGTGTGTGTGTGGGGGGGTATGTGTGGTAGGGGGGAGTGTGGGGGATGAGAGGGTGGGGGAGGGGAGGGTGTGGGGTGGTGTGGGAGGGGGGTGCAGGGGAGGGGGCGGGGGGGGTTGAGAGGGGTGTGGAGGGGTGTGGAGGGGGAGGGGGGGTGTGGTGGTGGAGGGGGGTGTGGGGGGGGGGGGGGGTGTGGGGGGGGAGGGGGGAGGGGGAGGGGGGTGTTTAAGCTCAGTGACTCCCAGCCTCGGCTCCGACCACACTCACCGGCTCTCGTTTCCGGCTGCACACATCGGCACCCAGGTTGGCGTGGTGGACACCGCCCCCGCTCACAGAACACAGCCCCTGCTCGCAGTTCGTTTCTGCCCACCGGACAGTGTGTGCCACAAGTGGCATTACCTTCATGGTGACTGACAGGCGAGAAGAGCAATCTGCTCATCTCACGATTTTTTAAACCTTCATATTTGTAATATTCCTCCGATCGGAACAAAACTTGTTGCGCTTGGAGCAGAGGAGAACGGTGAGTAAAGTGGCGGAAAATCCTAGCGATACAGGGTACCGTCTTTGCGCAAATTTAAATACAACGCAGACCGGAAGTGAACAAGATGTGAGTTTTAGTAATCGTATAGATAAAATAATTAGGGGAATAGATAGAGTGAACACACAGTCTTTTACCCAGGCAAGGGGAATCAAATCAAGATGACATATGTTTAAGGTGAGAGGGGCAATGACCCTGAGCGGCAATTTTCTCACTCAGAGGGTGGTGCGGGGTATATGGATTAAGTTGCCAGAGGAGGTAGTTGAGGCAGGTAGTGTCACAGCATTTGAAAGACTCATGGACACTTACATGGGGCATTTTGCTCAGCAAGTACATGTTGGGCTGATGGGCCTGTTTTCTTGCAGCATAACTCTCTGACTGTGATAGAACACAGTGATGATGCAGCCTGGATCATAGGTGGAGAACATCCTTCAGCAGATGAACAGGTGCGATCTCAGGAAGACCACCCCTGAGGCGTGCAGTGGAAGCAAATTGCAGTGGGGCGAGAATAGCATAGCTCGATAACAGGAAAACTGACTTCAGATCTCAAGAGACTATTCATCAACTCAATTATCTGTACCAAAATAAAACATATGGAGAATGAAGAATTATTTGTATACATGTTTATTTTCCATGATTAAATGAGAGATGTGACTTATTCTGGCAATGTTAGAAAATGTGCCCCAATGCATAAATTGCATCAATGTTAAGATAAACATTCCCGATTTTATACAGTATATTTGTCAATGGGGAAAAGTTGCTTGTATGGCACATGGTAAACAAATTATATTTTGGCCAATGCAAGTTATTTTTTAAATAGGTTTGTTAGCTCAAATAAGCATCCATTTTCTAGAAAAGATAGACACAAAGTGATGGAGTAACTCAGTGTGTCAGGGGGTGTAAGATTGCAACCTTCACGTGGTCCGCCCTGTTTCGACGAATGCAATCAACCTGGCGTGCACAATCAAGTAAGATCAAATAGAACAAGTTGTCCTACAACTTTAGGCTGTGCACGCCATACGCAAGGAGAGGAAGTGTGGCAGGGAGCATCTCTGGAGAAAAAGGATCACTTTGGATGGCGACCCTTCTCCAGTCTGAAGAAGGGTCCCGGCCAAAATGCACCCACCCTTTTTCTCCTAACCCGCTGAGTTACTCCAGCACTTTATGTTTATCTTTGGTATAAACCAGTATCTGGTTCTTTGTTCTTTGGTTCAACCATTTTCTAGTATCCTAATAAGCAAATGGGGAAATTAAATTGAGATAGTGTTTATTTCTGATGCACTTAAGTACAGAAATCAATGTGAATAAATACTAAACAGTTTAGGATTCAGAGAACATACAATATAACTGAGCGAGGATGTTATTTTCTTCTGAACCTATCTCTATAATATATTATGCCTGACAAAAACCTTATTCTTTCTCATGCATACAGTACTTAGCTTTCTTCCACTGAAATACTCCAACACATTTGTCCTCGGTATAATATCAATTTAGAGCAGCGAATAAACTGATTCTAATATTCTGTGAGTTTACCCAATGAATAAATGAAACAAAAATGAAGGCACTGGGTTTAATTTTGAATTAGATAATTGCAACCTTATTAAATAAAGGCAGACTTTATTAGCATCTCACCGGGTTGATTTATCTCACCAGGTCTTGCTGGAGCTGTTTACATCCAATGATGTTCCTTTGAAGTGGAATTTCTGTTAAAATATAGAAAATGCAAAAGCTTATTGGACATAGCAAGCTCAATCATATTGCCACATGGGCCTTGAAGAAAGCAAAGCAGGCAGTGAAGAAAGCAAATTTATGTTGGCCTTCATAACGAGAGGATTTGAGTATTGGAGCAGGGAGGTCCTACTGCAGTTGTACAGGGTCCCAGTGAGACCTGTAGTATTGTGTGCAGTTTTGGTTTCCTAATTTGAGGAAGGACATTCTTGCTATTGAGGGAGTGCAGCATAGGTTCATAGACATAGAAACATAGAAACCATTGAAAAATAGATGCAGGAGTAGGCCATTCGGCCCTTCGAGCCTGCACCATCATTCCATATGATCATGGCTGATCATCCAACTCAGTATCCCGTACCTGCCTTCTCTCCATACCCCCTGATCCCTTTAGCCACAAGAGCCACATCCAACTCCCTCTTGAATATAGCCAATGAACTGGCTTCAACGACCTTCTGTGGCAGAGAATTCCAGAGACTCACCACTCTCTGTGTAAAGAATGTTTTCCTCATCTCGGTCCTAAAGAAATTCCCCCTTATCCTTAGACTGTGGCCCCTTGTTCTGGACTCCCCCAACATCGGGAACAATCTTCCTGCATCTAGCTTATCCAACCCCTTAAGAATTTTGTAAGTTTCTATAAGATCCCCCCTCAATCTTCTAAATTCCAGTGAGTACAAGCCAAGTCTATCCAGTCTTTCTTCATATGAAAGTCCTGACATCCCAGGAATCAGTCTGGTGAACCTTCTCTGAACCCTATCTATGGCAAGAATATCTTTCCTCAGATTTGGAGACCAAAACTGTACGCAATACTCCAGGTGTGGTCTCACCAAAACCCTGTACAACTGCAGTAGAACCTCCCTGCTCCTATACTTAAATCCTTTTGCTATGAATGCCAACATACCATTCGCTTTCTTCACAGCCTGCTGCACCTGCATGCCTACTTTAAATTACTGGTGTACCATGACACCCAGGTTTCATTGCATCTCCCCTTTTCCTAATCTGCCACCATTCAGATAATAGTCTACCCTCATGTTTTTGCCACCAAAGTGGATAACCTCACATTTATCCACATTATACTGCATCTGCCATGCATCTGCCCATTCACTCAGCCTATCCAAATCACCCTGCAGCCTCCTAGCATCCTCCTCACACCTAACTATACCCCCCAGCTTGGTGTCATCTGCAAATGTGGAGATGTTGCATTCAAGGGTTCACCAGGTTAATTCCCGGGATGGCGGGACTGACATATGATGATAGAATGCATCGACTGGGCTTATAGTCACTGGAATTTAGAAGGATGATAGGGAGTCTTATAGAAACACATACAATTGTTACGGGAATGGACGGGCTAGATGCAGGGAAAAAAATCCCGATGTTGGGGGAGTCCAGAACCAACGGTCACTGTTTAAGAATAAGGGGTAGGCCATTTAGGACTGAGAAGAAGAAAATCATTTTCACCCAGAGAGTTGTGAATCTGTGGAATTCTCTGCCACAGATGGCAGTGGAGGCCAGTTTTGATCATCCTGATTTTGGATGATCAGCCATGTTCATATTGAATGGTGGTGGTGGCTCGAAGGACCGAATGGCCTACTCCTGCACCCATTTTCATTGTTTCAATGTGATCATGATCAGATGGTTATTAATTACTATCAGTCACTGATAGACATTGATTTGAGTGGATAACTTTCACGATGCCCATCAGAATAGATCCATGTGATCTTTTATTATCAGTTATGATATATTTTAGTTGAACATTTCATCCAAGAATCAGTAACCCGAACAGTGTGGCACTTACTGAATACTTCAAGTATCAGCTTACATATCTGTGCTCAAATCTTTAGAGTGAGAACTTGAACCAGCAATTTGCCCAACTGAATCACAAAAACAAAAAATCAGGATGGTGATTAGGGTATGCACCTCTGAGTTAGGAAGAGGAAAAAAAATCCTTCTTATCACAATTCAACATTCCTTTCAGAAAGTGCAGAACTTGTTCTGCTCCAAAAGCAATAAGCATCTCAATGCCCAAAGACAAGGTTCACTTAGGTTTGGGCTTAGGTATAGGTTGTCTTTATTATTGTCATGTGCACTGATAGCAAGATACTAAACGATCAGCACAGGTCAAGAGTCAAGAGCTTAATTGTTATTTATACCAACAATGGGACAATAACATTCTTCCTTGCAGCAGCATAAAACACCTGCAAATATAATAGACAAACATATAATAAACAACAGAAAATCAATACATTGATAACCACAGTACCAGTGCAAAAAAGCTCAAAGTCCTTAGTGCAACCAAACACTTTATGCAGTTCATTGTTCAGTTAGTGTTCTGCAGTGTTCAAAGCCTGATGGTTGTTGGGAAGATGCTATTCTTGAACCTGATTTTCACGGTTTTTATCCTCCTATATCTTCTTCTCGATGGTAAGAGTGAAATGAGAGCATGGCCAGGTTAGTGTGGATCTTTGATGATATTGCTGCCTTTTTGAGGCAGGGCCTCTTGTAGATTGCTTAACTGTTGGGAGGTCAGTACCAGTGATGGACCAGGCAGTGTCCACCACTATTGTAATCTCCTTCATTTATGGATTTTGGTGAAGAGAGGATGGAGAATGTGGACAATTTGCATGCAATTTGGTTCATTTTCTGTGACATTATCAACATGGTTTTTGCTTTGCTACCCATAGTTTTGTCAATGACCATTAGCAATGACTACATATTGGGTACAAATGTGTGCATACATGTGTGCATGTGACCTTGACCTTTTCCTTTCGTCCACTTGTTAGTTTTCTGATCACCTGTGTGTTTGCTCGGCAGAAGAGGTGCAAACTAGGCTGCTATGAATTTTAAATGGTTGCAGTATCTACTTTTCCTGCACTCTATCCTCAAGAGGATGCAATGTACTTGTCCAGAGAATCCAGGCACAGATTAGTAAAATTCATGGCCTCGATGTCACCAGGTATACAGATAGCTATTGCATAAGCAGAGTCTAATGGCATTGACCATTAATGAGCTTCCTGCTACTTCTGCTGTCAGATTCAATCTACTTCTCGTGACCTTAATTTGTAAAGGCATCTACTTTTGGGTAATAGGAGTCTGAGGCTCCATTGAAAGATATACCTCTCTTGTTGCTTTCATGCCTTAGTCTGCATGGTCAATTATCATCAGTGCCCTGCATGACTATGAAGCTGCCAGGTTCAGATATTATGGAGCACCTCTCTTGATCTGATTCCGAGATTTTAACAGGAATCGTGCACCGAGGATCCATTCTGACAAGTTGAATTACAGCCAGACTCTTTCCCTGTGCAACTGGTTCTGCTTGTTAGCTCAAATCCACTTCACTTTTAATTTATTTCAAACTGCTGTGGAATTTTTGTTTCATGATTGAGAACATGTTCATGCTTTTTTGACACCTCAAATTTAATTTAATTAGTTTATTGTCACTTGTACCGAGGTACAGTGAAAAGCTTTTGTTGCATGCTAACCAGTCAGCAAAAAGACAATACATGATTACAATCCAGTCATTCACAGTGTACATGATAAAGGGAATAATGTGAATAACCTTTAGTGCAAGATAAAGTCAGTAAAGTCCAACCAAAGATAGTCTGAGGGTCTCTAATGAGGTAGATAGTAGTTCAGGACTGCACTCTAGTTGTGGTAGGATGGTTCAATTGCCTGATGACAGCTGGGAAGAAACTGTTGAAGGTGTGCGATTTCACACTTCTATACCTTTTGTCCAATGGGAGAGAGGAGAAGAAGGAGTGGCCAGGGTGCGACTCTCCCTTGATTATGCTGGTGCCATGTACAACACATAATAGTGAGGTACAATAATCAAGCGCCTACCTAATTACCGGATGATCTTCAAAATATTGCATCTGAACTGTGGACCAGAAAAACATAATTGTAAAAGTACCACAAACCTTTTATAATTTACAAATATGTTTGTTAGCTCAAATAAGCAATCATTTTCTACTTTTCGAACCTTTTATAAAATTGCAACATAAAATTCAATATGTATGTTTGTCTTTGCAGAAGAAACAGCTTGCATTACCTAAAAACCGATGCTTCCGGAAGTGGCGGCGCTGCCAAGCAGCTGCGGCTCGCCTGTAGTCCGTCTGTCTTTTCATTTTTTTGTTTTCTTTTGTCTTGTAAGATGTATGTTTTAGTTTATTTTTAGTTGTGTATATGTGGGGGGTGGGGGAAACTTTTTAAAATCTCTTCCTTCTACCAATTTTTCTACCACCTGTTGGTGGCTTGTTTTTAATTATAATATCTTTATTTTTGGATATTATAATATCACTTTTTGTTTGTTAATTATCTTTTCACGACTCTACACTTTCTGGTCTTTTTCAAGGTTTATTCTGAAGGAGAGATGCCAACAAAACTTAACAGCTGGGGATGATCATCCTTCATCTGGAGTTATAAGGTTCTTGGTTGCACCATATGAAGTAAAGGTATTAACATGATCCATAATGCAAGACGATAAACAAAATAAAACTGGAGGAATCACGTTTTGTAGTTGGAATATAAGGGGCGCTAATGAACCAATTAAAAGGGGTAAGATCTTTGCCCAATTAAAAGCCTTAAAAAGTGACATTATTTTCTTACAAGAGACGCATCTGAAATATCAAACACAGATAAGATTGAAGGCAAATTGGATTGGGCAAACATACTACTCTTCATTTACTTCTAAATCTAGAGGCACGGCTATTATCATTCGTAAAGGTATACCATTTAAATTAAAGAATACTATAGCAGATAAAGAGGGGAGGTACGTCATAGTTACGGGAGAAATTTATTCTACTCCACTTACTTTGATAAATATTTATGCTCCTAATTTTGACAACCCCCAATTTTTTAGTAAAATTTTGGATATAATTTCAGAACTTAATCATCAAAATGTGATAATAGGGGGAGATTTGAATTGTGTTTTAGATCCATATTTGGATAAATCAGCAAAACAAAAAAGGACTAACATAAAATCTAAAACGAATGAACTCCTAAATACATACATGAAAAATTCTAATATAACAGATGTATGGAGGATCGCTAACCCAGTAAGTAGGGAATATTCATTTTATTCAACAGTACATAAAACATATTCACGTATTGATTATTTCTTAGTGGACACAAAACTAATTCCATATACATATAATTCTAAATATCATAATAGTATCATTTCTGATCATTCCCCGTTAACTTTTTCTTTAAAATTAGAAGGAATGCCCGATAAAAATTCGTTTTGGAGGTTTAACCCCCAAATTTTAAATAACTCACAAGGTTGCACATATTTAAAAGAGCAGATGAGATTCTTCTTTGAGACAAATGATACACCAGATATTTCACCCTCTTTATTATGGGAAAATTTTAAGGCATTTATTAGAGGAATTATAATCTCATATCAAGCTTTCCAAAATAAAAAGAATAATACTGAACAATTGCAGTTAGAACAAGAAATTAGACAATTAATTCAGAAAATGCCAATGAACCAACTATAGATAAACATAATAAGATAATAATACTAAATATATAAACTAAATAAAATTTTATCGGCCAGAATAATGAGATTATTTCAAATTACAAAACAAGAAAATTTTGAATTTGGTGATAAACCTCATAAACTCTTAGCACGCCAACTGAAAAAAAAGGGACACAGAAAATACAATTACTAAAATTAAATCAGACAAAGGGGAATTACTAACACTACCTAAAGATATTAATAAAAGATTTGCTCAATTTTATCAAAACTTATATACATCGAAAACCTCTGCAAATAATACTCAAATTGCAAATTTCTTAGATAATTGTAATCTTCCAAAATTAAATATGGTGGAACAAGAGGCATTAGGAGCTCAGATTACACTACAGGAAATAGAAGAAACAATTAGTTTGTTGAAGAACGGCAAAACCCCCAGGACCAGATGGCTTCAGTAATGAATTCTATAAAAGATTCTACGAAATAATTTCTCCACGGTTGCAAGATTTATATATATATACATTTTTAAAGAAAATAAACTACCAGAAACACTAACTGAATCAACTATTACACTTATACCAAAAAAGGATAAAGATCTAGAAGACCCAGGCTCATATAAGAGCTAATTGCACTCCTAAATACAGACCAAAAAATATTAACGAAGACCCTAGCGAGAAGATTGAGTAAATATGTTAGTAAACTAATAAATCCGGACCAAACAGGGTTCATACCAAAGAGATACTCATTTAACAATTTGAGACGGTTGTCTAATATAATGTACTCACATAATACTGAAGAAGAACTAGCAATTATTTCATTGGATGCAGAAAAAGCTTTTGATCAAGTAGAATGGCAATATTTATTCAAAGTATTGGAAAAATTTAATATGGGAGATAATTTTATTTCATGGGTAAAACTATTATATGATAAGCCGACGGCTAGAATACTGACTAATAATATATTATCCCTGAAATTCCACTTAGCAAGGGGCAATAGGCAGGGGTGCGCGTTATCGCCCCTGCTTTTTGCACTAGTGATAGAGCCTTTAGCTGAAAGTATAAGAAGCCCATCCGAACATTCATGGGTATATTACCAAACACTCAAATAATAAAATTTCATTATATGCAGATGACATATTATTATATATTACAAATTCGCAAATTAGCATACCAAATATACTAAATTTAATAGAGGAATTTGGTTCTTTTTCAGGATATAGAATAAATTGGAACAAAAGCGAAATTATGACGATAAAACCTCAAGAGTCGACACATCTGTTGAAATTCCCTTTTAGAATTACAACAGAAAAATTTAAATATTTGGGCATCCAAATTACTAGGAACTATAAATCATTACTCAACGCAAACTATATGCCTTTATTAACTAAATTAAATGGGCTGATTAAATTTTGGAAGACACTGCCGATGTCATTAATAGGCAGAATAAACGCGATAAAAATGATCTTCTTACCACAAATATTGTACCTATTTCAATCAATACCAATATACATACCTAAAAAATTCTTCAAAAAATTAGATTCTGATATTATAAAACTTTATATGGGATTATAAATCACACAGAATAAAAAAAAAACACTTGTGTAAATCTAAAGAATCAGGGGGACTGACACTCCCTAACTTATTGTATTATTATTGGGCAGTGAATATTAAAAATATAAATCTACTGGTTGGACAGTTCTGCCCAACAGGTAGATTGGATAAGAATGGAGAAAGAGGATTGTTCCCCTTATAATATAGGAGCGATCCTTCTTTCCCCGATAAAACTGAACAATGTAATATACAAGAAGAATCCAATTATTCATAGTATAATACGAATTTGGAAACAAATAAAATTAACTTTAAAATTAAGAAAATTATCGCTTCTTTCTCCAATAGCTAATAATCCCTCATTCAAACCATCCATTATTGATAAAACGTTTACCCATTGGGAAAGAATAGGAATTAAAATGATGGGAGATATGTATGAAATGGGAAAACTTTTATCATTCCAACAATTACAACTAAAATATAATTTGAAAAGTAATCAATATTTTCAAATACCTTCAAATTCAAGATTATTTGAAAAAGTATATACAAGGATATCAAACTTTAACCCCAGATCTACTGGAGGAAGGAATGAATAGAAAGGCAGAATCAAGCAATTTAATATCTTACTTATATAATATAATTCTAAAATATAGAAACACACAACGACAGAAGCAATTAGAAGAGACTGGGAACAAGAGTTATTGATAAAAAAATTCCGAACGATAGATGGGATAAAAATCTATTATATGTAAAACAAATGTTCAATGAATGTAAGACATAACCTAATTCAATTTAAAATTTTACATAGATTATATTATTCGAAAACAAGACTGAATAAAATATTTTCCAAATGTTTCCCCATCTGCGACAAATGTCTAACTCAAAATGCCACTATAGCACATTCCTTTGTCTCTTGTACAAAACTGTATACATTTTGGAATGAAATTTTTGGAATTTTTACAAAACTATTTTAACACAAAATTGAACCCCAATACTGAATTGATTATCTTTGGATCAATGGAAGAGGGAAGTAAACTAACTATATTTCCAAGAAGCCTTTCTTAATTATGGTCTAATAACAGCGAAAAAACTTATACTTAAATTTTGGAAAAACGCACCTACGCCAACATTCAAAATGTGGATCTCAAATATGTCTGAAACGCTACATCTTGAAGAAATGAGATTCCTCTTACTAGGCAAAGTAGACCAATTCTTAAAGATTTGGTCTCCGTTTATCAACTTTATACAAGCATATGGTGCAACATAACATAACCTTAGAAATTAAATGGTTCAGAACTGGGTGACGAATGGGCAAAAATATGAGATAGGTAGATCTCTCCTAATCTTTCATTTCTTATTACTTTTTCCTTTTCTTTCAATCTTTTAACTTCTCACCTCTGTCCTTTATTTTTTTTTACTTTCTGTTTCTACTTGCTTGTCTATCTATTCCGACACTCTTTATTTCTCTTTTCTCTCACTGTTCTTTTATTATTGCACCAAAAATATGAAGTTGTACAAGAATGAAAATATGTATTTATGTATTATGTATTAGGTACTTAAGTACCAGACTACTGTACTTACTTCTAACAAAAATAAACAAAAAAAAAAAAAAAAAATCTCTTCCTTCAACGGGGATGCGACCTTTTCCTTGTCGTATCTCCGTCTCCGTCTGCGCTGAGGCCCAATATCGTGGAGCTGGCGGCCTCCAACTGGAATCGACCTTGGGGGCTCTGGTGGCAGAGCCTGTGGACTTACCATCGCGGAGCTGGCTGACTTCGGAGGCTGTGGTGGCGCTGTGGCTGCGACCCGACTTCGGAGCTTCGGAGGCTTCGGCCGTGGGCCCTGTGGACGGTAACTTCGGGAGCTCGCGGGTACCTGGTTGGTGATCAATTTTCGGGAGCTCGCGCAACAGCCGCTTCTTCCGTCCCGGGTCACGGAGTTAGAATCGGCCCGTTCGCGGAGCTTGGAATCGGCCGTGGGATTTACCATCACCCAGCGGGGGCTTCAATCGCCTCGATCGCCTCGACGCAGCAGGAGAACAAGCAAGGAAGAGATAAGACTTTTTGCATTCCATCACAGTGAGGAGGTGCCTGGAGATTCACTGTGATGGACGTTTGTGTTAAATTGTGTTCATTGTGTTTTCTGTTGTTTTTTTTCTGTCGTGACTGCAAGGTATGCAATTTTGTTCAAACTATTGTTTGAATGGCAATAAAGGAAATTAAATTAAATTAAATTAAATTCAATTCAATTCAATTTTAAAACAGAGAGCATAGGGAGAAGCTCTTTGGTCCATCATTATAGTACTTTTATATTCTTGTGAATGATAACGCTCCTATCGCCCGATGACACATTCTTCTTCAGTGAGAATTGATGACTCAGCAGATGGCTTAGAGAGAGGATGGTAGGCATGTAAGATGTTGGGGCACATCGTTCCATCCCTGCAAACAGCTGGAGAAGATGAGGTCCCAATGTGTGGCTCAATCAAATATTGGGTGCAAGCCCTACTCGCTGTCAACTCCCCAGCAATAATAGGAGTGGAACTGTCCCCAATTCCTCCATTTGCCATCAAATTGTCAATGAGCCCACATTTAGTTCAGTTTAGTTTTAGTTTAGAGGTACAGCATTGAAATAGGTCCTTTGGCCTACCAAGTGCAAACCAACCAACGATCACCGCTAGACTAGTACCACATTACCCCAGATTCACATCCTACTCGCAAGGGGCAATTTACCTACAAATTAACCTACAAACCTGCATGTCTTTGGAATGTGGGTGGAAACCGGAGGGCCTGGAGAAAACCCACGTGGTTACAGCGCGAACATGCAAACTCCGTACAGTCAGCGCCCATAGTCAGGAACGAACCCGGGTCTCTGGCGCGGTAAGGCAGCAACGCTACCGCTGTGCCACTGTGTCCCCCACGTGCAATAATCTCTTCACATATCCCCCCTTGCACTGCTGCTGCTGGTGCTATTCAATCTCTCCCTTCTTTGATTTCTGGCCCAGACACCCAGAACAGGGAGAGGTAATATTTGAGAGTGAAATAAAAATCATTATGTGAGTGAGACCAACAGCACCATGGCATGTGCCTAAAAATCATAGTTGGGGTCTAATATTATAGAATGATTACTAAAAAAAAACACTATTTAGATAAGGCCTGAAATAAGGCAGTGACCAAGTCTACACCGATGATTGATGCTAGTTCTCATAGAATCATAGAAATTAGGTGCAGGAGTAGGCCATTCAGCCCTTCGAGCCTGCACCGCCATACAATATGATCATGGCTGATCATCCAACTCAGTATCCCGTACCTGCCTTCCTCTCCATACCCTCTGATCCCCTTAGCCACAAGGGCCACATCCAACTCACTCTTAAATATAGCCAATGAACGCCTCAACTACCCTCTGTGGCAGAGAGTTCCAGAGACTCACCACTCTCTGTGTGAAAAAAGTCCTTTCTCATCTCGGTCTTAAAGGATTTCCCCCTTATCCTTAAGCTGTGACCCCTTGTCCTGGACTTCCCCAACATCGGGAACAATCTTCCTGCATCTAGCCTGTCCAACCCCTTAAGAATTTTGTAAGTTTCTATAAGAATCCCCTCTTAATCTCCTAAATTCCAGAGAGTATAAACCGAGTCTATCCAGTCTTTCTTCATAAGACAGTCCTGACATCCCAGGAATCAGTCTGGTGAACCTTCTCTGCACTCCCTCTATGGCAATAATGTCCTTCCCTCAGATTTGGAGACCAAAACTGCACGCAATACTCCAGGTGTGGTCCACCAAGACCCTGTACAACTGAAGTAGAACCTCCCTGCTCCCTGTACTCAAATCCTTTTGCTATGAAAGCTAACATACCATTCCGCTTTTTTCACTGCCTGCTGCACCTGCACGCCTACTTTCAATGACTGGTGTACCATGACACCCAGGTCTCGCTGCATCTCCCCTTTTCCTAATCGGCCACCATTTAAATAATAGTCTGCTTTCCTGTTTTTTTGCCACCAAAGTGGATAACCTCACATTTATCCACATTATACTGCATCTGCCAAACATTTGCCCACTCACCCAGCCTATATCCAAGTCACCTTGCAGTCTCCTAGCATCCTCCTCACAGCGAACACTGCCCCCCAGCTTAGTGTCATCCACAAAACTTGGGAGATATTGCCTTCAATTCCCTCATCCAGATCATTAATATATATTGTAAATAGCTGGGGTCCCAGCACTGAGCCCTGCGGTACCCCACTAGTTACTGCCTGCCATTGTGAAAAGGACCCGTTTACTCCTACTCTTTGCTTCCTGTTTGCCAGCCAGTTCTCTATCCACACCAATACTGAACCCCTAATACCGTATGCTTTAAGTTTGTATACTAATCTCTTATGTGGGACCTTGTCGAAAGCCTTCTGGAAGTCCAGATATATACCACATCCACTGGTTCTCCCTTATCCACGCTACTAGTTACATCCTCGAAAAAATTCCACAAGATTCTTCAGACAGATTTAAACCTTTTGTTAAATCCATGCTGACTTTGTCCAATGATTTCACCACTTTCCAAATGTGCTGCTATCCCATCTTAATAACTGACTCTAGCAGTTTCCCCACTACCAGTTTCCCCACTACCGAAATAGGTTGTCGTTGTCGAAGCCAGTGGAGTGGGGTTGCTATTTACTTACAGGCAGTCGAAGGCAATCTCTTTCACTGACCGGGTAGCATGGGTCATTCTTGCGAGAGATGGCTCATTGGAGTTTTCAGCAAAGATCCACTGTCGGATCTTTTGGTTTTCAGGACCTAGAAGATCCGCCGGATGGTAAAATGCCCGCTAACTTTATTAACTAAACTTCTTAAAACTGTCTCCACTCCTTCTCCCCACTGTTCACTCCCTGTCTTCCGTCCCTTTCTCCCTTTCGCCCCCTTCTCACTCCCCTTCTCTCCTCCTTCTCTCCTTTCCCTGTCCTTCTCTTCCCATCTTCTTTCCCCTTCTCTTCCTCCCTTACCTTACCGTGCTCTGTGCGAGCCGCGATTTACCTTCCTCTTCATCCATCGCGCAGACAGCGCATCCTCCGCTACATCATCCCTGGCCCCCACCTTCGCGATGTGTGTGTGTGTCGCGGCATCGGTAGCAAAAGATCTTATTGGATCTTTGATCAGTAGATGCAGCTCACGCTTCGGGATCGAGGCTTTCCAGGACAATGACCAAAACCCTGGTGACTCATGGAGAGTGACCGGAACCTCTGGGCGAACCTCACGGAAACCTTGGGTGGGGCGCAAGGTCTCCAGAGGTTTCCTTCACGTTCAGTTTTCCTATGTCTGATGGGACAGTTGGGGCATACTTAAGAGTCAGAGCATCAACCAATGATCGCATGTATACTGGTTTCACATCAGGGTTGGCAATGGGATTCGGAGAGAGTAAATTAGTGGGCGCACATGTAGTAGAGTTTACTGCCTGATTATTTATCAGAGGCCCCAGTGATGCCTGGGATTCGATTCCTGACCATGTCTGTAGACGTGGAGTTTGTTACATGTCTTTCCCATCGTGACCTGCGTGGTTAAGTTTATTCGACTCTCCAGTGCTCTGATTAGCTTCCTCGGGCATTATCGCGTAGAATTCCACACATCATAGATTAAGTTTAATAAATTTTACATTAATAATTACAAATCAAGACTCCCTAAAAGACAACAGCTTTGTAGGGCAATATGGCTTCAGTAAAATTCTGGAAATTGTACCCTAGTGGATATGTAGAATAGTGTTGGTGTGCAGGGATCGCTGTCAGCAACGAGTGCGACTCAGTGGGTGCTGAATAAGCGAGAACCTGTTTCCGTGCCGTAACTAAACAAAAAAATATCCCACACACAAAGGGTAGTTTTTACAGAAGTTAACAATAAACACATCCTGAATATGAATAGAAAATGGAACATTGTAGCACAAAGAATGAGTGAGTGGCATATTTTCAAAAAAATTGATTTAGGACTGTAATTAATGCTGCTGCCAAATTGCAGGTCTGAAACTGGGTTTGAAAGCATGACCCCCCATGGGCTGGCTGCAAAGTCTTGGAGTTTACACATTCTTACCCTGTGACTGCGATGACTTCCACCAGCATGTTCCAGTTTCCCCACCCACATCTCAAAGACATTTAGTACTGGTTGAAGAGGTTAATTGGCGTCAGTAAATTTGCTAGTTCTGTAGGTGGGTTTGACAAGAGAAAGTAGAGAAGGGGAAGCTGACGGTAATGAGAAGAAGATGGGGTGCAGATGGGAGATTTATAGAAGGTTGAGAGCATGGAGTAGACTGTAAAGGGATCAATGAGAGGACCTATTTCTACACACTCACAAGAGACTTTGGCAATGTTCAGTATACACAACAATGCGCTAAAAGGAGCTAGAATGAGGTTGAAAGATAAGTTTACAATGCTGTGTATAGAAACCGAAAAAACTGAGAGTTGGTTTTATACTTTTAACAATATCGACACAAAAAACTACTGGAGTATCTCAACAGGGGTTACAGGCAGACCTGGATGCGGGTGATTCTTTGCACAGCTGTTTATTACACTGAAAAGTTTCATATAGCCTTTCAGCGAAACAAATCTCTCTATGGTGGTCTGTGGTGTCGCACATACATGCAATTATTTCTGCTGTGGAAATTCGTTCCCTAATTTCTGAAGACGGATGTTGCCCTGAAGCATGAAATTGCCTTTCACATATATGGAGGATGTTGCATTTTTTTCTTTTTATCTTTCGAAGGATGGTGTGGGTGTAGCAGTTTGTGGTGATGAGGAGGATTTGTTTAACAGTGAGAGAGTTGTGATCTGGAACGCACAGATTGAAAGGATGATGAAAGCATGATCAACATTTAACTGAATTGAATATACACTTAGAAAGGATGAATGTTCAGGGATGTTTGGAAAGAGCAAAGGAATGGAATGATTTGCATTGCTCTATTAGAAGCATGATGGGCCAAATAGTATCTCTCTCCCTCTTGTTCCATCCGGTCATTCTTTTCTCTCCCTGCTCCCATCTGGCAGAAGGTACAGAAGCTTGAAAGTGCACACCACCAGACTCAGGAACTGCCTCTTTCCCTCTGTTATCTTTCTTCTGAATGGTCCTTCCAACAGCTGGTGTACTGTCTTATTCTCCACTACCCCATTATAAACATTGGAATTTGTCTATGGAACTGGTGTGCCACAGTGCTGAGGACGATATATACAGCAATCTGTATCATTCCCTTTGCTTTATCTATTCTTCTTGAGTCTGACTAGATTGTATTTATATATAGTGCTAGACTAAGTGGGACCCATTGGGTCCCATGTTCACATGGGAGGGCTGGTCCCCCGACGCAATATTCCACCTCTCCACCAATTCCAATATTGGTGGCCAGTGGGGGGGCTATCTGGAGTGCTGGTATGGGTTTTGGGTGGCAGCTCAGTCCCTCAAGCCTGATATGCTGGCAGCTCACTCACGGCTGATGGGCTGGCAGTTGACTCATGGCTATTCCTTAAAATTCCATTTCAAGCAGGGTGCAAGGCTGCCAAATTCAAGTGACAGTTTCATTCCACTTCAGCAGGGTGCAAGCCCACCAAATTCAAGTGCAGTTTCATACCATTTCCAGCAGGGTGCAAGGCCACCAAATTCAAATGCAGCTTCATACCATTTCATGCAGGGTGCAGCGCCACCACATTCAAATGCAGCTTCATACCATTTCGCAGGGTGAAACCACCATAAAACCACACAAAACACCAAACTCACAGTTCAGTAGACATTCAATGTGTTCAGTTGATTCACAGTTCAGACAGATCGTGACCTCTGTCCCTCTCCCTCCCCCATCATGCAGAGACTGAGCCGCACCCACACTTCTGGGTTTTATAACCCCTCCCCCTCCCACCGGAAAACGTGTGGCCTTCATGGCGTGATTGACAGGAGAAAGATTCTCAAAATTTTTTAAACACTAATAACACTTGTATTTTTCATTGATGGGAAGAATCCTCTGCACCTGCTGAGCGGAGGGGGACTGAGTAAGATGACCAAAAATCACAGCCGTAAGTGGTAGTGTTTTATCTAAAATCAATATACAGGGCAAACAGGAAGTTACCCAAAGCAGCCAAACCACCATTTGCAGTAAATAGTGCCTTTTAACTTCAACCCAAAGCAGCCCAACAACCATTTGCAGTAAATAGTGCTTTTAACTACAACTCAAAGCAGCCAAACCACCATTTGCAGTAAGTAGTGCCTTTTTACTTCAAACCAAAGCAGCCAAACGACCATTTGCAGTAAATAGTGCTTTTTAACTTCAACCCAAAGCAGCCACACCACCATTTGCAGTAAGTAGTGCCTTTTAACTTCAACCCAAAGCAGCCAAGCCACCATTTGCAGTAAGTAGTGCCTTTTTACTCCAGCCCAAAGCAGCCAAACCACCATTTGCAGTAATTCGTGCCTTTTTACTTCATCCCAAAGCAACCAAACCACCATTTTGCAGTAAGTAGTGCCTTTTTACTGGGGGGGGGGGGAGGTCAAGGGGAGGAGGGGGAGGGGGGGGGGGGGGGGGGGGGGGTGGGGGGGGGGGACCCAAAGCAGCCAAACCACCATTTGCATTAGTGCCTTTTAAGGAGGGGGGGTTGGGGGGGGGGTGGCGCGGTTGGGTGTGATTGAGTGATTGTTGGGAGCAGACAAGGCTGCGTGGGGTGGGGGGGGGGTGAGGGGGGTGGGGTGGGGGGGGGGATTGGTTGTTTATTAAATAACTGTGTGGATATTGTTTGTGGGAGGGAGGGGTGTATGACTGAGATTATGTGTATCTACTAACCAAAAATGTCATATTTTTTGAATATTAACTGCCCAGTAATAAAACATAAAGTTTGGTAGTGCTAGACCTCCATTTATTTTTGATTTAGATAAATGTTTTTTTATTTATTCTATAGCTCTTATAATCCCAGATAAAGTTGGTAACTAAAGAGTCCACCTTCCTAAAGAAATTTTTTAGGAAGATATATCGGAATCAATTTGGAAAAGATATAGTAATTGCGGAAGAAAAATCATTTTTTATTACATTAATTTTACCTAGCATTGAGATGGGTAGAGTTTTCCAATATAAAATGTTCTTATTTAATTTATTCAATAAGTGGGAAGTTGGATTTAAATAAAGAATCGAATCTTTTTGTTACATAAATTCCAAGATATTTAATTTTTTCGTTTGTTATCTTAAAAGGAAATTGTTGTAATATATGTAAGTTATTTACCATTATTGGCACACGTTCACTTTTATTCCAATTAATACTATAGCCTGAAAAAGAAGAATGATACGTTTTATCTATCCATTTAGCTTTCAGCCTATGCTCAGCATCTTTTTTTAAATGAGTTTCTTGAATGAAAATCACATCAACTTTAATTGCTTTTAAATGTGCTAATACTTTACCTCTCTTAAATGGTTCATTAATACCTTTAACATTCCAGCTGCAAAACGTTATTCCTTCATTCCCCGTATTCATTTTTAAGTCTTGCATCTTTTGTCTATGGAGGTCTGTAATAGAGCCATTGGTTCAGTTCGACAGACCCGACCTTACACCCGAACTCCGAATAGACGAATTTTAAGTCCCTTGAATGTCTCTCACGTCTATATACTCCTTTGATCCAATATTATAACTCCATTCAAACTGAAAATAACAATAATAAGTTTATAATAGAAAAGAAAAGAGGATAGATTAAGAAATTTAGTGTTGTGCACAAAGAAGGAAAAAACTACATCTATATTGGTGTAGTTAGTGCTAGCCATACTAGCATGGCTAACATCTACCGACTTCCGTAGTTGATGTTACTAACTTAACCAGCTCCCTGGTTTTTTGGAATTATTATTCATAATGGTATTTTAACCGGGGATATTAAATTTAAAATATTTGGGTTATAATAGTCGAAATGTGAGAATACATATATTTAAAACTTAATTTGAAAATCTAATTATAAAAAACACACGAAAAGAAAGGAAAATAAAAAGTAAAAATGAAAATTACTAGTACAAAAGAAAGGTTTCCAAAGAGGACAAATGAAGTCAGACTCTATATTTGACTCTAATCATTCCAATATAAGTAAACATAATCATTGGTAATAATGATTAATTCTGCAATTAGTAAAAATACCGCGGTATAATTTTAATATTTATTAGTTATACATAACACATAGTAGTGTAGTTAGTGTCATAATAATTAACTCTGATTAGTAAAGATACCACGGTATATTTTTAGTATTTATTAGTTTATTTGTATTAGTAGTGTAGTTATACTAATTATTAGTATCCATTGGGAGGGTTTCCCGATCCACATCTTTCTCCAGCTTCCATCCAGTACTATCCAAGTTCCATCCAGTCCTGCAAAGTCCTGCAAAGTCATTGTATTCAGTGATGAGGCCTTCTCAAGTCTTAATCTTCCGGGCAAAGTCCAGCGCTTCCACAGGGTTGTAGAAGAAATATTCCTTCTTGTTGTAAGTGACTCTTAGAGTAGCTGGGTAGTTCAGGCCATATTTCAAGTTTTCCACCCCCCTCAAGAGACTTTTAGTCTCATTAAACGCTTTTTGTTTCCTGGAGACCTCTGCTGGATAATCTCGATAGATGCTGATCTTGTGTCCTTCAAATGCAAGGTTTCTGTTTCTTTGATTTTTTTGCATTATCTCCTCCAAAGACGTGATCGTATTGTACTTTTATTATCATTTGTCTTGGGGGAGCATTTGGTCTTGTCTGACGTCTCATCACTCTGTGTGCTCGGGCTAGCAAAGGCTTTTGTTCCAGAGATAAAACATTTTGCAGTAAATTCACAGTAAATTCTCGGGGATCTTTATCTTTCTCTCCCCCTTCAGGAATACCCACAATTCTTAGGTTTTGTCTTCTCTGGCGACCTTCCAGTTCAGTACATTTCTCGGTTATTTTGGTCAATAAATCCGTTAAACGTCCATTTTCCGTGATAAGCTTTGCTGTAGTCTGAACACTTGTTTCAGCTAGTTCCTCAAGGCTTTTTATGCCAGCCGTCTGTTGGTCCAGTGCCTTCTCCACAGGATTCAGCCTTCCTTCAAAATCAATTTTCACATTTTTAATCTTATCATTCGTCTCCTTTGACATTTAAATCATCATTTCTGCGATTTCTTTCTTCAAATCATCCGATATTTTCTTAGTCTTAGAATTAATGTTGGTATTAATTTCAAGTTTCAAATCTTTCATTTCAGCATTCAACTGGTTTATTTCTTCCTTTAAACCAGCAATTTCACGTGCAATAAAAGTTTTAAGTTCTTCACTTTCCGATTTTTTTGTCATTTTTTTCGTCACATCTTCTTGGGATAACGTCCTACCTGAGTCCGAGGCTTCTGTCAGGCCTTCCCCTGGTCTCTGCCTGGTAGTTCAACTTTTCGATTTTTCGGGTGGGCTGCGCTGTGTAGACATAACAATTTGCGTGCCTGATGACGTCACTCACAGCAATCGGTGCAGAGACAGCAGGCAGCAGGCAGCAGGCAGCAGGTAGGTCCGTTAATCCCCGTTTCTTTTCCGTTTTTTACGAGGAGCTGGCTGGCGTTAACCTCTAGCCCTCCATAGCGCCACCAGAAGTCTCTGGTAAGTCTTTTGATCATATTTCCAAATGTCGCCTCCTCTAGCTTGGCATTTCTTAATCCTGACATCTGTATGAAATTCTGTAAAATGCCCACGTTTGGCAGCTTTAATATGGCTTGTTCCTCCATATTAAAGCAACCACATGTGTGCAATCAGACACAAGGAACTGCATATGCTGGAAACTTGCAGAGAGCTTAAAGCGCTGGAGCAGCTCAGCAGATCAGGCAGCATCCCTGGAGGGGCTGAATATGAAGAAGTGTCTCAACCCAAAACATCTCCCTTCCATGTTCTCCAGTGATACTGCCTGACCCGCTGCGTTACTCCAACACTTTGGCCTCTACATGTGTGTGCATCATATTATTATTATTATTATTATTATTATTATTTTTCGATATTATAACCTGACCCTTTATCACAAAGAATGGCAAGAATGTGATACTTACTGGCAAAGGGAAAAGTTAACATGAATAGAATTGATTTATTAAAGGAGACTCTGGACAGGTTTACGATGATAAAGGGAACAAGCCATTGTTACAAGCTTCCTGTTCCAGACAAATAAAACGTGTTTTACCAGAAATTAATATATTAATGGGATGTCTATCTACTAAATAAGCCATTGAATGAAAATAATTTTCTGCAGATCTGGGACAGTTTTATTTTACACTAAAATTGCTTAATTGTTGATTCATGTTACAGTTCTGATGCCAGATCTGGATCCATTTCACTCAGGAGGGTGTGGTGCTTATTCTAATGACATTAAATGGATGATCAAGGTACATCAAGCTGAGACAAATGAACTGAAAGATCTGAACATACCAAGCTTTGTGACACGAGATCACATCAGGGAAATAAAATTAGAATAAATGAGCTATAAACACTCAATAAGAATCTGTTCGCACTAGCAGCAAAAATAAAATTAAATAGGTAAACAAAACTGTACCAGTAGTTGTATTCTTACATAACATTATGCTGTGGTGGAAGTTATTTGATATCCAACACATTGTGTCTCTCTTCAGTGTAAAGCAGTATCTGCAGTTCCTTTCTATTCGGCATTTGGTATGGGTTAAACCGTGTACTTTGTGATGAAGCATTGATTTCTCACTCAGCATAACTTACTTTTTGTATTGTACTAAAGTTACAGATAATCCATTAGCCAGTTAAATCCTGTGTATTTATTACGCACTCGACTGTGGTCCGTGTAGTTGTGTAAGTGTGACATTACTATTCCAGAATCAACCCTTATGGTGGATGGCATCGACCCTTATGGTAAGCCTGTGGCTTACCTGGATCGGGAGCTACGCCAGTACATTGAGCACGTGAACGGGACTTTGAATTTTTTCTAAATGACTGCAAAATATGGCGACTCGTGCAAAAAAAATGAGCAATGCAAAAAGAATTTCATTTTGCAGTGCATTCGTGACAATAAAGAACAATTTGTACCATTGAATAATGGAAGTAAGCCTGAAAATGTTCACGTCAAGAATGAAGGGATAGTCAAGATTGTGTAAGTGTACCGACGAACGAACAATGAAATTCTTACTTGCAGTGGATAACAGGTCTGTAAAAGCAACACACACAGATAATACATAATGGAATTAAAAACATTAATACATTCAATAAACTAATAATGTGGGCCACATTAACCTTTTGAATCTTATATAGAAAATAGAGTTTTACATGGAACATTGAACAGCGCAGCACAGGAACAGGCCTAAAGTCTGTGCCAAACAGTGAAAACAACAGGGGAAAAAGTCCCAGCAAAATAACAAACTAATCTATGAAATTAGGTTTGATAGGGATTGAAGTGCAAGTGGAATGTATGGAGGCCATGTTCAGGGGGTAGTTGACACCACTTAGGTGACAACCATCCCCTGCAAGTAAATCGAAGATAGACACAAAATGCTGGAGTAACCCAGCGGGTCAGGCAGCATCTCTGGAGAGAAGCATTTTGTGTTTATCTTCGATTTAAACCAGCATCTGCAGTTCCTTCCAACACATCCTGCAAGTAAGTGTCTGCTTCTTGAGGAAACCTCTCAGCATTAAGCTGGAGTCCAAACTGCAGGCATCACGATACATATGCAGTGGAAGATTTATCTGGTAAATATCACACAGGACTCAATCACACCCTTCATTAATTTAAACTAATTGTCAAGGTATCAAGGTGAGGAGCACCCGATGCCAGTCAGGCAGGTATGGGGTTGCAGGATGCAGTCATATGGGAACCCACTTGGCTGTCATTCGCGTTCCATTTACGCAACTGGCAAGCGTGTGGGTAGCGTGTGGGTAGCGCGTGGGTAGCGTGGGACGGGCGCATATAGTGGCGTGGAGGAGCGTGGAGTGGCATGGAGGAGTGTGGAATTCGTCTTGAATGAAATCTTCGCACGCCACCGGCCTGTCGTGTAACTGACGGCCAAAGTGGGACAGGCCCAAGACCCTGGCGCGGCGCAACGTCTCACCTCCAACAGAAGCAGCAGAAGCAGGCAAACGATCGCCAAACTCGGCCTGAGGCTCACAGTTGTTGCGGATCCGGATCCACCCCCACACCTACTCCCAGAGCGGGGCCAAGACGATTGGAGATAGACACAAAATGCAGGAGTACCTCAGCGGGACCAGCAGCATCTCTGGAGTGAAGCAATGGGTGACATTCCGGGTCGAGAACCTTCTTCAGACTGAAGAAGAGTCTTGACCTGAAACATCATCCATTCCTTCTCTCCAGAGATGCTGCCAGTTCCGCTGAGTACTTTGAACATACTGAACAGCTATGAAGGGCTGGTGAGGATGTATCCTGCAGGGAGAATGTGATCGCTGCTCATGGTTCCTTAGCATAAGAGGTCAGTCAAATAGGAGAACAAATACATATTGCAATGGTAGGAATTGTGCAATCAGAAGGAGAGACAATATTCTCTGCAGCCAGTCCATAGACTCTCTCTCCTTCTACATTCGTTCCTTTGGCTTCACGATTTGCAACACTTCAATCAGTCTGTCGCGCAACTTCTGCTTTTTGTATCTGGCCTTTGTTCCAACCATCTGCGTATTAAACTCTCCCCCTCACCTATGTCCACCTATTACCTGCCAGCCTTTGTCATTAGGTCATAAGATCATTAATGATAGGAGGAGAATTAGGCCATTCGGCCCATCAAGTCTACTCTGCCATTCAATCATGGCTGATGTATTTCTCCCTCCAAACCCCATTCTCCTGCCCTTTTCCCCATATTCACCTGACTCCCATAGTAATGAACAATCTATCTATCTCTGTATTAAAAATAACAATTGACGGCCTCCACGGTGTCTATGGGAAAGAATTCCACAGATTCACCACCCTCTGACAAAAGGAATTCCTCCTCATCTTCTTCCTAAACGATCATCCTTTAATTCTGAGGCTATGACCTCAAGTCCGAGACTCTCCCACTAGTGGAAACATCCTCTGCACATCCACTCTATCCAAGCCTTTCACTATTTGGTAAGTTTCAATGAGGTCCCCCCTCATCCTAAATTCCAGTGAGTACAGCATGTCCTGCCTCTCATCTCCCAGCTTTCTTCCCACATCCCCACCCCATAGAATCAGTCTGAAGAAGGGTCCTGACCCGAAACGTCATCTATCCATGTTCTCCGAAGATGCTGCCTGACCCACTGAGTAACACCCCTTTTTTGTCCGTTTGTGTAAACCAGCATCACCAGTTCCTTGTTGCAACATTTCTCCATTGTCTCTGCTGCTCCCTTGCTGCCTGATATAATGACATCTCACTCCTAGAAGTGAATGGGTTTGGGAGGATCGTATGGCTGTTGTTCACATAGGAATGAATGGCATGGATGAATGTTATGGTGAAGCTGCATATTACTTTAGTTGGATCTCATCTGGAGAAATATGTTTAATTACAGTCATCACACCTCAGAAAGGGCACATACACTCTTGAAGGGCTGTAACACTAGAATAATTCAGGGAATAAATGGACTAATTATGAGGACAACTGCCATAGATTAGCCTTTTTATGTCTTTGAATGCAGAATCTTAAAGGGTAGTTAAGTAAAGCGTCTCAGACTATTAAATAATCTACTCAAGTAGATAGAAATGATTTTTTCTTTCAGGAATTCAGAATAAAGAGGTCAAGCCTTCATATCAACTATTTATTGAATATTTCTTCACACAAGTGGCAGTGGAAACATCACCCCAGAAGCAATGAAAAATTTAATAAAATGTAAAATCTGAGATCTTCACTATCCAAAGATTACCTAGATTTTGTGACATAGATTCATGGAGAGATATTGGATTGAAATGGGCCCTTCAGCTCACTGAGTTTGCACTGACCACCAACCCATTTACACTAATTCTACATTATTCCCAATTTTTTTATTATTCTGCATTCCCCTTAACAGCTCATGGTTCTACAATAGACAGCTCAGTGTGGCACAGTGTAAAGGGCCTGTCCCACTTGGCGATTTTTTTTGGCGACTGCTGGGGTATCATTGACTGACGTATGAGGTCATCGAAAAATTTGCGGCGTGATGATGTTTGACGCACGTTTTTTTTCAAGTGTCGCAACATTTCTTTTGTTGCCGCTGGATTTTGAAATGTTTTGGCGACACTGATAAGACGCTGAAAAAAATTGCCAGGTGGGACAGGCCCTTAAGGGCAGCACAGGGGCACAGCTGGGTGAGCTGCTGCCTCACTGCGCCAGATACCTAGGCTCAATCGTGACCTTGGATGCTGTCTGTGATGAGTTTGCATGTTCTCACTGTGATTGCATGGGTTTCCTCCGGGTGCTCGGGTTTTCTCCCACATCCTGAAAACAAGCGGGTTTGTAGGTTAATTGGCCCATGTAATAAAATTGTTCCGAATACGTATGGGAGTGGATGAGAAAGTGAATCAAACATCGAAGGTTTCGAGCAAGTCCATGTGGATATCATGGGGCTGCTGCTTCCATCCCGCGGAAGTTCACACTTGCTCAGACTGGTGAACTGTTTCACCCGGTAGCCAGAGGCCATCCCGCTTGCCGACACCTTGGCCATGTCCTGCGTTCGTGCCGAGGTACCGCTGGACAACTCGTCCGACCGGGGTGCCCAATTCACGTTCCATGTTGGGGGCTCAGCCCATTCGACCATTCGATGGCCTATCACCCCCAGTTGAAAGTGTTGCTGGAACGTTTCCACCGCTGGCTAAAGGGCGCTTTGAAGGCTCGTCTCACCGGTCCCGGTTGGATGAACGAGTTGCTGAGGCTCCTGCTGGGGATTCGCACCGCCCCAAAGGTGCACTTGCAGGCTTCATCAAGTGCACGAGTTGGTTTACGGCGTTCCACTGACTGTGCCCGGGGAGTTTATCCCAACTGACTGACTGCGGGAGAGGGTCGGCGCCCTGTCTCCTGTCCCAACGTCTCGGCATGGTGTCGCTCCATCTCACATGCCACCGGCTCTGGCGGACTGTCAGTATGTCTTCTTCCGCCATGACGCCCACAGGTCGTCCTTACAGCGCCGTTATGAAGGTCCTTTTCGGGTGCTGCGGCACGGGCCCACGACTTTTGAATTGGACATGGGGGGGGGGTCGGGGGGAGACCGTGGTGGTAGCTCATTTGAAGCCGGCCCATTTGGACCTGAGCAAGCCAGTCCAGGTGGCCCAGCATCGCCATCAAGGCCGTCCTCCATCTCGGGTCCAACCTAGTTCATCCTTACCAGAAAATAAACCTTTGAGTGGGGACATACGAAGTCCGGCCGTTTTTTTGTGCCTCCGGTTCTGGGGGGGCGGGGGTGGATGGTAATGTGGTGGCACCGGGTGATGGGCTACATTATTAGATTTCAAGTTAGGCATTAGGCCATGGGGAGTTTTTCAAACTGGACTTATGACAAGCCCATGACCCATATTTAAATGTCATGATGATGTTTTGAACTCAACCTGGATGCCTGTGTAGAAACAATAGGGGATGTATGAGAATGTACATATCACCACACAGCATGCGGCACCTGGTTGATTCCTGTAAAAAAATGTGATGCGTGATTTAGTTTATAGACCAAAATGTTCACGTGGAATCCTTCACCATTTTAACAAAATCTTTTGCAAAAATTGCAGGAGAAAGATTAGCATTCTTAATAACACTCTTTCAACTCAAGTGTTTTTAACAAATCGTGATGTCTTAGTTTTCAACCATATGGCTTTAAGTTAATAAGCACTCACAATACGTGCATTTATCCAGAGCTCCTAATATGGCAACATAAAGTTGATAGAGCCATGCAGCATGGAAACAGACCTTTCAGCCCAATTTGTAGACCAAAGACAGACACAAAAAGCTGTTGCAACTCAGCAGGACAGGCAGCATCTCTAGAGAAAAGGAATACGTGGCGTTTTGGGTCGAGACCCTTCTTCAGACTGAGAGTCAGGGAAAAGGAGAACAAGGGATATAGATGGTACTTCGGACAATGAAATGGAAGATATGCAGAAAGCAACACAGGAGGAATCACTGAGGGGTGCAGCAAGAGAGGGTGTTGCAGAACTCTCTGTGGAGAGAAGAAGAAAACCTCTTCAAAGTAGATATACCTTGAGGAGATTTTACAATGGCACAAACAAAAGGTGTAGGGAGGAACTGCAGATGCAGGTTTAGTCCAAGATGCCCCATCTAAGCTAGTCCAATTTTCCCACGTAAAATAATTAAAATCAAGTAAAATTTAACATAAAAAGGACGTGATCAAAGGCTTGAGCATTTTTAGGGGGAGAGAATGATTTATGGTGGGAATTCCAGTATAGGTCATTGCATTCATATGTTTCAACCTTTCATTAAAAAGAGAAATCTAATCAAGTTAATTAAAATATTTAAATATTTCTAACATTGTGATGTGAATTATATTAAGCTCAGATCTAAGCCTGGTTAAAAGAACTGCAGATTGGGATTTCCAGAAATGTTAATTTAAAGAGACAGATCAGATGTTACAGGACACATAACATAAAGGCCTGGATAGATATTGTAGTGACATTAATTTGAATACCATCACAGGATGTTTTCAGAAAATCTGATATTAAAATGTGATAATTGTAATGGTGACATTAAATCAATTGGATTATTGTTAAAAATTCAATTGACTAGTCTATGAAGAAGTGCTTCAAGAGGTTGGTTATAATTCCTGTCTAAGTAATGTCCTGGACTCAGTTCAATGTGCCAACATAAATAATAGATCTACAGTATATACTGTATGATCATGCTCAGTCAACTGGAGTCCTTCTTGATCCTGGTAAGCCCTAGGCTCCTGCAGGGGCCTCCTGCATTGCCTTTGACCTCTTGGACTTCATTTATTGTATTTTTTGTTGCTGCTTCGAATGCACCTGTAAAGCTGCAGCAAATAAGAATTTCATTTTCTTGTTCATAGAAACATAGAAACATAGAAATTAGGTGCAGGAGTAGGCCATTCGGCCCTTCGAGCCTGCACCGCCATTCAATATGATCATGGCTGATCATCCAACTCAGTATCCCGTACCTGCCTTCTCTCCATACCCTCTGATCCCCTTAGCCACAAGGGCCACATCTAACTCCCTCTTAAATATAGCCAATGAACTGGCCTCAACTACCCTCTGTGGCAGAGAGTTCCAGAGACTCACCACTCTCTGTGTGAAATAAGTCTTCCTCATCTTGGTCTTAAAGGATTTCCCTCTTATCCTTAAGCTGTGACCCCTTGTCCTGGACTTCCCCAACATCGGGAACAATCTTCCTGCATCTAGCCTGTCCAACCCCTTAAGAATTTTGTAAGTTTCTATAAGATTCTATAAGACTCACCACACAGAGAGTGGTGAGTCTCTGGAACTCTCTGCCACAGAGGGTAGTTGAGGCCAGTTCATTGGCTATATTTAAGAGTGAGTTGGATGTGGCCCTTGTGGCTAAGGGGATCAGAGGGTATGGAGAGAAGGCAGGTACGGGATACTGAGTTGGATGATCAGCCATGATCATATTGAATGGCGGTGCAGGCTCGAAGGGCTGAATGGCCTACTCCTGCACCTAATTTCTATGTTTCTAAGATCCCCTCTCAATCTCCTAAATTCTAGAGAGTATAAACCGAGTCTATCCAGTCTTTCTTCAGAAGACAGTCCTGACATCCCAGGAATCAGTCTGGTGAACCTTCTCTGCACTCCCTCTATGGCAATAATGTCCTTCATCAGATTTGGAGACCAAAACTGTACGCAATACTCCAGGTGTGATCTCACCAAGACCCTGTACAACTGAAGTAGAATCTCCCTGCTCCTATACTCAAATCCTTTTGCTATGAACGGCAACATACCATTCGCTTTTTTCACTGCCTGCTGCACCTGCATGCCTACTTTCAATGACTGGTGTACCATGACACCCAGGTCTCGCTGCATCTCCCCTTTTCCTAATTGGCCACAATTTAGATAATAGTCTGCTTTCCTGTTTTTCCCACCAAAGTGGATAACCTCACATTTATCCACATTATACTGCATCTGCCAAACATTTGCCCACTCACCCAGCCTATCCAAGTCACCTTGCAGTCTCCTAGCATCCTCCTCACAGCTAACACTGCCCCCCAGCTTAGTGTCATCCGCAAATTTGGAGATATTGCCTTCAATTCCCTCATCCAGATCATTAATGTATATTGTAAATAGCTGGGGTCCCAGCACTGAGCCCTGCGGTACCCCACTAGTCACTGCCTGCCATTGTGAAAAGGACCCGTTTACTCCTACTCTTTGCTTCCTGTTTGCCAGCCAGTTCTCTATCCACATCAATACTGAACCCCTAATGCCGTATGCTTTAAGTTTGTATACTAATCTCTTATGTGGGACCTTGTCGAAAGCCTTCTGGAAGTCCAGGTATACCACATCCACTGGTTCTCCCTTATCCACGCTACTAGTTACATTCTCGAAAAATTCCACAAGATTCGTCAGACATGATTTACCTTTTGTAAATCCATGCTGACTTTGTCCAATGATTTCACCACTTTCCAACTGTGCTGCTATCCCATCTTTAATAACTGACTCTAGCAGTTTCCCCACTACTGATGTTAGACTAACTGGTCTGTAATTCCCCGTTTTCTCTCTTCCTCCCTTCTTAAAAAAGAGGGGTTACGTTTGCTACCTGCCAATCCTCAGGAACTACTCCAGAATCTAAAGAGTTTTGAAAGATTATCACTAATGCATCCACTATTTCCTGAGCTACCTCCTTCACATAGAAACATAGAAATTAGGTGCAGGAGTAGGCCATTCGGCCCTTTGAGCCTGCACCGCCATTCAATATGATCATGGCTGATCATCCAACTCAGTATCCTGTACCTGCCTTCTCTCCATACCCCCTGATCCCTTTAGCCACAAGGGCCACATCCAACTCCCTCTTAAATATGGCCAACGAACTGGCCTCAACTACCTTCTGTGGCAGAGAATTCCACAGATTCACCACTCTCTGTGTGAAAATGATTTTCTCATCTCGGTCCTAAAAGACTTCCCCCTTATCCTTAAACTGTGACCCCTTGTCCTGGACTTCCCCAACATCGGGAACAATCTTCCTGCATCTAGCCTGTCCAACCCCTTAAGAATTTTGCAAGTCTCTATGAGATCACCCCTCAATCTTCTAAATTCCAGTGAGTACAAGCCAAGTCTATCCAGTCTTTCTTCATATGGAAGTCGTGCCATCCCAGGAATCAGTCTGGTGAACCTTCTCTGTACTCCCTCTTAAGAAATAGTGGATGCATTAGTGTTCATATATGTTCATATGCTCATATCCAGTGCATATGTCATATGAACAATCTTGCCTCGTGGCCCTCTTGACATGAACTTTATTCCTATGCTCGATATAACTCCTCGATTAACCGTGCTAAACACACAATATGGTGTTTAGCAGTCCACATCTTCTGCTACGATTTCCTCTGGCAACACGAGATAGACCATTGCGCCCCAACCTGTCAAGTTGGCAAGTTGCTTTCCTGAGCTAGCCCCATTAGAATTTTCCCAATCCCTAAATCTTTTTTGTCCATGTGTTTGCCCAAATGTCTGGTAAACATTGTAATTGTAGCTGCCTCTACTACTTCCTCTGGCAACATTTCCTCTACATACACACCAATCTCTGCAGGAAGTGATTGTCCCTCAGGAACCTTTAAATCTTTCCTTTCTCGTCACAAATCCATGCCTTCTAGTTTTAGATTCTCCTACCCTAGGGTAAAAGACTGTAACCATTTTCGCTTTTCCTATGCCTTTTACGATTTTCTCCTGCATCAAACACAGCAATCCAAGAATGGAACAAATAACCAATCCCAAGAAACACTGCTTCACTCCTTTCCATCCAACTATCTGTCCAACTTTTCAGAATGATGTTTGGATTTATGTTCATAAGATCACAAGACAATATGATAGGAGTAGAATTAGGCCATTTGGTCTGTCAAGTCTACTCCGCCATTCAATCATGGCTGATCTATCTCTCCCTCCTAACCCCACTCTCCTGCCTTCTCCCCATAACCTCTGATACCTGCACTAATATGTTATTGAATATTTAAGTTACTACCGTTAAAGATAACCGTTCACGAAAGATACAATACTAAAATAAGCTCAGACTCGACATCTAGAATAATGGGGAGGTCATTAACGACTGAGCTGAGAAAAATCTTTTTTACCCAGAGAGTTGTGAATTTATGGAATTCCCTGCCACAGAGGGCATTGGAGGCCAAATCACTGGATGGATTTAAGAGAGAGTTGGATAGAGCTCTTGGGGCTAGTGGAGTTAAGGGATATGGGGAGAAGGCAGGCACGGGTTATTGATAGGGGACGATCAGCCATGATCACAATGAATGGCGGTGCTGGCTCGAAGGGCCAAATGGCCTCCTCCTGCACCTATTTTCTATGTTTCTATGTTTGCATCTACTGTGAGGCTGATTAGACTGAAAACATCCTCTTGTCTTCTCTGCATATGTCACAAAGTCCTTCGTTAGTAATGTAACACTAGCTGTGACAGGTAAACTAGACAAAATTCAAAGAAGCATCCTAACAGTAAATTCCATTGAGGAAAAGAACATGTAGGCATCTCAGATTACTTATTGTGTCACGACTTGCAATATTTAATTTCAGCCTTTAGACTTTGAGGCATCACAGTGGAATAGTGGGAGGGGTGGCACAGTAGTGCAGATGTAGAGTTACTGCTTTACAGCTCCAGAGACTTGGGTTTGATCCTGATTATGGGTCTTGTCTGCATGGAGTTTGTATGTTCTCTCCGTGACCACATGAGTTTCTCCGGGTGCTCTGTTTTCCTCCCACATTTGCAGGTTTGTAGGTTAATTGGCTCCTGTAATTAGTCCCTAATGTGTAGGTTAGCACTAGTGTATGGGTGATTGCTGGTCGCCACAGACTTGCTGGGCCGATGGGCCTGTTTCCACTCTTGTATCTCTAAAACTAAAAACTAAAGCTTTCTTGTAATAAAATGCTCTCTAACAACATCAAACAGACTGTTCAACATGGCGTCCTGCTACTCAGTAAATAGTAAGAACAAAGCTTCAATAAATATAATCCCTTCAATGTGATTTTCAGAAACTTCTTTAACAATCTTTCTGACAAGTGATTTTGCTTCGGAGTCACGTGAGTGATTCCGTGAAGAAGGCCCGCCAGGCCGCATGCGCACCATTATGTCAGCCGCATTGGCGCAAGCACCAGTCTGGCAGGACAGAGCTCCTGCCGGTGGTAAGTTAAACTTAAAAGGTAAGTTTGGTTTTTTACTTACCAGGGGTTTTTAGGCAGGAGCCTCTTTTTACAGAGGTTTTTCCTGCCAGTTTCGCAGCCCAACAAGTTGCTGGTTATGGACTGTGGGGAAATTCCAGTCTGACCACAAATGCGGATAAACCGACAAAATTGATTGGGTTGCGAGATAAGGAACCTCTAACAGTGCAGTTAGCGACTCCCCAGCCTGCAGGGATGCCGTAAAAACGGCAAGAAATTTAAGCAGTCGCTGACAGGGGGGGTCAGCGGCTCCCCAGCCTGCAGGGATGCCATAAAAACTGCAAAATATCTAAGCAGAGTCGCTGACAGGAGGGTCAGCGGCTCTGCAGCCTGCGGGGATGCCGTGGGAATGGCAAGGAATTCAAACAGAGTCGCTGCCTATGGGATGCCGTTGGAACGGCAAGGAAGCAACACTGGAGCCACTGACAGTGGGTTCAGTGGCTCACAGACGTTGGTCCCCAGTCAAGAAATTACTGGGACTCATTCAGCCCTATTTGGACTCAGGTGAGTCGGGCTATAAAGGGTTTCTCCTTATAATAAGGAAAAAAGTATGTATTTTATTGTGTTTTTTCTTTAAGTAAAAGCTAAAGGCAAAGTTAAAAGTTATTGTTATATGTTCTGATAATGTTATAATTGTTTAAGCACAGGTTGCTATGATTTATTTTTACCCTTCACAGGTAAAGCTGTGTAAGTAGCAATTAGATCGTTGCTAACAACCTTGTGCTATTGTCAGCTGAGGCTACTTCAGCCACAATGATTAAGTAACAATATTCAGCATTGCCGAACATGACAATAACACATTGAACTTGAACTTGAAACTCGCTACAGTAGTGTGGTCGGTTGAATTTAGTTATTATGAACTGATGTTTAGAACTCTAAGATGAGAAGTTCCAAATACCATCACCTACTCAAAGGCGGTGGAGATTGCATGAGTTACTAATTCTTCAGTTGTTGGTATCAACTAAATATATACACTAAATGCACCCATGAGTAAGGGGTTTTGAGCGAATATACATATTCTACATGCTCAAATTCAAGTTGCTACTCTACGATGGTGACATGTGTTAGTCACATGATAATCAAAGGAAAAATATTCTGTAATTAATCTCCTTGCCACTGATGTATCATCCAGTTCAGATCGATGATAACACAGAATAAGTGTTGGATCTCAAAATATGATGAAAGCATGGTTCAATACTTCATCGAATATTTGTCATGTTAATGCATGTTTTTCATTCATTGCAAAAAATATGTGGCACAACAGTGCGGAGAAATACTTTCTCGCTTCAATAGGAGGAATGTTCTTTATGTCTTCCTCATTTTTTGCCTCATTAGCCGGGTCTTAAAACAGTCTGCAAGACCTTGCTTGGGTTCGTACTGTCGGACTGGCCAAGCATCCATGTTGCCTGCTTCATCAGGCATTATGGCACAACGGTATACCGTTATGCCAAAAAACAAGAACTTGCTGTTCAAACTGTGGTTCAGGAGACCGGCTTTTGCACAGTAAAACAATTATTGACCTACACATTTTGCATGGATTGACTTTTTTCTGAGGTTGTCACATCAAGCCATGAAGGTGCTCACTGCAGTGTGCAGGGATAGCTCCCAAAAAAACAGTACATTCCTATTGAGGGGATCAGAAGTGTTTTGTTAAATGTTAATGTTACATTTAATATGGTACAGATTACTGACATTTCCAGCTCATTGTAAATGGTATTGACAATAATTCAGTTATAGAGACACTACAGCTGCAACATAAGGGAACTAGGCTCTCGGGTCCAACCCGGATATCGAGTTGTTAAATGATCTTGACACAAGTTTTCCCACTACAAGATTATGCAGTTGGATATTGAAAATGTGTGAACATTACTTCACCAAGGGGTTCCAGCTACATCCTTAGTTGTGACATATATATCAGCACAACGACTGAACGGTAGCATGATTGAAGATCATTTGAACACCTCAAGGTCTCACTTCTATGTTATCTAGGCCACCAGAATCCAAAGAAGTATGCAATCAGCATTGTTTATTAGTTAACAAACAACTACACAAAGGAAGGTCGGTTCAGACTTTTTCATGGTGGCTGCAGCAGGTTCTGGGTTATACAGATATTAACACTGACAATTGTATATCTTATTCCACCAGGTCAGTATCAACGTCAGCGTATCATTTAGACAGTGTGTTTACATCTCATTCCACTAGGCAGCAGCTACGTCTGCGGCCAAGGCAAGGGACGTGCCCTACGGCCATATTTTGGCGGCCGCCGGATGGGCAAATGAGCTGATGTTTCAGAATTTTTATCATCGGCCGATTGTCAATCCAGGACTGTTTGCCTTTTCCATTTTAAGTACCTAAATTTAAGGGGTACTGTCGTTTGTTTACATTGTTAAATAAACCCTATTTCTACATTGAATGCAATGTTACTACTAATGCATTTATTTCTCTTTCGAGTTAATCAATGCAGTGGGATGCCGAGATTTGCAATTGCGGCATGAAATCACAAAGCTTTGAACTCTTCACGGAATCACTCACGTGACTCCGAAGTAAAATAGTAAGATTAAACAAGAACTTACCAGTTTGAAGTTTGATCTTGATTTTATGATGAGTTACGTTGGTGTTTACGTGCCCCCCACGCCCAACCCTCTCTCATAAAAGGATCATATGGTAGTTCTCAAGTCACTGATCTTACTATGCACTTCGGTGTTGTTTATTTGTGATTTCATACCGCTGCTTTGAAGTTTGGTGCGCATGTGGCCTGGCGGGCCTTCTTCACGTAATGACCAACGTAACTCCACATAAAATCAAGTTCAAACTTCAAACTGGTAAGTTCTCATTTAATCTTACTATTAAAAAACATACAAAGAATGAGAAGGTCAAAGAAGGGTGTAAGTTTCCATTCTGGGCCTAATGCTGTGGTGTGGCGGCGCCTAATGCAGCGGCTCGACTGCAGTCCGTCTGCCTTCTAACATTTTTTTTGTTTTGTTAAATGTATGTTTGATTCTAGTTTTATTCCTTTTTTAGCTGTGTATATGTGGGGGGTGGGGGAAACTGTTTTAAATCTCTTTCGTTCAGGGACCCGATTTATTCCCTGTTGGGTCCCTGATGTCGTTGGGCCTAACATCGTGGAGCTGGCGGCGGCCTCCGGCCGGAACTAACCTGAGGGCTCCAGTCGCGGAGCCTGCGGATCTGCCATCGCAGAGCTGGCCATCTTCGGAGCAGGAGGATCTGTGGAGGTGCGCGGCTCCGGCCGCAGGCCCGGTAAACGGTAACATCGGGAGCTCGCAAACCCCTGGTGGGAGACCGCTTTTCCCAACTTGAGGCAACTTCCCCCACTGGAATTGCAGTGTTTAAAAGACTTGGAGGTGGGCCTAACATCGCCCGGCGCGGCCTAAGGGCCGCGGGACTTGCCATCGCCCACTGGGGGCTTTAAATAGGGAGCCCCAGTTCGCCTCGACGTTGCAGTTGGACTGCTGGACCGTGGGAGAAGAACGAAGGGATGAGATAAGACATTTACCTTCCAACACAGTGAGGAGGTGTTGGGGATTCACTGTGATGGATGTCTGTGTAAAGTGTGTTAAATGTGGGTCTTGGTTTTTTTTGTAATTGTTAAGACTGTAGAAAATGCAATTTCGTTCAATCCAAGCTGTTTGAATGACAATAAAGGGCATTCTATTCTATTCTAATCAGCATTCCCAAAGTAGAGTCAGATAAGACACAATACCTCCCCTAGGAACGAGACGATTTGAGAATATACTGTAGGTATGTTACAAAACTTACCTTTAGCGGTGCTGCAGTTCTGTCACTGGCCGTGACAGACTTTGTGCGCGACTTTGGCACCGTTGAGGGGGGGGAAGGGGCGGGGTTAAAATGCGGTTTTCCCTTGCCCTCCGGAATTATATTTTCTTGGAGTGCGAGCTTTTGCTAAAGATTTTTTTTTTAATCGCCCGATTATTTCAGCGCTGCAGTAAAATAAAAATTAGCTCCTAATGCCGTGAACGCCGACAACGGGGACGGATTTTACGTAGGGGACAGGTAAGTGAAAGCTGTTTATTTCTTCATATAAACTTGCTTGTTTAGATGACCTTAATCAACATTTCATGTTACAAAACGGTGAGTTATTCCCCATATGAACCGGCAGTGTTTTTCCTGCCGATAAGGGGTTTAAATTCACCGCAACCGCAACGTTCCAATCCATCGCGTTCCAGAAAATCCCACTCGCAAGCTGATTTAAATGGCCATTAATTTACAGGTATTAAACACTAAATTCCTTCAATTTGGCCTATAAATTAATGTCATGTTATTTAAAAGTCATGTTATATTGTGAATTCTTGTGTGAATGTTATTTGGACACTTAGGCTTTTAAAAAAATGTTAATATTTTCTTAAGAAATGGATAGATGTTTAGATCTAGTAATTGAATTTTGTAATTAGCTACAATTGGGTAACAAACTAATTATATGCTTTAATTTCAGGTAATCCAAGTAAGATTATTTGATATTAGTTTCAGAATGCTTCAATCTATAATAACTGAAAATTTATTTCAGTTCTCTTAACTTCTAAAAAAGTTATGGGCTTTTGACTGTCCTCGATCACAACTTGTGTGTTAAGTCAATGGAAAAGCAATAGGGAACAAGATGCTAATTTCCGAGTATGAAAATGGCCATAATTTTTTTAATACTGAAGATATGAAAGTGAATTAGGTGTCAAATTAAACTTCTTTTTATGCTTTATCTGATGGGATAAATTGCAGACTTGATTTTTAAAATTTCAAAATTTTGTAACATTGCTATATACTGTAGGTCAGTAAATTTAAACAGTTTGGTCCCCACACTTCCACCTTGAGTCTTCACTTTGATTAACTCTGGTAATTTAAAAATGACCAGTTTGCAATAGATATTTACTGATGTAACTCACAGATGGAAATGAGAAAACCATTGACTAAAGCTTTTCATCTCCTCATGTCCCTAGTAATACTTATTTTCAATCTGTACATCAACTCTAAACCCATTTACCTACTGAATAATTTTACAGTCCTTCTTTCTAAATGCTTATTACATTTTAGTTTTGAATTATGTTATGATCTCTATGACAATAACCATTTAGAGTCATAGCAAGGTGTAGTTTTGTAGCTACAGCATGGAAACAGGCTCCTCAGCCCACCGAGCCCACAATCTTTCCTTTCTCATCTTAAGTCCATGCCTTTTAGATTCTCATACCCTGGAGAAAAAGACTGTAACCATTCACTTTACCAATGCCCCTCGTGATTATCATACCTTTTATAAGGGCACCCTTCAGATCCTACAGGGAAAAAGCTCCAGGCTATCTAATCTCTATTTCTAATTCAAGCCCTCCATTCCTTGTAACGTCCATGCAAATCTTTTCTACATCTTTTGCAGCTTAAGGGCATCCATCCTTTAATCAGAAGACTGGAACCGCACACCGCACTCCAACACTGACATTTTTGTGCAGTTGTAATATGGCGTCCTGATTCTTGTACTCAATGTCTTGACTGATAAAGGCCCGAATGCCAAATGCCTTCTCACCCTCTTGTCCACCTGTGCCACTGCTTTCAGAGAACTATATATTTGTATCCATCGGTCTCTCTGTTCTACAACACACTCCAGTGTTCTGCCATTTACTGTGTAAGTCCTGCCCTTGTTTATTTTACTTCGGAGTCACATGAGTGACTTCGTGAAGAACCCGCCAGCAAGCTTGCGCAACATATCGTCGCGCGCATCTGCAGCGGCAGCTGGAGGGGGGAGTGCGCTCTCCCCACCGGCCTCCTTCACAAGACCGGCAGGTAAGTATTACCTTCCTTTACAGCATGGACAAGGGCCGCAGGACGACGCTGTCAGGGAGCAGAGCTGTGCTGCGGCCAGCCAACGGCCCTTGTCCCCGGAGCTGCACGGAACGCCGGCAGCTTCAACACATGTGGAAGTCGGGCGCGGAGCTGAGCTGTGGCCAGCTGACGGCCTTTGTCCCCGGAGCTGCACGGAACGCCGGCAGCTTTATCGCAACGGTGGGGGCAGGAATGAGGAAGTCGGGCGCGGAGCTGAGCTGCGGCCAGCCGACGGCCCTTGTCCCCGGAGCTGCACGGAACGCCGGCAGCTTTAACGCAACGGTGGGGGCTGGAATGCAGAGTCGGGCGCTCCCGCTAATACAGGGGCCGACTCACCCGAATGGGTTACCGCTATGGAGCTGCAAGCAACAGGTCCAGACTCCGAGCCCCCCGTCCCCCAAGAGAATAAGGGGGGATACAGGTACGTGGCAAGGGGTCTTGTTTTTCTTTTACAGGCAACCTCTCCCCGAGCTCCAGTAGACCCGAGGGGGCTGGGCCGGGGGACAGCCGCACGACAGGGGAGCCCTGCAAAGTGCATTGCGTACCGCAGCCAGGGATATCTGCCATCGTGCAGCCCGGGCATAACACTGCTGCGTCGTGTAGGCCTGCTGGAGCAGATACCGCCGACAACACACCCCGTCAGGCTGCGGTCAAGGGCGGAGGTGGCAGCAGGAAGCGGTCAGTCAGCTCAGCGCTGCGAGCGGCCGACCATGCGCCCTCCACGCCAAGTAATGGTGTAAGTGTGGAGGTAAGCTTGCACGGACTCCGGGGAGCCAGGTTCCGGGGGCCGGCGCCGAGTCAACTCACCTGCCTTCTTATCTGCCAGGTGGGCCGCCACAGTCTGGGAGAAGACAGACTAGCGGAGAGTCCGTGCGGGAGTCGTATGACCCTACTTGGGCTGTAGGTCACGACGACCTGCCATTGGACCATAGACCCTAAGGGGGTGAGGTCCGATGGTGGAAGCCCCAGTGAATTCGCAGGGCCTGGGGAAGTCGGCTTGTCCGCTGCATATAGCAGGGACGGTCGCATTGAGCGGTTGGATCTCTTAAATGGTCCAACATCTCCAGCGGGACCAAGAACGAGAAGAACGGCATCCACTAGCCGTGCAAGGACTCCGCTCAGCTCCTCATCGTCTCCAGCCAGAAGCATTAATGATTGCCCAGCTGCTGAGTTTGACGACGACCAGGGACAGCCAGTGACTGCTGAACCAGAGCATGAGGAGGATGCTGGATGTGGTGAGTGAAGTTGCCGTTTCTACCCAGACAGGTGAACCCTGCACCACGAATTGGCGGGCACCATTGATTGCCTACGTATGCACCAACTCTGGAGTCAGATTCTCAATAATACCTTGGAGAAAGGTTCTCCATGGGCATAACGGCGTTCTGGAAAACCCTGATCGGGGATAATGTGTCCAGTAAATAGCATGATGCGCTAGCACTCCTATGCAACGCCCAGTATGAGATATATTGCCTGCGTAAGAGCTCCATATAGCCCACACTAAACCCCAAATTCGCGGGGTTGTGCCGACCATTACCGCTCCACCACCGCATCAGTTGCTTGGAGACCTGTACAAACAGGTGAAGGGACTGGACAAAGGAGGCCAAAACAGTGGGCCTCATGAAACTCCATCGGTCAGAGTTCACCCATATCACCGGCAACAGCCTAATACAACCAGTGAACCAAGGCTGCCGGATAGGGCACAAAGATTCTACCGACCTCCATAACGTCCACCCGAAGCACCGTATGTATGGAACCGCCGTTCACTATGGAGGTAAGGGGGTCTGGCTCCTCTCACGCCGTAGTATCCCTCCTGTACGAATAGGTGGGCGATTGCGGGCGGCCTTGGACATATGGGAAAACTGTAACCACAGATGAGTTTATTTTACAAAGTGTTCAAGGGTATATAATTCGTGGGAGGTATAGATTCCCATACCCAGCATTCGCCTCGTAGGAATTTATCCCGAAAAGAGGTGGAGGCAGGGCATGCTGAAATTATATGGCGAGCAGGGAAAAGTGGTAATTGGCATAACCAAGCATGGACATATTGAGTTATAATCGATTTAGCTGAGTTGAACACTTTTGTACAATATACCCATGTCAAAATGGATGCTTTTGGAACAGCTAGGTGGATGCTTTACTCAGGGTACTTTATGGCATGTATCAGTTTGAAAGAAGCATGCTATACGGTGCCCATCGCTGAGGCTCACAGGGAATTCTGAAATTGTCTGGAAGGGTGCATTGCCTAATGGAACCATCACAGCTTAGGCTGTTTACCAAGTTGGTATTTACCTGTATTGGCTCTTCTCCGACAACAAGATTATAGTGATGGCATGATGGATGAAATCCTTATAATGGGGCAGACCCTCCAATTGGCAATTCAAGGAGTGGCTGCAACCAAGGCTCTGCTTGAGAAACTGGGATTGTAATCCATCCAGACAAATCAAAAACTGCACCCGCTACGGGTTATGGATTTGGTGTTCACCTTAGACACTAATTTAATGAAGTTTATCATCCCCACTAATAAAGCTACTGCTATATCAGAAGAGTGCCACAATCTTGCTTGCGCCAGGGTATCGACCATGTGGCAAAACAGCGAAAGTTATTGGTATTGGTAACTCTAAATTGGTAACTACATTCCCAGCTGCACGATTCGGACCGCTACACTACCGAAATTCACAAAGGTCACAAATCACAGCATTTAAAAAACAAATGCTGGCTGCTTTGATCGGCCACTTTGGTTACCACCGGAAGCTAGAAACAAGCTATAATGGTGGGTAGATAATATTAAAGAATGTCATTGACCTATTATATGGAGCAACCCTGATGTTGTGCTACTAACTGACGCAAGTGCACCAGGCTGGGGAGCAACTGGTACGATGTCCAGTTGTGGTGGCAGATGGAACTCTCATGAGTCTACATTCCTCGAGTCACATGGGATAAACTATATAGAAATGCTGGGGGTGTTTCATGGACTGCAGGCTTCTGTACTAATTCATGGGATTACATGTCCGCTTTCGAATAGATAATGCTACAATAATGGTTTACATCAATCATATGGGTAGTATTAGGTCGCTAGTTTGCAATGAATTGGCTAATACAATTTGGCACTGGTGCATTGAAAGAAATATTTGGATTACTGCGACCTATTTGCCTGGGAAGCTCAATTCAGTGGCGGACACCAGGTCACGTGTCTTCAATGACAACATTGAGTGGATGTTGAACCCCCAGATTTTGGAGATATTATAGCTCAAATTGGGGACACCAGATATTGACCTATTTGCGTCCAGGCTGAACCATCGAATACCAACGTATGTGTTGTGGGAACCAGACCCTGGGGTAATAGCATTGGATGCATTTTTATCCATTGGGGGAAATGGGTTGCTACGCGTTTCCCCCATGCTGCCTCACCAGTCGGGTATTGCAGAAAATTAAACTAGACTCTGCAACTGACATATTGATCATTCCCGACTGGCCTACACAACCATGGTACCCGATGGTTGTAGAAATGTACAACAACCATGGATGGCGATTGGGAATCATCCCAAATTGATTACTCACTCCATTACAGGGGGGTCAGTCATCCTTGCCATGGTCATTAAACTTGTTGGCTTGCAGGTTCTGAAAAGACCGCTCAACCGGGCAGGCATCTCGTCAAGAGCCATGAACCTTATTGCAGCATCGTATCGGGAATCCACCCGCAAACAATATCTCACTCAAATCAGATAGTGGGAGGTTTCTGTGCCCGGAACAACAAGTCCTCCAACTCGGCAACAATACTGGATGTGTTGGAGTTTCTAGCAGGCCTCCATTTTGATGCAGGCCTCAGCTACAGTGCCATCAACAGCGACAGGAGTACGCTGTATTCATACCTGGATATAAGTATCAGCTCCCACCACCTGGTGTCTAAACTAATGAGGGGAGTATTCAATACCAATCCCTCCACGACCCAGATATACAGTAACGTGGGATGTGGGGATCATGCTGACCCTACTGAGGAGCTGGGCTCCAATAGATGAGCTACCATTTGAAACAGCTCACCCTTAAGGTGGTGATGCTCATGGCACTGGCGACAGCCCAACGAGCCCAGATGTTACAAAAACTGCGACTGGACACCATGGTGGCCAACCCTGGTCAAATAAAATTCTTTGGTAAAGAGTTATTAAAACAGGAGTTGCTACTAACGTTTTTAAGTCTTATTCCACCAGGGCTGCAGCGAGAGCCATGAAGGTACCCATGGACCACATTTTCGCCACTGCGTGCTGGGCCAGTGGGGGAAAAAACCTTTCAACGGTTCTATAACAAGTCTCTGGCCGTTCCTGCGACATTCGCAGAAGCTATCCTGGGTACCGCTCAGTAAATGTCTGGCCCCGAATTAGGGGTTGTTGTTTAGTTGATTAATAAATTGTGTTGATTTTTCAGCCACTGTCAACTGAACTCCATTAACAGTCTTACTCCATCAGAATGGCGGCAGTGTGATAAGCATGGACGTTGTTCAGGGCGTGAAATCACAGAGCTTTGAAATCTTCACGAAGTCACTCACGTGACTCCGAAGTAAAATAGTAAGATTAAACGAGAACTTACCAAGTTTGAAGTTTGATCTGTATTTTACGAGGAGTCGCGGTGAGGGATTTCGTGCCCACCGCTCCCACCCTCTATCATCAGGTCAAACAGGTAGTTCTACGGTTTTCATCTTACTATTTTCAGTCATGGTTGGTTCTGTGATTCCACACCGCTGCTTTGAAGGAAGCTGCGCAAGCGTGCTGGCGGGTTCTTCACGAAATCCCTCACCGCGACTCCTCGTAAAATACAGATCAAACTTCAAACTTGGTAAGTTCTCGTTTAATCTTACTAATTTATCTAAATGCAACACATTGCTCTTGTCCAAGTTAAATTCCATCTGTCCCACTTGTCAGTTGACCTCATTGTGTGCCTAGCTTTGATAATATATTTCATTATCCATTACAACAAAATGTTGGTGTCATCCACTAACGTACCATGTCCACTACATTCTCATCCACATTATTAAGATACATGATAAACTGAGGACCTAGCGCTGATAACTGCAGGACACTGCTGATCACAGGCCTCCACCATAAAAAATCCCCTCCATTACCATCCGTTGACTCCTACCACTAAGCCAAATTTGTATCCAGTTGGCTAGCTCTCCCTGGATACCATATAATCTAACATTCCAGATCAGCCTACCATGCATACTGTTGGGTTGCATCACAGCTTGGTTTGAGAACAGCTCTGTCCAAGACTGCAAGAAATTACAGAGAGTTGTAAATGTATCCCAGCCCATCACACAATGGACAATAGACAATAGGTGCAAGAGGAGGCCATTTGACCCTTCGAGCCAGCACCGCCATTCACTGTGATCATGGCTGATCATCCACATTCAGTACCCCGTTCCTGCCTTCTCACCATATCCGCTGACTCTGGTATCCTTAAGAGCTCTATCTAACTCTCTCTTGAAAGACTTTCCACTTTTGACTCCATTTATACCATGTTGCCTCAAAAAAGCAGCCACCATAATCAAAAAACTTGTCCCACCCCAAAAGAAAGCTTTTCACTGTAACTCGGTACACTTGACAATAATAAACTTAAACCAAAACCTAATATGGTAGCTTGCCAAAGACCTTCCTTATGTCCATGTAGACAAGATCTAATTCCCTGCCCTTGTCAATCCTCTTGGACACCTATTCCAATAACTCAAATAAATGTGGGAAATATATCTATTTCAATCATGGCTGATCTCTGCTTCCTAATCCCATTTTCCTGCTTTCTCCCCATAGCCCTTGATACCCGTTCTAATCAAGAATTTGCCTATCTCTGCTTTAAAAATATCCACTGATATCCACTAATGTTACAAAGAGGCAGGGAGATCAGTTTCAGTTTAGTTTAATGACATGTGTACTGAGGTACAGTGAAAAGCATTTGTTGCCTGCTAACCAGTCAGCAAAAAGAAAATACATGATTACAATTGAGTCAGTTACCGTGTATAGATGTCTGTGATGAAAGAGAGAATAAAGGGAATGTCTGTGACAGGGCTTAATTACATTCATGCGTTATAAAGTTAAGTGTTGGAAGCTGGTTTAAATGTGCTCTGGAATTTCGTCTTCATATTCATTCGCAGAATATGTGGATATAGGGACTGCTGATGCTGAAATCTGGAAGGGGGTAAAATGAGTTCACTGAATATGCCTATTGATGAATAGCCCAGCATCTTTTTTACTAGCCTTAAGCATCTTTAACTGATTGCTTTACTGTGCCATTTTAGAGGTCAACTAATGAATAAGCCTGGAATCAGACTTACAGCTGAGCAGGCAATGATACTTGATTTCTACCCAGAAGAACATTAGTGAACCACATGGGATTGTTAGATCACTCTGGTAGCTTCATCAGAACCATTAATGATACCAGTTGCTGATTTGAGATTTATTTAATTACTTGAATCTAAATTTCTTGGATTATGCGGTGGGAATTATAACTTATGGCTCAGAATCAATAGTCTAGGCCAAAGGCTGCTGGCCCATTAATAATAAGTCAATACCAAAATATTTCGGAGGCTGGAAATTTGAAATTAAAATTTAAAGAATGTTGGAAGCACGAAACAGGTCAGATAGTATATGTGAAAAGAGATAATCAGTTAATGCGTCAAGTTGAAATGATAAACTAGAAATGAAATATAATGACATAAGATCACAAGTGATAGGAGTAGAATTAGGCCGTGCGGCCCATCAAATCAACACCACCATTCAATCATGGCTGATCTATCTCTCCCTCCAAATCCCATTCTCCTGCCTTCTCCCCATAACCCCTGACACCTGTACTAATCAATTGCCTATCTATCTCTGCCTTAGAAATATCCACTGACGGCCTCCACAGCCTTCTGTGGCACCAGAATTCCACAGATTCACCACCCTGTTTAATTATGTTTAATTTGCAAAGGGAGAGGGAAGGTGAAAGAGGCAGAGTGAATGGGAGTAAAATGAGGAGATAGAAAGGATGAATGAAGGACAAGGAGTGGATGAGGAGATGAGGAGTGAAGGATTGGATGGTCTTTGAGAAGACAGAAACCAGGAAAGCCTGAAATGAGATAGTAAGTGATGGTGCTGCTAAAAAGAGTCAAGAGCCAAGATGGCCTCCCACTCGAAACAAACAGAGAGAGCATTAAGCTCGTCCCATAGTGATGTATTGCTGTCACTTAAGATACTTGGTTCCTCTTATTGGAAAAAATAGTGTATAAACTCTGCCACAGTTTCCAACTGTATATCTGATCCTTCGGTTTAGATAGAAAATGACTTTGATTTCTCAAAAAAGTAGTAAAGATGGAGAGAAAAAGAAAGGTGTATTCAGAGTTGTAAGTTGTATTCAGAGATGAAAGAAAGATAGAAAATGTATGTGAGAAATGTGTAGAAACAAAGAACTGCAGAGGCCAGATAATAAGCAAAAAGACACAAATTGCTGGAGTAACTCAGCAGGTCAGGCAGCATCTCTGGAAAAATTGGATGTTGTAGCGGCACCTGCTGGTGCCGGTAGGTAGCCGAACCCTGTGGTCGGTTATGTTGGTCATGTGACTGTAGGAGGGGCTTTGCTTTTGCACGTTTTCTGGGCTGGCCCAATTCATTACTTCGACCACCGTTGTGGTAACATTGTTTTGTATTAGCTGTCGTTTGATCCTTGTTGTTTTCACTGCTTTGATAATAAAGCTCGTTTGTGAAAATGACCGCTAAATTGGTGACCCCAACACGCCCAATTGGAAATTGGACACTGAGATGCAGGACGATTTAGCTCCCATCGCCGTTCCCGGCACCCATCAGAGCGCCGTCAGTCTCAAGCTGCCGGTGTTTTGGCCTGAGCAGCCAAAGGTGTGGTAGGCACCGTTGGTGTTATTATCACCTCCGCTACAGCACGGAGGCTCGATGCTGCCACCCACCCTGTACGTTTCAGGGAAATGCCTTGGCCGATCGTCTGTAGAGGCGATCACGATCGGCCCAAACAACCGCCTCCACGTCCGCGACCGTCAATCCGGCCGCCGCTTCCTAGTGGACTCCGGTGCAATTGTCAGCATCCTCCCCCCGACCAGACACGACACTTGTGCTGGTAAGAGGGGCCCTGTGCTCACTGCCGTTAACGGGAGCACTATTCGAACGTACGGTACATGGACCCTTGCACTTACCTTCAATTCCCGCCCGTACGAGTGGACGTTCATCGTGGCGGATGTCGCTCAGCCGCTTTTGGGTGCCGCCTTTCTCCGCGCCTTCTCCCTCGTGGTGGATTTACGGGGCGGGTGCAGGTCTCTGCGATCGGCCATCGGTTCATCCGTGCCGTGGGCCCCGCCCCCACCCGACCAGCAACTCAACGCCGTTGCCGAAGTCGCTGGTCCCTACGCCGCCCTGCTCGCAGATTTCCATGCCCTCATACACCCCGTTTCAATGGGGTGGCTCCTAAACACGGGGTTGTACACCACATCCCCACCAAGGGTCCTCCGCTGCATGCCCGGACGCGCCGCCTCCTGCCGGACAAGCTGCGCATTGCCCGGGATGAATTTCGACTGATGGAGGACATGGGGATTGTCCGGCGGTCCGACAACCCATGGGAGGGAGAGTTGTTGAGCCACCGGGAGTTCAGGTAGGTTAAGACGGACTGAACGGAGGTGTCCAGCGACACGAGCGCCGAGGTGTGAGAGCGGTTTGAAGAGTTGCGGATTGTGATGCAAGAGGGGAGAATTTAGGGAGGAGAGGGCTGATGGGGGAATGGAGGACAGAAATAGGTGGAAGTCCATGTGGGGCACAAGGGAGAGAATGGGGGAAGCGTGTGTGTGCGGGGGGGGGGGGGGGGGGGGGGGGGGGTTTAAGCAAGAAAGAGGGGGGATTAGTTAGAGGTTACCAAAAATTGTTATTGGTGACTGGAATAACCTCTTACCTAAAACTGTTGAAAATATTACACCAATGAACTCATCCCACGCTAATCTCTGTATTCTATTACAACTGATGTATTCAGCCACATTTTATCAGTTTTAATAAGAATTACATCCAAAACATTTGCGCTTAAAATTAGCATTGTTTAAATATAAATTTCTCTGTCTTGGTTAATTGGTTGCACCTTGTCTGCACTTTGATCTTATCTACAAAAGCATTAACATTTTTCACTAATTATTTTGATGAGCCATCTGAGTAAAATCACAATTTCATAAAATGAGTTCATGGCTTTATGGAATGTGTTATTGTAGTCTAGTAGCCTACAGAATAATGATTGTAAAATTACCCCTAATGTGGGTGAGAAAGTAGAATAATATATAATCTTTTGACTTTACAGATACTGAATGGAAACAGGCCCTTCGGCCCACTGAGTCCATGCCAACCAGCGATCATCCCTTACACTAACACTATCCTACACACTAGGGACAATTTACCATTTTCCCAAAGCCAATTAACCTACAAACCTGTACGTCTTTGGAATGTGGGAGGAAACAGGAACACCCGGAGAAACCACATGCAGTAACTGGGAGAATGTGGAAATTGCATACAGACAGCACCCGAACCTGGGTCTCCAGTTGTGTAAGGCAGCAACTCTACTGCTGCGTCACATACAGTAACTAGTGTAAACTAGTATTTTATCTCTTCCTTCTAGGCCATAAACACAAAACCAATTCCACCACATCTGACAATTTTGGGTATTCCAGGACAACAATTTTATTTTGGATGAACATCAGATATCGATTCTAATTGCTCTATTATTAATTGAGGGTTAGAATTGAGGATTTACACCTGTTGTCCAAGATGACAAATGGATGCCGACAAGAAAAGGCATTATATTCCTTTAGTTCATCCTGCAAGGTGTTGCTTTTGTCATGGTGCTTTATTGTTTCTCTACAAGCTTGGTAGAGTAGTGTAGTTTTTACCCTCTATTATCTTATCGCAATACTGCAGGCTGCATTAGATTATGGAAGGGTTGCCTTGATAATGGTTCCATCCATATCAGCATTGCCTCAGTAAAAGCAAGAGGAATGGAAAATGCAGCATTTGGTTCATTGAGGCCTGTTAATGCAATACTGGGGTTAAATCACAATTTCAGGACTTTCTAAAGTGTACCTGTCAACAAAACTTCTGTATATGGTCACCAGATCTTTATTTTATGAGGAGTTACGATGAGCGATTACGTGAAGAAGGCCATCAGCCCAAATGCGCATCAATCTTCAAAGCAGCGGTGTGAAATCACAGATAACAGTTGATTAACTGAATATAGTAAGATTCAAGAACTTAGAAGCTACCAGCTGATCTTTATGAGAGAGGGTTGGGAGCTGAGGGCACGTAATCGCTCATCGTAACTCCTCATAAAATAAAGATCAAACTTCAAACCGGTAAGTCCTCATTTAATCTAACTATTTTACTTTGGAGTCACGTGAGTGACTACGTGAAGATTTTGAAGCTCTGTGTGTTGTGGAAACGAGTCCAAGTGTCACACACTGCATCAATTGACAGGGATGAGTGAAATTTAATAAAGCATGACATAAATTGAAACATGCTGTTGCTTTTTAATGATGATAATAGTAATCCCACTCATCCAGGAAGAATTAAAAATATACCCTAAAAATAGTGTTCGTTTATACCCCAGTATTATAACACATTTGGAAATTTGCTGGTTTGACTATCCTGCAGCACTAGGATGAGGTCCAGCGAAACATTCACAACCCTCGCTGCTGATGTTGTTGCAGCCGTATGAGGTTATTTGTAACTAACACCATTGCTAGTTCAGAGCCTCTAAGGCTTGAGGTGACATAATGACTGTTGTAGATGTGTGACCACACACAACCAAAGGTCCATTGGGGGAAATTGAGTTGAAGATACCCTTCATAAATCTGGATATCAGAGGTCGAGACCTGACCGCGTGGTGTGCCGACCCCGGCAGGAAGTAGGACCACAAGGCACTACTGGCATAATATGTATAACTCCATCTCCCGTGAAATATAGCTTTGAGAGGAATACCAAGACATTTGTTCTACGTACCGTGTCATACGATATATTGGACTGTAAACAGGATCCTTACTTACCATTCCTTGATATAGGAGATGTACTGTTTCTTGGTCCTATCTCTTCAGGCTGCAGTGATTACATCCACCGTACAACCTGACAGTTCGTACCCCAGGAAAGGTGTTCTCATAGTCTGCATAACTTGATTCACTCATGCAGAGGATGGTTCTCCCAGTCACGGGGTAAACCAGCAGATTTTGGGAACAGACATAAAAGGCTCTGTTATCACTCACAGTATGAGTGGACCCATGGCTGTGTAGGCCAGTCAGGCACTATCACGCCTGAGGCGGAGTCTTGCTGGTTATTAAGCAAGCACCGATTGATGAGGCAAAAAATGGAGGAAGACATAATGAACATTTCTCCCCAGTGTAGCGAGAATGCATCCTACTGCCCCTGAGAATGGCCGCCATGCCAGATAATTTTGCAACTGTTGATTGAGACTAGATGCAAACAAATTGATATATTTGGTGTTCCATCAATCCATATTATCATTAAAATACATTTGTGATCCAACATTCATTGTGTTGTCATTGATTAACGTGATGATACACCAGCGCCAATGAGGTTAGGTAACTATCACAGGATATTAACTTAATTGAACCCATGTGGTTAAAATATGCCACCACCGTAGTTTGTCAAACTTGTAGGTGAGCATGCAGATATGCATATTTGCACAGTAAGCCGTTAACCCATAGAATGCACCTAATAATAGTTTGTAACATAGCTGAAGGTAAAAAATGACTAAAAAATACTGGAGAAATGCTGATACTGTTTGTCCATCATTGTGACATAGCTTCAGCTGCTAATAGCATTGATCTGTTGAAAATGACCACTAAATTGCCAATTTACACTGGCCACAATCTCTTGCCCCAGGGCGGAGTCACAGACAATTAATAGAGTTAAAGGTACATCGCAATCTATAACTCTAGTTAAACTCTTGGGATCAACTTAAATTTAACTGGATGGATGAGAAACCCCAATTTCTGAAAATATGAGTTTTGTGGCTGAAAACAGCTAATTTAGCAAGATTCAGGGTTTTAGAATATCATCCAGATAGGCCATAAATATGTATTTTCGAGCTTTGAGCAGCCCAAGCACTGGCTTGGTAATTTAGTAAACAATCTGGAAGCTGAAGTTAGGCCATTTGTCTAAATATTAAATATCTTCGGTGAACCCTGTGAATGGGAACCGAATAGTATGCATCTTTGAGATCGATGCATGCCATAAAGTATCCTATGGAATATCCGTCATTAGACAGTAATGAAGTTTCTCATTTTAAAAATAACTGCACATGTGAATGTGAGTTAATCAAGGGTGACCCAATGTCTCGACATACGTGCAAAACAGTGTAATCTATTACCACACGTAACTACCCCGTGTGAGTTCTGTAACCGTCCTTAGGTTTTGATTCCATCCTTGAATTTGGATGATAGGACTGCCTGGGTGCGTGGATTGCACATTTTCCCTCAGGGCCGTCTTGGGCATTGGCCTAAAAGACCTCTGCCCAGAGGATTCGCTTTCAAGCTGCCCCCAGCTTCAGTGCTGTCGGCACTCTGTAATTATGTGACGTGAGGTCATGGATGCTTACTAAGTTCCAGGTTTTCCGCCATAGGCTGGAAGCCACCTTTTCCTTGCAGCGGCTCCTCCATTTGCATGGATATCGCAATCCTTAATGCCAGGAAAGAATTCTGACCTCACGCATGCCCTCCAGTGTGTTTCACGGGCATATTTCTGAATTTGGAGTCAGTCAGACACTGATTTCCTACACTCTGCTCCTCAGAGACAGAGATATAATGCAGCCCTGCAACAGGCGCTGCTGCAGGTCCTTGTCATGCAGTTGGCGTGTCGTGGAAAATTCCCTCACGACATTCCACCAAACTGTGACTGCCTAACTCCCCTCCTCAGAGAGGGAGATATAATGCAGCCCTGTACCAGGCACTGCCGCGGGCCCCCGAGACCCGCGCTGATATTACTCCCTTCCTTGGAGTATCAGATGGAGCATCTCTCCATGAGACGCTCTATCCGGCAAAGAAACGTCCGTAGACGTAGGTGAATCCTCCTGGCCAGACTGTTTCAACGTCAACTGGCCTGCCGAGCTGGTATTTACTACAGAGCCGGGATTTCCCGTGGCTTCCGCAGCCGGCGGCCTCTATGGCCGGGTTTCTTCGAGACGAGTTTTCCTTTGCGGAGCCGGGATACCCCACCGCCTCCGCAGCCGGGTTTCCCCGAGCTGGGTTTTCTTCGCAGAGCCGGGATACCTCATGGTCTCCGCTTCCGGGTTTCCCTCCCGGAGTCAGGATTCCCCGGAATGACATCCAGCAGGAACTCTGTAGAGAGCTTCCTGCAAGGTAAGAGCACAGCCTGAAAATTAAGTTTGACACGCACCTTCAGGGTTAAACTTACTGCTGGCAGGCGCAGCGTGCCTGCTAGACAGTTGTGGCGCCATGCGTGAACGTAATGACACGCATGCGGGCTGACAACCTTCTTCACGTAGTCACTCACGTGACTCCGAAGTAAAATCCTTCCCTATTTGGTCCATAATGTGTGTAAACAAACAAGCTGGTGACATCTAGTCCAGGATGGATAATATGTCAGGTTTCAAGAAGAACGTTTGTCATACTATTGGATTTTGACAATAATCCACTAATTTAAATTGATATTTCCCCAACAATAATCCATAGATGTCTAGACAAAAAAATTGCAATGTTTGGAACTGGAGCAGCACAGTTTTAGCCCAGCACAGCATCGCGGCACAGTGGTAGAGTTACTGCCTTATAGTGCCATAGACCAGGGATCGATATGGACTAAGGGTGCTGTCTGGACGGAGTTTGCACATTCTCCCTGTGAATCATCAAGGTTTCACATGGTTGAATCGGTTTTCCTCGGGTGCACCAATTTCCTCCCACATTTCAAAGACGTGCATGATTGTAGGTTAAATGGCTTCTGTAAATTGTCCTTAGAATGTAGGGTAGAACTAGTGCAGGGATCGTTGGTCGAAGAGCCAGTTTCCTCACTGTATCTCTAAACTAAACTAAACCAAATTAAACTTTTCATGCCATTTTTTTGAACTCACAACGCCTGGAAAGTTATAATATTACACTCACTATATCACTGCATCCAGCAGTATCAAACCTGGAATGGACTAGCAAATCCCTCATGAGCTCAAGCTGTAGAACATTGCCTTTGTTCTTGATGTACCGATTCTAAATGTTCTTTTCATTGCCATTCAACTACAGTACAATTGGTCAAGAATAGAATACGGATATAATTTCCTGTTCCCTTGTAGATGATTCATGTCTTTGAATTGAGATAAGGATGTTTTCTTTCTTGGGAATTTTATGGTCATGCCAAGATCCTGGAAAAATCATGAATGAACCGAAGTGCTGGGGAAATTACTTTTCTCACCAGCAACAAGTATTTCCATTGCTCATACATGTCTATTAATAGATAATAGTTGTTACAGAGACGCTGCATAAACTTTCATTGTTTTGTTTAACTTCCTTTAAACATGAATTAAGGTTTTCACAGAAATGTTAATCATTTAGGCAGCTCTCTTTTTAAAATAATTAGAAAGTGAATAAAACGATATCCACTGGTGGGTAATAAAATCACAATTTCACCATGATCGTGAAATTAATCATAGTGTATACCCAACCCAGTCTATATAATATCCCATGTAACTAAATGTAATGTGATTTATTTATACTGGATATGATACACACTTGATATACATTGTGATTACTTTCACGATGAACCCTGGGATTCCCCCAGATTATTGTGTTTATTCTCGAATGGTAGTTTTTCTTCATAAATCCATCCTTATTGCTTGGCTTGGATTGGCTGAATAACAACGTAAAAATTGTAAGTGAGAAAAAAGCCTGTTTCAAACCTGCTTCACCTTTCAATAGTTTAGTTTAGAGATCCAGTGAGGAAACAGGCCCTTTGGCCCACCGAATGCGTGTCGACCAATGATCACCCATGCACTTGTTCGATGTTTTGCATCCTACACACTAGGGGCTATTTACAGAAGTTGATTAGCCTACAAATCTGCATATCTTTGGAATGTGGGAGGAAACTGGAGCACCCCAAGAATACCCGTGTGATCACAGGGAGAATGTACAAACTCCATACAGACAGCACCCATAGTCAGGATCGAACCTGGGCCTATGGCGCTGTAAGGCTGTAACTCTACACTGTGCAGCCCTACTACGATCATGCTTTGTCTAATCTTTGGCCTCATCTTCTCTTTCCTGCATGATCACACCATCACCACTACCTTTGACTCCTCTATCATCCAAAATTGCATCTTACCCATGTGTCAACAGATATATCTTTTCATGGCAGAGAGTTTCAAAAAATCACAATCTCCTGAAATAAAAAAAATCCTCCGTTTCTCAATTGCAAGGAGTCAAATTTTTACCCAAGATTATTTCTATAATTGGGAATACACAGGCCAGTGCTACACTCTCAGTATCTACCCTCTCCAAATATTTTGTGTTTCAGTGAAATAACCCCTCTAAGTTCCAGAGAGCATGAGCCTATTCCATTCATTTTCTTTCTCACAAGATAATCCCCCCCCTGTCCCAGGAATTATTCCAATAGACATTTGCTTATTCCAAACAATGCCATCCCTAAAGCAAATATATCCTTCTTGAAAGGCAGAGACCAAAACTGAATTATGTACACCTGGGGTGGTGTCAAGTCCCTCTCTCCTTTCTAATGATACGTCCTTTTATTCTCAGGCTATGACTTCCGGTCCGACACTTTCCCACGAGTGGAAACATCCATCTACACTATCCAGGCCTGTCACTAAAATCAAACAGTATAAAAATAAATATAATAGCAAGATTTCATGCTCCATCCTCCTTGTAAAAACTGTCAACATCCTAGTATGCATTTTAATTCCTCTCCTACATAGTAATTCATATTTCTCGCTTGAAGATTCTCAAGCCTCCATAAACATCAATATTCAATAATTACACACCATTACACATCATTTGAAAATAATCTTGCATTATTATTCTTTCTGTTGGAGTAGTTATCTCACATTTATGCTCAGTATATATCACTTGCCAACTTTGTGTACACCAACTTAACTTATGTATATCCCTCTGCATAAATAATCGGATTAGAAATAAACAAACAGTGCCTATTTTTAATGTGTAAATTGTTCATTACAAACAATTTGTGTCTTAAAGTGCCTGCGTCCACTTCCTGTTGATCTCCTATCCAAGATGAAATTGAACCGGGTACTTCCTGTCTCAGGCATAATTTTCCTGTTTTATTGAAAACATGCACTTTGACACCCATTGATTACCGATGAACAGAAACTGGATTAAAAGGTTCTGACCTCTGCCTTTTGTTGTTGATTCTGGATAAAACAAAGAGTTCATCATGCTGGAAGTATCGAATGAGGTGTGATGTAATTTGTCCCTCCAGGACCTTGTCTTTATCTCTCAACCAACCCAGCAAACATTTCAATCCATTGAAAGATCATATTGCTAGCTGTCCTGAGCACTGTTACAATCATTGGTGCATTTATGGTTTTGTTTAGAGATATAGTACAGAATCAAGCCATTCATCCCACCGAATCCATGCTGACCAGCGTTTGCCGCACACTTACACTCTCCTATGCACATTGGGGACACGGGGCAGAGCAGGGAGCCACAGTGCGCAGCGGCAGAGCTACTGCCATACAGCGCCAGAGACCCGAGTTGGATCCTGACTACAGGTGTTTGTCTGCATGGAGTTTCTACATTCTCCCCGTGACCTGCGTGGGTTTTCTCTGAGATCTTCGGTTTCCTCCCATATTCCAAAGACGTACAGACTTGTAGGTTAATTTGCTTGGTATAAATGTAAAATTCTCCCTCGTGTGTGTAGGGGAACGTTAATGCATGGGGATCATTGGTTTGCATGGTGGGCTGAAGGGCCTGTTTCCGCTTTGTATCGCTAAACTAAACTAAACAAAACGTAAAAATATAAATCAAACTCAAGCAATTCTGTAAATGGATGTTTCCACTCGTGGGAAAGTGTCGGACCGGAAGTCATAGCCTGAGAATAAAAGGACGTATCATTAGAAAGGAGATAGGGATTAATTTATTTAGTCAGAGGGTGGCGAATCTGTGGCATTCGTATTACATTTTACATAAGAAAATAACTCACAGGAATTAACCTAAATAAAATTAAACTAAACTAAACTAACTTTACAATTATACCAAGCCGATTAGCCTACAAACCTGTAAGTCTTTGGAGTGTGGGAGGAAACCTGGGATCCTGGAGAAAACCTATGCAGGTCACGGGGAGAACGTGCAAAGTCCGCATAGACTAGCACCCATAGTCAAGATTGCACCTGGGTCTCTGGCGCTGTAAGGCAGCAACTCTACCGCTACACCAATATATGGCTCACGGACTTGCCCAGGCATAAAACACGGAGAGAGCCACAGCTGTACAATGCCTGCAGCTGGACACCAATGCGTTAATGTGGCCACCAACAACTGTTAATGCACCCAGGTCTCTGGCACTGTAAGGCAGCAGCTCTTCTGTTGTATCACTGTGCTGCATATTTCAATACGTTGAACAGATCTGACTGCTAGCAGCCCTGAGCACTGTCGGAATCATTGGTACACTGATACTTTTATGGTCCTGATGTGAGGTCCCAATGCTGTCACAATGCCTGGTGGTCTGATGCCAGAGACTTGGACCAGTGTCACAATTGACAATGGGCTGTGATCTCCACCTGGAAACAATAGGCTTCCATGGAGAGAACTTGTTAATAGAGGCACAAGAAAGTGCAGATGTTGGAATCTTAATCAAGATGCAAACTGCTAGAGAAACACAGTGGATCAGGTAGCATCTGTGGAAGGAAATGGATAGACCCTGTTTGCGCTCGAGACCCTTCTTCAGATTGATGGAGCTCTTTAATAGCATGTATTTATTTCCCGTTACACAGCATACCAAAGATATAACAACTGCACATTTCTTTGTGCAAGCAAGATTTAAGAAAGAATGTCTCAATTCTCTCAACCTTTTGGTTACGAGTCATAATTGGCCCACCATGTACATGCCATTGTACTTAACTTCACCAATCTTATAACCTGCATTAGGTCTGCAGGTTTCTATGCCAAACAAATTAAGATTAAAAATAGAGGTGAAGCAAAAAGATTCCAGAGGTAACATTGGCAAAGTCTGTAATCTATAAATTATACTCGAGCACCAGCGAGGTACCAATCAAAAGTGGAGAGGCATCTGCTGCATTGATAGGATTATGATAGAATGAAAGTAGAGATATTATTTCCCTTGGTGTTGTAGCAGTCTAATGGGACACAATATGTCAAAAATGAAGGGAGAATTTATTTACTCCGAATAGTGGGGTCACAGATATTGCAGCCACATTGATTGGTTGATACATGTTACATTGATATATCTTAAGATGCTTGAAGTTTACATATGTGAAATGGAAATAAGAAAATGAATGTGGGATCAGGATGGAAAGAAGTAATTAAAGTGATAAAGATGTTTATGTCCATGTAGAATACTTAAGGTGAGATCCCTGGATTAATTTCAGAAATATTTGGCTGTTATAATTTCGGGGATTACCAAGGTCTCTGTGGAACGGCAAATCGACTGGATTGAATAATATTCATCCATAACTATATTCTGTTCCTCTGTAATGCTTTTCCTCTTTCCTTTCAAATTTACTTTCAAATACAACAGAATAGTACAGTTTAGGAACAGACCTACCCACAATACTAAAGCCCAGAGCAAATAGCTCTTGAGTTCTTTATGAGTTTGTAGGGTAAATTCACACTCATGTGATATGGAGTCCGTGTAATTCAGCGGGTTGACTGGGCTCATTCAAGGATTTTGAAGGTTATATTGTACTGCCCATGTTTTTCAGCTTGTAAATAAAACAGCCAGTTTAGATCGAAGATAGACACAAAAAGTACAAGTAACTCAGCAGGACAGGCAACATCTCTGGAGAGAAGGAATGGGTGACATTTCGTATCGAGACCCTTCTTCAGTCTGAAATGGAGATGCAGCCTGTCCCGCTGAGTTACTCCAGCTTTTTGCGTCTATCTTTGGTTTAATACAGAATCCGCAGTTCCTTCCTACACAGTTTTTAGTTTAGTTTAGAGATACAGCACGGAAACAGGCTCTTCTGCCCAACGAGTCTGCCCCGATCAGCGCACACCAACACTATCATACACACACTGGGGACAATTTTACATTGTTTAATTATCACCATGCCAATAAGCCCACAAACCCGCACGTCTTTGGAGTATGGGAGGAAACCGGAGCTTCCCATTAAAAAACCTACGCAGGTCACGGAGAGAATGTACAAACTCCGTACCGACACCTCCCGTAGTCGGGATCAAACCCGGGTCTCTGGCGCTCTAAGGCAGCAACTCTACCACTGCACCACCGTGCCGCCCAATGGCTGAGGTGGTTGGTTGGAGATTGCTGCAGTCTGGCCATATACCTGGACCAAGCGTTTCTGCTAATTTGCATTGAAATTATCAACCCTGAAATTAATCTGCCCAGTACAAATGATCATGGAGCTCAAATGCAAGTTATTATGAATGCAAGTCATTTAGCCATGAATTTTAGCAGTGGTTAAAATCTGCAGTGAAAACAGTGCCATACGCTAACCAAACCTCTCCACCAGTTAAAATAAAAAAAGCTGGTGAGTTTGTGCCAGGTAAATGCTGCTTGGACATTAAGGGAAACTCATTAAAGTAGTCAGCAGCCCAATGGTATGAACATTGAATTTCTCTCTCCTTATTCCGATTCTCTCTCTCTCCTTCCGATCTCTGGCCCTCCCATACAACCCCACTTCAGCCCCTCCATCACCTGCTTTTCATCCCCCTCCCTTTCCTGGTTCCATCCATCACATATCCTGGTCACATATTTCACTCACTTGATCCTCCCACCCTTATTTGATTCTGCCCTTCTCCTCCCCCAATGATTCTAATTATCACCTTACTTACTTACCAGATAGACTTTGTGTTCTTATCATTCTCGTCACTGTCTCCAGATTCATCCTCCCCGTGACCGCGTGGATTTTCCCCGAGATCTTCGGTTTCCTCCCACACTATAAAGACTTACAGGAATGTAGGATTAATTGGCATGGCGTATGTGTAAAACGTGTTAATGTACGGGGTTCGCTGGTCGGCGTGGACCTTGGTGGGCCAAAGGCCCTGTTTCCACATTGTATCTCTAAACTAAACTAAACTAGTTCAATTTCTTGGCCATTTCTCTGCAGCTTTGATTTTTTTTCCCTCACCATATATTTATCCAATTTCCTTTTGGAGGCCATGATGGAAACTGTCTCCACCGCATTGTGGGGAATGCATTCCTGATTCCAACCACATGCTGCATTAAAGATGTTTTTCCTCATGTCACCCTTAATACACATCCACTTTATTGTAACTTCTGTAACTGCTAATACCACAGCGCTTTTCCAACTGGAGCAGACTCCTACAATGCACTCTCACCAGACCTCTACATTATATATATTTCTATCAAATCTCTTCTCAGGCATTTTGTCTCCAAAGAAAATTGTCCCAACCTCTCCCAACTATCCTTAAAGCTATAGAGCTCCATCCAGAAACTATTCACATTAATGTTTTCTGGATTATTTCTAATGTCATCAGATCCTCCCCGTAATAACTTAACTACCAGCATTGAATGCAATTCACCATTTGAGGCAGGACTGGTGCCTTTTGCAGGTTCAATATCACTTTCCAACTTTTATACTCTTTATACCGATATACTGATTCTCTGTGGATTGTCATCTTGTCATGGTGGAGAAGCTTGTGTGAACCTGAGATCCTGGAGCTGTGTTCCTGGTAGGGCCACCCATGGAGGTAAGGGTGAGGGGGAGGTCTCTGACAAAGAACAATCCAACCAAGACCTCAACGGTGGAACAGGCGAAGGATGATGGCTGATCTTTGTGGAGCTTCACAATGGCTGGGAAGGCAGATGAAGGATGCAGCAGAAAAAGGTTTCCGGTCGTTTTGGACTCCATGCCACTGGATCCTGACCCAGATCTGTCGAGGACTGTGGGGTGGCTATTTGTACACCCATCTCCCCACATTAAACAAAGTCACACACAGGCATTCTCCATATAGGGAATAACACCCTGGAGACACCCATAGTCAGCCATGATTGAAGAGGGTCTAAGTAGAACCTATGAACCGTTTAAGCCAAAATATTGTATGCCACATTAACCACTCTCTCCACCAGCCCTGTCACTCTCATGACTTTAGAGACACTACGTGGAAACAGGCCCTTTGGTTCACTGAGTCCATTCTGACCACCAATCATCCCATATACTAACACTATACTACACACCAGAGTCAATTTGCAATTTAACCAAAGCTAGTTAACCTACAATCCTATATGTCTTTGGAGTGTGGGAGGAAACCAGAGCACCCGTAGAAAACCCATGGGATCAGAGGGAGAACGTACCAACTCTGTACAGACAGCACCCTTGGTCAGGATTGAACCCAGGTCTCTGGCGTAGCTCCACCACTATGTCACTGTGCTGCCCAAAGATGACAGGAGCACCTACAGCCAAGATCCCCTCTTTTCCAACCTCCCTTTAAGAACAGTATCTTATATGACTTATTTTATTCCTTCCACAAAGATGTATCATCTTATAGTTTTCTGCATCAAATCTCATCTGTCTTTCTTCTGCCCATTATAAAAATCTGTTTATCTATTGCTCCAATTTATTACAATCTTCTTTGCAGTTCAGAATGCTCTCCCAAGTCCGAGTCATTAAATATAGCTATGGATTAAAGAAAGCTAATAACAGCAATAATATAAACAATTCACAGTGACCTTCTGTTGCCAGTCACTTGGCTAATTTCTTGTCCAAGCTATCAATGTTTATTTTATGCCACCTGCTTCAACTTTGCCTAGAAGTCTTTCAACTGCATCTTATCACCAGCTTCTGCAACTCCATCTATACCATGTAGACTGCATCACACCTCATTACTCTATTTGTTATCTCATCAGAAAGTTCAATCAATTGGTTCAACATAATTCACCTTAACAAATCCATGCTGATTGCCACAGTTAATGCATGTTCCTCCCCATGTCCTGAATCAATATTTCTTAATGCTTTCCCATCACAAAGATTAAAATGGCTGACCTATATTTACTGGGCTTATCCTTACTCCCAGTTTTTGAACAAGGAAGTAATATTCACAACTCTAGCCACCGTGTAAGTCACATTAACTACTCTCTCCACTTGCCCTGTCACTGTTATGACTTTAGACTTTGGACTTTAGACTTTGGAGACACAACGTGGAAACAGGCCAGCTCACCGAGTCCGTGCCGACTAGTGATCATCCCAAACACTAACTGTATCTTACACACTAGGGCCAATTTATAATTTTACTGAAGCCAATTAACCGACATACCAAGTGTTAAAGAAGGAACTGCAGATGCTGGAGAATCGAGGATTACACAAAAAGCTGGAGAAACTCAGCGGGTGCAGCAGCACCTAAGGAGCGAAGGAGATAGGCGACGTTTCGGGTCGAGACCCTTCTTCAGACTGGTCAGGGATCAGGGAAACGAGAGATATAGACGGTGATGTGGAGAGATAAAGAACAATGAATGAAAGATATGCAAAAAAGTATCGATGATAAAGGGAACAAGCCATTGTGAACTGTTTGTGCAGTAGGCAATTCGGCCCTTCGAGCCAACACTGCCATTCACTGTGATAATGGCTGATCATCCACAATCAGTACCCCATTCCTGCCTTCCCGCCATATCCCTTGACACCGCTATCTTTAAGAACTCTATCCATTTATCTCTTGAAAGCATCCAGAGAATTGGCCTCCACTGCCTTCTGTGCCAGAGAATTCCAGATTCAGAACTCTCTGGGTGAAAAGTTTTTCCTCATCTCCATTCTAAATGGTCTCCTGCACTTCAAGGAATAAAGTCACAGCCATCCCAACGTCTCCCGAGAGATCAGGTCCTTGAATACTGACAACATCCTCATAAACCTTCTCTACATTCTTTTCCAGCTTAATGGCATCCATGGTGAACAAAACACAACACAATTTAAATTGGTTTGATACCTGGTGGGTCAGATTAGGCATTTTAACATCCGTTAATGGTATTTTATCAGTGTAGCCAGGTGATAGCGCTCGATAAGGCATTGCAGTGATGAGGTTCATGTTAATAATATGGAGAGCTGACCTCTTAGTAGAAGACTCAACCCTTCCATGCCTTCCAGGTTCAGGTGACTTGCAATCTCAGGGTAGTAGACAATCTGCTCACTTACTCCTTTTCTATTTTTTATATTACTGCAAAATATATTCTGGATTCAGGTGAAAAAGAGTGATTGTCCAGTGGCTGCACAGTGTTGCATGCCTTGCATGAAAAGTGGGTGGTTTTGCAGATAGTGAAGATGGTTGTGAAAAATTGTAGCAGAATCTTGATCGATTGGCCAAGTGGGCTGAGGAATGGTTGATGGAATTTAATGCAGAAAAATGTGAGGTGTTGTATTTTGGGGGAATCTAACATGGGCAGGACCTACACAGTGAATGGTAAGGCTCTGGGTAGTGTTGTAGAGCAGAGGGATCAAGGAGTGCAGGTGCACAGCTCCCTGAAGGTGTAGTCGCAACTAGATCGGGTGGTCAAAAAGGCTTTTGGCACATTGGCTTTCATTAGCCAGAGTATTGAGTATAGGATTTGGGAGGTCATGTTGCAGTTGTATAAGATGTTGGTGAGGCCACATTTACAGTAATGTGTTCAGTTCTGGGCACTGTGTTATAACACTGAGCACTCTGTTATAGGAAAGATGTTGTCAAGCTGGAAATGGTACAGAGAATATTTACAAGGATGTTGACAGAACTAGAGGGTCTGGAGCTATAGGCAGAGGCTGAGTAGGCTAGGACTCTATTCCTTGGAGTGCAGGAGGATGAGGTGTGATCTTGGAGAGGTGTATAAGATCATGAGAGGAATAGATCATGTAGAAGCTCAGTGAATCGAGGACTAGAGGACATAGGTTAAAGGTGAAGGGGATGTAATAGGAATCTGAGGGGTAACCTTTTCATATAAAGGGTGGTGAATGTATGGAATAATCTACCTGAGGAGGTAGCTGGGTTAGGGACTATCCCAACATTTAAGAAGCAATTAGACAGGTACGTACTTGGACAGGTTTGGAGGGATATGGACCAAATGCAGGCAGGTGGGACTAGTGTAGCAGGAACATGTTGGCCGGTGTGGGCAAGTTGGACCGAAGAGTCTGTTTCCACACTGTATCACTCTATGACTCTATGACCGGCTACCAGGGTTGGTGATGGAGGCAAATATGATTGCGGCATTTAAGAGGCTTTTGGATAGGCACATGGATATCCAGGGGAGGGAGGGATACGGATCACATGCAGGGAGAGGAGATTAGTTTTGCTGGACATCATGTTAGGTGCAGTCATTGTGGGCCGAAGGGCCTGTTGCCGTGCTGTACTGTTCTATGTTTTATGTTCTATTAAAGACAGGAAAAACATGAATCAGTTATTTTCTAGGGGAAAAAAACCCACAGATATTTCTAAAGCAATGTACCTTAAAGTCAGCAGCTTCAATGTTGCATACAACATAACAATGTTAAGCATTATTATTTAAAGTTTGCAATTGCCTCCAGCAAGGCTGTGAGGCAGCCAGTGAATGGAGGTGAGCAGCTCCAAGGATATGAAATCTTTGTCTCCAGTTAATGTGAATGTCAAAGGTGTCATACTTGAAGAAACGAAGCATTTTAATTGAAGTTTAATAATAGTCTATGGCAGTAGGCTACTCATCATCTGCTATCTGTGTGGAACAGCCTGCTTGAGGCTTCTGGATAAACCAATTGCCTTTATCAGTGACATTCCTGCCTTCTTCCATGGGATGCATTCAGGCCAATAACACAGAACCATTTAATTTCAGGTATCAACAATGCAACAGGAACGCCTAAAAGAGTTAGGTTCAAAGTTTCACTAGATTGATGCCCAAGACAGGAATGATGAGCATGAAATTCTGGCTGTGTTTCAGAACAACGAGAGGCGATGTATTTTCCAGTTTTCAATTTTCTACCATTACAATTTTTTGACATTCACCCAGTTGAAAAATATGTTCAAACCTATTTTGGACACTCATGGAAAACGAATGATAAGTGAACTTGGTAGGGAAACCTTCAATGTGAGGAGACTTATGCTTTTTCAGCATTTTTTCAAATGGAAATTCAGTACAAGGCTATTTAAAATAATTTTGGCAAGAAATATTTCTTTATAAATCCAGAAATGAAAATTGGCCTTATTTCTCACTGTATGAACCCATTATCTTATTTTCTGTGTCTGAATTATATTAAAATTAATTGAAGAAAACGATTGCCTGCTCGGTTGCAATTAGTTCACTCTGATCAATTTATTTAGCCATTGCCTTTCAGCTTAGTGAAGGTCTTGCTCCTATTTCAAGATAGTCTCTAAATAGTCGCCATCTGTCTGATTTCAAATTTGGTAAATTGACCTGCAATTGACAAGTAGCAGCTGAGAAGAGGAACACTACAGTTTTATTCACAGCTTACAGCTTTAATTTTGATTCCTTCTAACCTACAGCTAGAACTGAGTATATGATTTTATATACAGAACGTAGGGGGAGTATTTAGATCTCAAAATATGCCACACAAATTCATTAAACTCCTTGAAGGTTTCTTTGTGAGATTGCAGACATTTAATTATTCTCAACTGACATCAGGAGATAAAAGTGCTAAGTTTCATTATCCACTACCGGAAATGTTTGCTATCAATAAAGTGCGGAGTGTTTTTCACTCAATTTATCGTGCTGTTATAGAATAGAAACTTGGGCGAATTAACAAATAAATTAAAACTTTAACAAGTTTGGCAAGTATTTGTTTTGCAAGGCAGAAATGTACATATCGGATGTTCTGCCATTATTGAGAAGTTTAGGGCGGCAATGGTGGCGCAGCGGTAGAGTTGCTGCCTTACAGCACTTGCAGTGCCTGAGACCCAGGTTCGATCCCGACTACGGGAGCTGTCTGTACGGAGTTTGTACGTTCTTCCCGTGACCGCATGGGTTTTCTCCGAGATCTTCGGCTTCCTCCCACACTCCAAAGACGTGCAGGAATGTAGGTTAATTGGCTTGGTGTATGTGTAAATTGTCCCTAGTGTGTGTAGGATTGTGTAAATGGAGGGGGATCGCTGGTCGGTGCGGACTCAGTGGGCCAAAGGGCCTGTTTCCGCGCTGTATCTCTAAACTAAACTAATCTTATCATAAAACATAATATATATGAACTGAAGGCCCAATATGTTGGTCCAACGGGCCTGTTTTCACACTATATGACAGTATGACTTTATGACTCTATATGAAATCAAGTTTTAAAAATTCGGTAAAGTTGTGTAACCATAGGTGAGAAAAACCTTGCAAAGGCGGCATGGTTTGTGATTTCAGGACATTCCTAAGTACAATGCAGTCAGCTCGCTATATTGAAAGTACATTAACTGTTGAGAAGCATACAAGAGAGTTGTGGATGTTAAAATAACCTGGGAATTTAAAACAATGCTGTTCATCCTTAATTATTTTGTCACCAGCTCCCTCCTCCCTCCATTTGTTAACTTATGGTAAAATAGATTTTTGTGCTATCTTGTTGTTGAACTATGACCCCAATATTCCTGATCAGAAAAATCACCAGCTTTCCGTTTCATATCAATCAAATGTTTAAACTACTTTAATGGGAAGTGGTGTTTAAGAAGCAATTAAACAGGCACATGTATAGGGCAGGTTTTGAGGGATATGCAAGCAAGTGGGAGTAGTGTAGATGGGGCATGTTGGTCGGAGTTGGCAAGTTGGGCTGAAGGGCGTGTTTCCTCGCTGTATGACAGGATTAAGAATATCAAAGAGAAAATACAAGGGGCTTGGAGAACTGGGAGATACAAACACATCAGAATGATAACTTGCAAAGTGAGAGGAAGACGGCAGAGAAGTATGCTCCATATTTAGGTCAAATTGGAAAGGTGTGCAAATGCTTGGAGCTGAATCAATAAGGTTGGCGAACTGCAGGTAAACATTCCAACCTAATCATAAGCAATGTATGTTGCCTGAACACCTAACGCCATTCCAAAACTACTGAACACGTCAGGAACATGATGGAATATACTACATCTGCTTACAGAGGGAATGTCCCAACAGCACTCAAAATGGTCACCGTAACGTCGCCTGGATTTCACCCCATCCGCCACTGGCAAAATGTTGCTCCATTGCCTTTCACCACCCCTTCCCCCGAAGAAGTGTCCCAAGCTGAAACATTGCCTGTCCAGCCCTTCCCCAGATGCTGCCTGACCAGCTGAGTTCCGACAGAGGATTAATTTCTCCCTCCTGTAATCCATCATAACTTTGTTTCCAACTGTGCAGAGCAAAAAAAGACACACCAAATCATCTAATGATGTTCGATTTATGAAGCCAAATTAATAGTCGAGACAGGACTCCACTTGGAGCAGAACAATGGTGCAGCTGGTCGAGCTCAGTGAGGGGGTTCAATCTTGACCTCAGGTGCTGTCTGTGAATTTTTCATTTTCTCCCTCCCAAAGGCATGTGGGTTGGTAAATTAATTTTCCATTGTAAGTTGTCTGGTATGTAGATGAGTATTACAAATTGGGGGAGGGGGGGGGGGGGGGGGGGGATATTGATGAGTACGTGGTGAGAATAAATAGATTAGGCCATGATTAAAGCAGAACCGAATGCATAATGATTGATGCAGACTCGAAACACCACCCATTCCTTCTCTCCAGAGATGCTGCCTGTCCCGCTGAGTTACTCCAGCTTATTGTGTCTATCTTTGGTTTAAACCAGCATCTGCAGTTCCGTCCTACGCATTGGCGAGGCTGCCCCTACTTGTCCCCCGAAGACCAGAGAATGGAGCCAGTGATGGCGATGGGCGAGGAGCAAGGCCAGTAGGGTAGGAGAGGGAACCAGGATCCGGCCTAATGGGAGATCAAGGACTGCTATGGGAGGCTCCCCTGGGGAGGTAAGGTGGACGGTCGCGAAGCAGGACGTCGGTTCACAGGGCGACCCGCACGTCCAAGGGAAGGCGAAGGCTGGAGGCCTGCAGCAGCCTGGGCCTTGCCTGGAATGGGCAACCCTCACAACAACTAGAGCGCAGACTGGTCTTTGAAAATTGAGCCAAAACAAGGTGCCGTTTGCACACGGAATCAGTGGACTGTTTCTGTACACTTGCTAATCGGGGCTGTGCTTGGGTATAGCAATACTCTACTGGACTATTTGTAAGAAAAGATTTTCACTGTGCATTTGCACTTTGCACACGTTACAATGAAAGCACCATTGAACCATTGAACCTGGAGCCCCCAGGGGAAACCCACGCGGTTTGAAACTGGAGCACCCGGAGGAAACCCATGCGGTCACAGGGAGAATGTGCAAATTGAATACAGATAGAACCCAATGTCATGATCAAACCCAGCAGCTCTACCAGTTGCACCATATTCCTAACCTAGATGCTTCCACGTGCTAATATAGAACGAGTTAGGGTTAGAAGCAATTGGACTCCATAGAGATTTTTTAAGGTTCTTCTATCATTTAACAACATCTTAGCTGGTCCTGTGCTGCAAGTGCCCTTTGTGACTAATCAAAGGAAATGAAATAGTTTTCAGATCCATCCCAAATTCTCAGATCTGAACCATGAAATCTACTTTTCGTTCAATGGATGACACCTAACCTGCTGAGCAGTATCTGTTTTTATTTCAGACTTCCAGCATGTTTAGTTTTGAGATGGTGTAGAGATGCAGAAACAGGCATTTTGGCCCACCATGTCTGCGTTAACCAGCAATCGCCGTATACTAGCCCTATCCTAGACACTAGGGACAATTTATAATTTTTATCAAAGCCAATTAACTTACAATCCTGTACGTCTTTTGAGGAAACTGGATCATTCAGGGAAAACCCACGCAGTCACGGGGAGAACGTACAAACTTTGTACCGTCAGCACCCGTAGTCGGGATCGAACCCGGTAAGGCTGCAACTCTACCATTATGCCACGGTGACGCCCCGTATCTATACGTTAAAAAATGTTTTGACAATGTAGAGGTTTTTTTGGAATCACAATTCCTGTGACACTCTCATGGATGAAGTGAAGGTAAGAAAAGTAAGGTAATTTGACTCGAGCCCAGATTATACAAGGAAAAAGTCGGCAGAACCCTGTGGGCTAGAGGTGAACAGAACGATGGAGTAAGATTCACGGTATTTAGATACTAGTTGAAAGAGCATTGCAGTTGTAATTGTGATGTGAAGGTCAGACTTTCAGTGACTGCATTTTTATTGAAGACAGATGGCTCAGAAAAAAAAAATCCTTCATTTGGGATTAAGCAATTTAATTTGTCTGATAAAGGACATGAATCTTCCATTGTGACAATTAATATTTGCGTCCTTCATTTTCTTGAAATTAATTGCTATAATTTTCTTACTGTGAAGGTGACAAATATGATGGATTTGATTTTGCATACCGTTTAAGTGGATTACTTGCAGATAAAAGCAAATACAATGTTTCACTGTCATCCTCATGGTCTACATAACTCGTTTTCACATAGCCCACACTGAACAATGAACCGTCCTTGATCATCGTTATCTTTTTGCTTATCTTTCATTCATTTGTTCTATATCTCTCTGTATCACCGTCGATATATTTTGTTTCCCCTTCCCCTGACTCTCACTCTGAAGAAAGGTTTCAGCCCGAAACATCGCCTATTCCTTTTCATCAGAGATGCTGCTTGACCCGCTGAGTTACTCCAACTTTTTGTGTCCATCTTCGGTTGAAACCAGCATCACCAGTTCCTTCCTGCACCTAATGGAGAGTATTGCAAGCATACAGTGCTTTAATAACTTGCATAGCAGAATAAAGCAGATATTTTTTATTATTTTAAGCACACTTGCTGATGCAACCTAAATAATCCCTGTTAAAATGTAGCTCCTAGCCATGCTCGATTTCTTTGAGACATTGATGGAAGTGATCAGTGCCGCAAAATGGACCATGTGGTCACATTAACATATTTACAGTATGTCACATATGGGAAAGGTCAAATGCAATTTACAACTTTGCCCGTCCGTTACCCAGCCATGTATTAAAGGTTTAACAGCACCATAAATTTAGCAAGATGTATTCATTTATCTGTTAAATCAGTAATACTTTCGTGTTAACAACTATTGTATTGTTGGAGGTTTGTTATCCATTTCAGTTTCCTTGGTATTTGATATTCTTTCCGAGATCTTGGTGTCAATCATAAACATGTATAAATTTATAATCTGCCGAAACTCAAATGATGAAAGGAAAGAGACCTAGGTCATCACCGTGACATTTTCAATCTTCCCATTATATATTTGAGTGGTCTTTGTGATTTATTAGTTTCTGTTTGTGTTGAATGCGGGCGCATGTTTTACAGTGTCATATCATTTCTACTGGGAGCAAGAACACAGCCATATCAAATTATCAGAACTGTGACCTTTAATGACCCCCAGAGAATAAAAGTGCTCATTTCCCCCCCGATTGAATTGAATTGAATCCAATGTCCAAAGAAAGAAAAAGCTTAAGGCATGGAGTGCGGTCACCATTTCACTCATTTGCGTAAATTGATAAACTTAGCTTGGATTTTCTGATCCAGGGCTAGCAGAATTTACAGAAGGCATTTGAGTTCATAAGTTCAGAAGTTCTAGGAGCGGAATTAGACCTTTTGGTCCATCAAGTCTACTCCACCATTCAATCAAGGCTGATCTATCTTTCCCTCTCAACCGCATTCTCCTTCCTTCTCCCCATATACCCTTACTAATCAAGAAGTTCCTTAGCTTTAATGGCTACGGCATAGAGTACAAGAGCAAGAAAGTGACATTAGAACAATAAAAATGTAAGATAGGCTAGGGTTGCAGTAATGTCGATATTTCTGCTCATCATACTTTAGGAACGATGTGAGACTACTTGAGATGGTGCAGAGGAGACATTAGAGGTGGTTTCCAGAGTTGGAGAATTACACAATTGAGGAGAGATGGTCTGGGCTGTGGTTATTTTCTTGGAGGAAAGGAGACGGAAGATAATTTAACTGATGTGTATCAACTTATGATGGATCTATTTCCCTTACTGGAGAGCTCAGTAATTAATTATTTAAGTTAATTGGTAAAACCAATACAGGAGAGCTGAGAAAATAAAATTACTCATGTAAAAGTGTTTGATCTCACTGACTGAATGGATAGTTAAGGCAGAAACGCTCAATATTTAAAGAGTGCCTGTTTGAACACTTGACGTCAAGAGTCAACATTCAACAATTTAATTGTCATATGTACTAACAACAGAACAATTAATTGTTTACTTGTTGCAGCTTAACAGCCCCATAAATGCAATAACATTGATAAATATATAATAATCAGAAACACAATAAATGAATAGCTGTAATACTAGGTAACCACAAAGTGCAAAACCAAAGCCATAGTGCAATTAAAAATACTGCCTATAGAAGATCATAGATCATAGATCTTCTATAAGGTTAGTGTTTTGTAGTGTCCAAAAGCCTAATAATTGCTGGGAAGAAACTATCCCGACAGTCACCGTTTGTAGGCTCCTGTACCTTCTTCCCAATGGTATTAGCAAAATGAGTGTGTGGCCAGGGTTGAGAGGTCTTTGATGATATTGGTTGCCTTTTTGTAGATCCTTTCAATGGTGAGGAGGTCAGTCCCTGTGATGGAGTTGACAGTGTCTACTAATCCCTGCAGTTTACTTTTATTCCTGGGCATTCGAGTTGTTTAACCAGGCCGTGATACAACCAGTTAATATGCTCTATATTGTACATCTGTAAAAGTTCAGTGGAGAATTCTGCGACTTACTGAATCTCATCTAAGGAAGTAGAAGCGTTGATGAGCTTTTTGTGATTACATTGATGTGCTGGACACAGGACAGATCTTCAGAGATATATATGCCCATGAACTTGAAGCAATTCACTCTCTCCACCGCCATCCTGTTGATGAAAACAGGTTTGTGGATCCCCAGCTATCCCCTCCTGAAGTCAACAATGAGCTCCTTGGTCTTGCTAACGCTGAGAGCAAGATTGGTGTTCTGGCAGCATTCAATCTGATTTTCAATCTCAATAGACAATAGACAATAGACAATAGACAATAGGTGCAGGAGTAGGCCATTCGGCCCTTCGAGCCAGCACCGTCATTCAATGTGATCATGGCTGATCATCCCCAATCAGTACCCCGTATCCGCCTTCAACCCCACATCCCTTGATTCCACTATCTTTAAGAATCCTATCCAGCTCTCTCTTGAAAGCATCCAGAGAACCTGCCTCCACCGCCCTCTGAGGCAGAGAATTCCACACTCACATCTCTCTGTGAGAAAAAGTGTTTCCTTGTCTCCGTTCTAAATGGCTTATCCCTTATTCTTAAATTGTGGCCCCTGGTTCTTTACTCCCCCAACATCGGGAACATGTGTCCTGCCTCCAGCGTGTCCAAACCCTTAACAATCTTATATGGTTCAATAAGATCCCCTCTCATCTCCCTCTTGTAATCTGATTCATCATTACCCAAAAAGCCATAACTGGCAGACAGTATCCCAAGAGATGGAAGGAATAACTCAAAGTTTTGTTTTGCCTATCTTGGACACAATGAGCCAAATGGCTTCCTTCTGTGCTGTAGAATTATGTGATTTAGTGACATGAAAAATTGCCATTGAAAGTAAGTTTATTGATCCACGATCAGATTAAATCAAAGAGAGGACTTTAAAAATGCTTCTTGTCAGATTATGCTTGGTGACTAACACTGTTTTAGCACGTTTACAGTTAACACATGAACAAAACTGAATCAATTTTCCATGGATAAAACATGCAAAAAGAACCAAAAGAGACTTTTATCATCAGCATGACATTTTCATTCTCTGTGCTATTTATTTAAGTAGCCCGAATGATTGATTAGTGTCTGTTGGTATTGAAAGTGGTGACTTTTTATGATATCATCTCTTTTAAACTGGGATCAAGAACAGAACCCAACAAAATCATCATGTTGTGACCTTTAATGTTCCCTGGAGAATTAAAACAAAATCTAATTTTCTCTGACTGGATTGAATTTGATCCAATGTTCAAAAGACAGAAAAAAAATCCATATGTATAGGAAGCAGTCACCGTGCTACTATTTAATTCACCTGTATGAGTTAATAAACTCAGTTAACATCAGCTGGAGACATAGATAAGATGAGGTCACTATGTATATGGATACATTATTGGATATATTGGCTAAAGTACAGAATACAAGGATAATTCTGAATCCAGAATTCAGAACATTCAATGGAAATTAATCATCACTGGTGACAGATTTTGCTTATAATCTAACACATTTTCTCTTGCCTACCCAACTATAGAAGATCAATTCTGCCATTGAAGGAGGGGAGAGAGAGAGAGAGAGAGAGAGACAGACAGACAGACAGAGAGAGACAGAGAGAGACAGAGAGAGAGATACAGAGAGAGGAAGACAGAGAGAGACAGAGAGAGAGAGATACAGAGAGAGGCAGAGAGAGACACAGAGAGAGGGACAGAGAGAGAGAAAGACAGAGAAAGATAAAGACAAAGAGAGATAAAGAGAGACAGAGAGAGACAGTGAGAGAGACAGAGAGAGACAGCGAGAGAGACAGAAAGAGACAGCGAGAGAGACAGAAAGAGACAGAGAGAGAGAGAGAGAGAGAGAGAGAGAGAGAGAGAGAGAGAGAGAGAGAGAGAGAGACAGTCAGACAGACAGACAGACAGACAGACAGACAGACAGACAGACAGACAGACAGACAGACAGACACACTTTTCTGTTGGCCAAACTTTCCAGCCAGAGATCCTGAAGGTGCAGGAAGTTGTGGAAGTTGTGGTTTGCACTATCTGGCCGTGAGCCTGGATGGCATGCCGTTACATTTCATTAACGTGTATGCCCCAGCATTGGCATTTTCGGGAGTCATCCAGTCGGTTTTGGGTGAAGTGGAGAGAGAGGGAGAGGAACTTCCTTTCTCTGAGGCAGTGATGGGATGTGGGAAAGGCTTATATCCGTTTCTTTTGCCAGGAATACACGTGGGGGTCGAACGGAAGGCGGGACGCGGCGGTCGAGCGATTAGAGAGGGAGTTACACGATGCAGTCTCGCCTGGGTCGGATTAGTGAGGACCTCTGTGAGTGGGGAGAGTATCAGGAGAGGAGGGAAACTTTGAAGAACCTTCTGCTTGAGCGGTCCCGAGGTGCTTACGTGAGGTCGCAGGTCCAGATGCTGCACGATCTGGACCGTGCAACACTTCTCTTTTTCTCTCTGGGGAAAGGGCGGGGAGCCCGCAAACAGCTCCTTGAGCTGCTCGTGGATGATGGCTCCTCTGTCACAGATCCAGAGAGGATCAGTGCTTTAGTTCGGTCCTTTTCTGGGTCCCTGTTCTCCGCAGATGAATTCAGCGGGGAGGCTCAGCGGGTCCTGTGGGAGGATCTACTGCCTGTAGGTAGAGAGGTGTTTGAACTCCTAGATGACCCCTTATCATTGGAGGAGTTGACTCGTGCCCCGCACCAGCTCAGAAGGGGCAAGTCCCCTGGGCTGGATGGGCTGACGGTAGAGTTTGTTATCCTGGGGGTGATTACATGAAGGTCCTGGGGGAGAGCTTGGCAACCGGGGAGATGCCCCTCTCATGACATAGGGCAATCGTTGTCCTGCTGCCCAAGAAGGGCGAACTCTGCCTGTTGAAGAACTGGCGCCCGGTCTCTCTCCTCTGTACGGAATATAAAGATTTTGCACGGGCAATGGCAAATCACCTGGGCGCCGTGCTGTCCCAACTGATCCACCCGGACCAGTCCTATACAGTCCCCAGCTGGTCCATTCAGGATAAAATCCACCTGGTTATATATGGATTTCAGTAAGGCCTTTGACAAGGTTCCCCATGGAAGGTTGGTTAAGAAGGTTTAATCTTTGGGTGTTAATGGCGGAGTAGCAAGATGGATTCAACAGTGGCTGAATGGGAGATGTCAGAGAGTAATGGTGGATGGCTGTTTGTCAGGTTGGAAGCCGGTGACCAGTGGGGTGCCTCAGGGATCCACTGTTGTTTGTCATGTACATCAATGATCTGGATGATGGGGTGGAAAATTGGATAAGTAAGTATGCAGATGATACTAAGATAGGTGGTGTTGTGGATAATGAAGTAGATTTTCAAAGTCTACAGAGAGATTTGGGCCATTTGGAAAAGTGGGCTGAAAGATGGCAGATGGAGTTTAATGCTGATAAGTGTGAAGTGCTACATCTTGGCAGGACAAATCAAAATAGGACGTACATGGTAAATGGTAGGGAATTGAGGAATGCTGTGGAACAGAGGGATCTAGGAATAACTGTGCATAGTTCCCTGAAGGTGGAATTGCATGTAGATAGGGTGGTAAAGAAAGCCTTTGGTGTGCTGGCCTTTATAAATCAGAGCATTGAATATAGGAGTAGGGAAGTAATGTTAAAATTGTACAAGGCATTGGTAAGACCAATTCTGGAGTATGGTGTACAATTTTGGTCGCCTAGTTATAGGAAGGATGTCAACAAAATAGAGAGAGTACAGAGGAGATTTACTAGAATGTTGCCAGGGTTCCAGCAACTATGTTACAGAGAAAGGTTGAACAAGTTAGGTCTTTATTCTTTGGAGGTTTCAGAGATTTCGGGGTAACGTGAGGGGGAACTTCTTTACTCAGAGGGTGGTGGCTGTGTGGAATCAGCTTCCAGCAGAAGTGGTGGAGGCAGGATCGATTTTAACAGTTAAGAGTAAAGTGGATAGGTATATGGACGTGAAGGGAATGGAGGGGGATGGTCTGAGTACAGGTAGATGGGACTAGGGGAAAACAAATGGTCGGCACGGACTGGAAGGGCCGAGAGGGCCTGTTTCCGTGCTGTAATTGTTATATGGTTTATATGGTTTATATGGTTAGGGACCTGATTCATCTATCTCAGGGATCTGGTCAGTTAGCTGCTTTTCTGTCCCTTGATCAGGAGAAGGCTTTTGACAGGGTAGATCATGACTGCCTCTTCGGGACGCTGCAAAAGTTCGGATTTGGACCGCATTTTCTGGCTCCGGTCCGGCTTTTGTATGCTGCAGCGGAGTGTCTGGTGAAGGTTAATGGTGTGTTGTTGGCTCCCATTCACTTTGGGAGAGGGGTACGCCAGGGGTGTCCCATGTCTGGTCAGTTGTACTCAGTCTGTGTGGAGCCGATCCTGTGTCTTCTTCTTCGGAAGAGGTTGACAGGCCTGGCTCTACCAGGACCGGGGGTGGAGGTAGTCCTCTCAGCTTATGCTGATGATGTACTCCTTATGTTCACTGACCCTGTTGACCTGCGGAGGGTGCGTGATTGCCAGCAGGTTTTCTCGGCTGCATCGTCCGCCAGGATTAACTGGAGTAATCGGTCCTCACCCTGTCATGGCGAGCGTCGAGGAGAGGCGTGTGCTTGGAGTGGTTCTGACTGAGCTTACCCCCGCTCTGTCGGATTTGCTCATCGGGCCCAGGCTCCGGGATATTTCCCGGGCACCGGCCCCACACAACATGAGCCGCCTTTCCAAGGTGACCAGCGTGCCATTTTGTGATGTGAAGAGACACATACTGTAGAGAATGCTCCTGCACATTCTGCAGCTCCTTCCTTGCCTTCGTCTTCTGTCCGCACACGCCTTGGTGGACCGTGTTACCATCTGAAGGCGGGTGCGGTTCCAGTGGAGGTCTCTCTACAAGGGAGTCGTCCCCCTTTACTTTGGGGACCTGGGGTGGAGAGTGTTGCACAGAGCCGTGGCATGAAATAAACCTTTGAGTCGGTCCATGGGCTCGCCGGCCGCCTGTTTTATCTGCGGCGACGAAGAGACCGTGTTCCGCATGTTTTTGGAGTGTGTGAGGTTGCAGCCCCTGTACAAATATCTGAAGGGGCTGCTCCTCAAGTCTGGTGTTTGGGCACAAGGCAGGGAGTGGGGAGGGCCGATCCGGGGGGGGGGGGGGTGTGGGTGGGATCTCCCTGTCGGTTTGCTCCTGGGCCTGGCCAGGACGGTCATTTACGGATCCAGGCAGCGGGCAGTCGATGGTCATGCTAGAGTCGGCTGCCTGCCCCTCATCCGGGCCCACGTCCGTGCTTGCGTATCCCTGGAGTGGGAACACGCGTTGTCCACGGGGACACTGGAGGCATTCCATAGAAACATAGAAATTAGGTGCAGGAGCAGGCCATTCGGCCCTTCGAGCCTGCACCACCATTCAATATGATCATGGCTGATTATCCAACTCAATATCCTGTACCTGCCTTCTCTCCATGCCCCCTGATCCCTTCAGCCACAAGGGCCACATCCAACTCCCTCTTAATTATGGCCAACGAACTGGCCTCAACTACCTTCTGTGGCAGAGAATTCCACAGATTCACCACTCTCTGTGTGAAAAACGATTTTCTTATCTCGGTCCTAAAAGACTTCCCCCTTATCCTTAAACTGTGACCCCTTGTCCTGGACTTCCCCAACATCGGGAACAATATTCCTGCATCTAGCCTGTCCAACCCCTTAAGAATTTTGTAAGTCTCTATGAGATCACCCCTCAATCTTCCGCGAGCGCTGGTCACTGTGGGGTGTCGAGAGCATTGTTAATATTGATTGCACCATTGTATTATAATGATTGCTTGATGTATTGTAAACATTGAATGTTTATGTACTTTTGGTACGCTGTAATGTGCTGAATAAAGTCCTTGGAAAGGAAAAAAAAAGAAATCCAGGTGAAGGGAAATATCACCCATCTTTATTCAGTGATGGTGACTGACCCGCTGAGTTACTCCAGCATTTTGTGTCCATCTTCAAGCTTATATGTTATATGTTAGAGGAGTAGATAATGAGATTCTCACTTTCTGAAGCTTTACAGGCACATTAAAGGTAACATACAACAAATAACTTTACATCATGCTATCAGTTATTTTAGGTAACCATGATAGAGCAAGCCAAAATACACAGTGCAACTTTTGTAGTTTAATTGATTTACTCAACGACAGTAATAACAGGATAGGCAGTCAGAATGATTGCTGTGGTTGCAACGTGGATGCTCTCGCTGTGGGACTGTCTGTTAGAATGAGAGAGCAAAGATAACAACTGGCCCATTGGAATTGACTGTTTGTAAAGTACAGACTTTATCTGTCATGGACATAAGGACATAATGGTTATGGTCATCTCCGCTTGTACTTGCTACAATTTAGAAGATTGAGGGGGGATCTTATAGAAACTTACAAAATTCTTAAGGGGTTGGACAGGCTAGATGCAGGAAGGTTGTTCCCAATGTTGGGAAGGTCCAGAACAAAGGGTCACAGTTTAAGGACAAGGGGGAATTCCTTTAGGACCGAGATGCTAAAAACATTTTTCACACAGAGAGTGGTGAGTCTCTGGAATTCTCTGCCACAGAAGGTAGTTGAGATCAGTTCATTGGCTATATTTAAGAGGGAGTTAGATGTGGCCCTTGTGGTTAAAGGGATCAGGGGGTATGGAGAGAAGGCAGGTACAGGATACTGAGTTGAATGATCATCCATGATCATATTGAATGGCGGTGCAGGCTCGAAGGGCCGAATGGCCTACTCCTGCACCTATTTACTATGTTTCTATGTTTCTATAAGACTAGACAACAGGAGTATCCCACACTGCCCCTTGAGCCAGTTCAGACACTCAATAAGGTTATGCTTCCATGGCTGAGTGGATTGTAATGTCAATCGGCAGTCCAGCCTACCTTCACCCTCTTCATTCTGTCTGTAGGAAAGTAATCAGGTCATATTAATTTCCATTTTGTAATATGCTCTTTGTATTAAAATTCAAACTGACAGTATCTCTAAGGGATTGTTAGCTCAATGTTGCATGTGATTAGTCAAATAGGTTGTGTCAAATTCCCTTGGATTCAGCTCCCTTTTAGTGACTTGCTAAAGCATCATTGTTTTTGATACCTTGAGAATTATAGGTAAAAGAAACCAGGAACTTAGACTCAGATTCAATAGACAATAGACAATAGACATTAAGTGCAGGAGTAGGCCATTCGGCCCTTCGAGTCAGCACCTCCATTCAATGTGATCATGGCTGATCATCCCCAATCAGTACCCCGTTCCTGCCTTCTCCCCATATCCCCTGACTCCGCTATTTTTAAGAGCCCTATCTCGCTCTCTCTTGAAAGAATCCAGAGAACGCCTCCACTGCCGTCTGAAGCAGATAATTCCACAGACTCACCACTCGCTGTGAGAAAAAGTGTTTCCTCGTCTCCGTTCTGAATGGCTTACTCCTTATTATTAAACTGTGGCCCCTGGTTCTGGACTCACCCAACATTGGAAACATGCTTCCTGCCTCTAGCGTGTCCAAGCTCTTAACAATCTTTTATGTTTTAATGACATACCCTCTCATCCTTCTAAACTCCAGAGTGGTCAAGCCCAGCTGCTCCATTCTCTCAGCATATGATAGTCCCACAATCCCAGGAATTAACCTTGTAAACCTATGGTGCACTCCCTCAATAGCAAGAATGTCATTCCTCAAATTAGGGGACCAAAACTGCACACAATACTCCAGGTGTGGTCTCACTAGGGCTCTGTACAACTGCAGAAGGACCTCTTTGCTCCTATATTCGATTGCTCTTGTTAGAAAGGCCAACATGCCATTCGCTTTTTTCACTGCCTGCTGTACCTGCATGCTTACTTTCATAGACTGATGTACAAGGACCCCCAGATCCCGTTGTACTTCCCCTTTTCCCAACTTGATGCCATTTAGATAGTAATCTGCCTTCCTCATTTTGCTACCAAAGTGGATGTGGAGAGGCTGTTTCCACTAGTGGGAGAGTCTAAGACCACAGGCCATAGCCTCAGAATAAAAGGACGTACCTTAAGAAAGGAGATGAGGGGGAATTTCTTGAGTCAGCGAGTGGTGAATCTGTGGAATTCACAGACAGCTGTGGAGGCCAAGTCAATGGATATTTTTAAGAAGAAGATTGACAGATTCTTGACTAGTAAGAGTGTCAGAGGTTATGGGGCAAACGCAGGACAATGGGATTGAGAGGATAAGATAGATGGCGGAGTAGACTTGATGGGCCAAATGGCCTAATTCTGCTACTATAACTTTTGAACTTATGAACGTGTGAATTTATACCCAATTAGCTCCGCGTTTGAACCCATGGACCAACACTGCAACAGTTGTTTTTTGATCAAGGTATCATGCAGGGCCCAAAATGTTATGTCATTTGTTGAGCTATATTTCAGTTTGGTCTTCATGAAGCTGCAACAGTCGAAATAAAGAACCACATCTCATTTATTGATATCACTAGGGTGAAAGCAAGTTTAGACAGGCATGGTTTCTTTGGAAAAGATAGAACGGGTATTTTGATAAGGTATGAGATCATGTTTCAAGTCCTTGTAAAGCTGGTATCCAAATTGTTACAATATACAACAATAGATGTGTACAGCAAGCTGGAAACCTTTGTGCTAATGCCAATTTCTTGCGAGTGAAATCTTAAACTTTCAGGCCAGATATGCCACAGGTGATCAATGACTAAACACATTCTGCTAAGTTGTGCTTTGAGTATCATCAGTATCTATGGATACAGTGTAGAAAGTGATCACATTTGCTCCTGTGTTAATTTGGCAAACCAGTTGATCTATTGTTAGATCTATTGTCAGGACTGATGCATCAATATGCTTTCCCTTGAGCTTTTCAGCAAACCACAACATGTTATAGATAATATATATTGCATTTAATGTCTGCATATGAAGTATTGCCCGCTCCCCCGCTCCTCACTCACCCATTTGTACCTTGCCATCGCACCACCCTCTCTAGTTGTTCTTTTTCTTACAACACAACCTTTCTGTTTTGTGCCTGATTGTGGCATTTTGAATTGAAGCAGTGTACACAGGATTAGCAGCAACCTGTAGTTCCACAGCCACATTTCTTTCCACAAACAAATCGGCTATATAGGAGCATTCAACACATTAATATTATTAATTGCAGAGAATTGTGGATGCAGCCCAGACCATCATGCTAACCAACCTGCCTTTGCTCAGTCCACATGGACCTACCTGATCTCCCGGTTGTTAAACACTTTAATTCCCCTTCCCATTCCCACACTGACCTTTCTGTCCTAGGCCTCCTCCATTGTCAGAGTGAGGCTAAATGCAAATTGAAGGAACAGCATCTCATATTTTGCTTAGACAGGTTACAATCCAGGAGTATGAATATTGACTTCTCTAACTTCAAGTAACCCCTGCATTCCCTCTCTTTTCACCCCTCCCGCACCTAATTCATACCAGCTTTCATTCTCACCTAGCTACAGCAAACAACGGCCTGTTTTCTTTATCATTGTTACCTTTTTGCATAACTTTCATTCATTTGTTCTGAATCTCTCTACATCACTGAATTTCTCTCTCTTTCCACTTTCCCCCGACTCTCAGTCTGAAGAAGGGTCTTGACTCGAAACGTCACCCATTCCTTTTCTCCAGGGATGCTGCCTGTCCCACTGAGTTACTCCAGCACTTTGTGTCTATAAGTGACAGGGTGATACAAGAGTGGTGGGGGTGATTGGCAGATGGGTGGAATAAGTGGCAAAGGCTAGGAGATGTAAAGGTGAGAAAAGGGCGTCAGATGTGTATCCACCCATCACTTGCCTGGTCTTGCCGACCCTCACTCTGTTTTTCAGCTTTTTGAGCAATATAAATTAGAATGTGGAAATAATGGCCTATTCAATCGATCATATTTTACATTGTACATGTATTGAACAATAGCGTAAAACTCAGGCAGGCTTAAGAATACTAAATTCATCTCAAATCAAATTCCAATACTTTTTAAGATTGAATTATGTTTAATGCAACACACTGAAGACGATGACAGTTTCCTGTCTTCAGGAAATGAATCAAAGGTTCAAAGGTCAGTTTATTGTCACATGATGGAGTAGAATAATAGGGGGCCTGTGATAGTGAGAAAGATATTTCATTCAGCATGCTGCCAACCTTAGTAACCTTCAAATGAGTTATTCTTTCAACTAGAACGATTTTCTCAGGGTAAATAATTGAATTTGATAGCACATCCATAAGTTTTAAGTTTATCTTTTTATATTTGGCCACACTATGTTTAGATCCATTTTTATTTAGGTCGTTAAAGAGATGGCTTTTTTGGAGTAAGTTAAAATAGAGGGAGAAGGAGAGATGCAGGGGTTTCAAGAGTATTCCAAATGGCGCATCTTCCATGATGCATATCCTTTAAATGATGGAAGAATGTGAGAGATGGATGTGGGGAGAATGTTTGCACTAGTGGGAGAGTCTAGGACTAGAGATCATAGTCTCAGAATTAAAGGACGTTCTGTTAGGAAGGAGATGAGAAGGAATTTCTTTATTCGGAGGGTGGTGAATCTGTGGAATTCTTTGCCACTGAAGGCTGTGGAAGCTGTCAATGGACATTTTTAAAGCAGAGATCGATAGTATGGATGTCAGGTATTATGAAGGAAAGGCAGGAGAGTGGGGTTAGGAGGGAGAGATAGGTCAGCCATGATTGAATAGTGGAATAGAATTGATGGTCTGAATGGCCTAATTCTGCTCCTATTACTTAGGACATAATGGTGCAGGATGTGAAGGAAGTCTGGGTTATGAGATTTAGAACAAAGAGATTTTTGAGTTTGGGAGAAGTGACATATCATTTAATTAGGCAATGGTGTCTAAACAAAAGCTGTCTTAATTTCATAGATAGACAGAAATGCTGGATAAACTCAGCGGGAGAGGCAGCATGTATGGAGTGAAGGAAATAGGCAATGTTTCGGGTCGAAACCCTTCTGATAAATAAGACCAAAACGACTTTGAAAAAGGGGGATGCCAATTTTAAATTGGAGGCATTGAGGGTCAGTAGCCAATAACAATCAACAAGACAACAGGCAAAGATAATTTTTTGCAGCCAAACATGGGATGTTAAGTTTACTGAATGTTAAGGATGGGTAACCAGCCATGAAGCATTTCAAGAATTAAATTTGGATTGAGATTGGCATTATTATGAAGTCAGACTGTATTTCTTAGTGGAGGGAATATGGGCACATTCATTTAGCTTGGGTCTGAGTAGAAACTGAATTTTTGCATAGTCCTCCTCAGAATCTAATTCAGTATGAAGCCATGGCAGAGAGGAAATTGGTGATGAACCTGCAGAGATGGAGTTGTTTAATATGGAAATGTGTAATCCATGGAAATTCCCATTTGTGTTGAAGAGGCTCTAACATTCCAAAGAGGAGGAAAGATTCCAAGGGGAGTAAGGGGCAAACGTGGCTGACAAGGGATGTCATGGACAGTATAAAAATAAAGGCGAAGAAGTCTAACATAGCAAAGATGAGCGGGAAGCCAGAGGCTTGGGCAACGTTTAAAGAGCAACAGAAGATAACTAAAAAGGCAATACGGGGAAAAAAAGATGAGGTATGAAGGTAAGCTAGCCATGAATATAAAGGAGGATAGTAAAAGTTGAAGAGTTGAACAGTTACTTTGGATCCATCTTCACTAAAGAGGACACAAACAATCCCCCTGATGTACTAGGCCAGAGGATCTGAGGTGATGGAGGAATTGAAGAAAATTTACATTAGACACAAAATGGTGTTGGGTAGACTGATGGGACTGAAGGCAAATAAATCTCCAGGGCCTGATGGTCTGCATCCCAGGGTACTTAAGGAAGTGGCTCTAGAAATTGTAGACACATTGGGTGATAATTTTCCAATGTTCTATAGATTCAGGATTACTTCCTGTGGATTGGAGGGTAGCTAATGTTATCCCACTTTTTAAGAAAGGTGGGAGAGAGAAAACACGGAATCATAGACCAGTTAGCCTGACATCGGTGGTGGGGAAGATGCTGGAGTCAATTATAAAAGATTAAATAGCGGCACATTCGGACAGCAGTAACAGGATTGGTCCGATTCAGCATGGATTTAGAAGGGGAAATCATGCTTAACTAATCTTCTGAAATTTTTTGAGGATGTAACTAGGAAAATGGAAAAGGGGGAGCCAGTAGATGTAGTGTACCTGGACTTTCAGAAACCATTTGATAAGGTCCCACATAGGACTTAGTGGTGCAGATGCATGGCAGATGCAGTTTAATGTGGATAAATGTGAGGTTAGCCACTTTGGTGGCAAAAACACCAAATGTATTATCTAAATGGAGTCAATTTGGGAAAAGGGTAAGTACACCAGGATCTGGGGGTCCTTGATCATCAGTCAATGAAAGTAAGCTTGCAAGTAAGGCAGGCAGTGAAGAAAGCAAATGGCATCTTGGCATTCATAACAAGAGGAGTTGAGTATAGGAACAAAAAGGTCCTTCTGCAGCTTGTACAGTGACACCACACCTAGAGTATTGTGTGAAATGTTGGTCTCAAAATTTGAGGAAGGATTTTCTTGCTATTGAATGTGTGCAGCATAGCTTCACCAGGTTAATTCCCAGGATGGCGGGACTGTCATATGTTGCTGGAATGGAGTGGCTGGGCTTGTATACTCTGGAATTTAGAGAGGGGATCTTATTGAAACATATAAGATTATTAAGGGTTTGGACACGCTAGAGGCAGGAAACATGTTCCCGATGTTAGGGGAGTCCAGAACCAGGGGCCACAGTTTAAGAATAAGGGGTAAGCCATTTTGAACGGGGAAGAGGAAAAACTTTTCACCCAGAGAGTTGTGCATCTGTGGAATTCTCTGCTGCAGAGGGCGGTGGAGGCTGGTTCTCCAGATGCTTTCAAGAGAGAGCAACACAGAGCTCTTAAAGATAGTGGGGTCAAGAGATGTGGGGAGAAGGCAGGAACGGGGTACTGATTGTAGGATGATCAGCCATGATCACATTGAATGGTGGTGCTGGCTCAAGGGGCTGAATGGTCTACTCCTGCACCTGTTGTCTATTGTCTATTGTCTATAAACTGATGTGAAAGAGAGCTGTACAATTAGCCTCTGATCACTATCCGATTCAATCTTTTAAAGATTGTGTGAGATCCATGCTGAAGTCAAGAGTCTTCAGAAGAATTGGCCAAATCTGGCTAATGGAAAACCCAAAATAAACCTGCCAGCACTTACTAAAACTAATGGCTGAGACAACCTGCTTTTAACATCATCTTTGCAAGTCATGGTTATTTTGCCCTAAGATTATGGTCCATTTAATATGATCCATGTTTGCACAAGCCAATGGCTCTTATTGAGATCTTACTCATTAAGTGGAAATTAAAGCCCTAGAAAATATATTATTTGGATGAAAGAACCATTGAACGGTGATTTATTTTATGGTTGGGCAGTGTATTGAAACATTGTAGATGGTTTTCATTCATGGAAATGGTTACTTGCTGATGATGTTAGAAGGCATCGTATCTACATTTATCTTGAATTTATTTTTTTGAGATTTGGGTTTCATTAGCAGGACTAATATTTATCACCCTTGCAATTTGAGTTAGAGTCATAGAGAGTCATAGCGCCATACAGTGCGGAAACAGGTCCCTTTGGCCCAATTAGCGCACACAGATCAACAATATCCCATCTACAGTAGTCTAATTTGCCTGTGTTTGGCCCACATCCCTCAAAAACTGTCCTTTCCATGTACCTGTTTAATTGCTTCTTAAACATTGCATCAGTCCCCGCCTCAACCACCTTCTCTGGCAGCTCGTTCCATGCTGAAAAAGTTACCTCTCAGATTACTATAACATCTTTCCCCCTTCACCATAAAACTGTGCCCCCTGGTTCTCGATCCCACTACTCTGGGGTAAGAAACACCATGCGTCTACCCGAGCTATTCCTCTCATAATTTTATACACCTCTATAAGATCGCCCCTCATCCTCCTGCACTCAGGGAATAGAGTCCCTGCCTACACAACCTCTCCCTATAGCTCAGACTCTCAAGTCCTGGCAACATCCTTGTAAATCTTATATGCTCCCTTTCTAACTTAACAACATATTTCCTATAACATGGTGCCCACAACAGTTGAACCATCTATTTACCACAAATAAACACAAAGTGCTGGAGTAACTTAACAGGTCAGGAAGCATCTATGGAAACAAAGGGAGTTCTTTGAAGGAAAACTGACTGGTAATGTTAAATGTTCACTGAACTTTATTAAAAGTTGTCTGGCTTCTCCTTCCTTGTGTCCACTCCTTCCTCCCCCCTTCTCCCCCCTGCTCTTCCCTTCTTTCTTCACCACCACCCCCCTCCGCACTCTCTAAAGGACTTACCGTAACTGTGTCAGCCGTCTTTCACCTTCCTGTTCATCGCGGGTGTGAATTTCAGACAGCGCTCCCCCGCTTTCCCTGGCCCCCGCCTTTGCGGGGGGGTGGGGGGTGGGGGTGGTGTGTGTGTGTGTGTTTCCGTGTCTATGTCTGTCTCCAGGATTTTCACGCGAATGCCCTCGAGCTTGAAGGTCGAGGACAGTTCCTGAAAAGTCGCGCGAGTCGGACAGGCCATTTAGGGGTGCAATTTCCTCTCACCAAGCTGAACATTCAACGAAAACATATCAATAAGATGATCCTCCAATAATCTCACATCATCATAAATCGACATCATCACTGAACTGAGATAATTGCTGTGACACATTGGTGCAGAGGATTTTTCTAACTGAAACAGGTAAACAAAAGTTTGGATTTTATATCAAGAAGAACTCATCTTTCTTATACGTAGAACGGTTTCCCAGGAAGATAGGTTCCTGAGTGAGAAATGGCATTACATCTCACGAACAAATGCTGATCTTATGTATCCTGTAATTATAGCTCTCCATTCCTGGCATATCTCACTTTGAAATTTCTAAAATAATTTTCAGTGTTCGTGCTGAAATTGGCCACTAATTTTACCCATTTGATATTTGGGTCCCTCGAGACTAAGTTATCCTGGCAGATGGGATAATGATGCACAACATTGCCCCTTCAATTGAATGACCCAATTACTAATTTGCCAAAAGGCATTTTCTTCCTTCCACTCATGTAATCGGTGTATCAGGATGGTATGACTTGCGTTAGGCACCCATCCTTTCTTGTTAAGTAATAAAAACATTCATTATTAATAACAGGAATCAATTTGGCAGCCTGCAATTGTTGATGATAGATAGCCATGGGTGAAAGAAAAATTAATAGTGCCGGACGAAATAAATTATTGTGATAATTATTGGCTTTTCATATCACTGCATGCACACGATATAACTCAGCATAATAACCAAATGCAAAATACTGCAGATGCTGGAAATCCTAAATAAAACAGAAAATGCTGGAAGTATTCAGCAGGCTATGTTGTACGAGAAGCAGAATTAACATTTCGGATTGAAGATGGACACAGAATGCTAGAGTAACTCAGCGGGTCAGGCAGCATCTCTGGAGGAAAGGAATAGGTCTTCTTCTTGCGCATGGCGTGCACAGCCTAAAGATGTTGGACAACTTGTTCTATTTGATCTTACTTGATTGTGCATGCCAGGTTGATTGCATTCGTTGAAACAGGGCGGACCATGTGAAGGTTGCAATCTCCTACCCCAAGGAATAGGTGATGTTTCGGGTCGAGGTCCTTCATTTCAGATTGGTGAGTTTCCATTTTTATTTCTATTTATAGCTTTTTTAAAATTCCAAATGCAACCCGTTCATAACAAAACAGAAAGATATAAAAATAAATGTTTTTATTAATATAGTGTCTTTCACATCCCATTCCAAAGTATTTAAAAAAATATGTAGGAAAGAACTGCAGATGCTGGTTTAAATTGAAGGTAGACACAAATTGCTGGAGTAACTCAGCGGGTGAGGCAGCATCACTGGAGAGAAGGAATGGGTGATGTTGTAGGTTGAGACCCTTCTTCAGACTGTATTTTAAAACATGTTCTATTTTTCATTTAGATTTGGGATGGCCTGCTTCCCATTTGATCCTCATTTCTGGTGATTTCACCTAATCTGACATGAAGCAATTTAAGGAGCTGTCCCACTGCGGCGACCTAATCCGCAAGTTCAGAAGAGTATCTTCGACCTTCAAGCTTGATGGCACTCCTTTGGAAAACCTTGAGCTGGATCGACCGTCAGCGATGAAACCGCGAGCTGGATCGACCTACCGCACGCACACAGTGGGACAGCCCCTTTACAGCAATTTTCTCCATTCATATGTGACCTGTGGTCAACTGGTCCACCCACATGGAAGCAGTCATTCACCATTTTACTGGTCCCCTCTCTCCTTCTCCCTCCCACAATTTACACATAATAACATTTCCCTCCCCATTTCCCTCCCCATTATCATACAGCTATTCCAGATGTATCTAACTGTTTATTGGCCCATCCTATTCCAGCAAATTAATGCATGCAACTATATCCATTCAATTAGTTTAGTTTGGTTTAGAGATACAGTATGGAAACAGGCCGACTGGGTGCACAGCACCGACCAGCGATCCCCGCACATTAACAATATCCTACACACATTAGGGACAATTTACACTTATACCAATCCAATTAACCTACGGACCTGTACATCTTTGGAGTGTGGGAGGAAACTGAAGCTCTCAGAGGAAACCCACATGGTCACGGGGAAAATGTACAAACAGACAGCACCCGTAGTCGGGATCGAACCCGGGTCTCTGGTGCTGCAAGCGTTGTAAGGCAACAACTCTACTGCTGCGCCACTGTGCCGCCCCTTCTGAGCAAAATAATTCTGAGTGGACTTAGGAAGGTAGATGCCAGAAGGCTGTTTCCACAAGATGGACTGTCAAGGAGAAGGGCATACTAGGACATGTGCTAGAGGATCAGCCACTTAAGCCCTAGATAATGAGAAATTTCTTCGGCGTCTGAACCTATGTAATTCTTTGCCTCAGATATTGATTTTTTCCAGGGCCAAAGATTGATACATTTTTTGATACCAAGAAATTTGGGGATCAGGACAACAGCAAGCATTCGCGGATCAGCTGCACTGAATGGTGCAGCAGACATGAAAGACAGAATGGGTTCCCATTCCTGCTCGTCACTATGTTCCAATCTTGATCTTTCGCTACCGTGAAAGTGTGTCACAGTTAACCAATTATGACAGCGAGATTGAGTCTGGCTTCAAAAGACTTGAGGTTAAATTACCTGTCAAGGCGCTCTGCTGAGATCTCACTTGAACGACAGCTACATGTTGAAATTATCAAAGGTCTGCTAGATGATTTGGAGCATTAGCTCAAAAAGAAGGGATATTGGTTTCAAGAAGAGTAAGGTAGGAACGAGTGCAAAACTGAGTAAAATAACTTTGACAAGAGAGAAACTCTCATGGAAAGTGAAAAAGTGTTCCAAACTTCTTTGAAGTGATTTAAAGTTGAAACATAAACTATTTCCACACTACTTGAAGTTACAGATGCTGGGATGACATTTTTTTTTAATGCATTACCCAATATGATTCAAGCTGTCTTCATTTGCTTTGAATTTTTTATGGTGTGGTTCCCATATTACTGAGGAGGCAACACGAGCAACCAGAAACAGCAAAGAGAGGAAGCTTGGCCATGGTTTAGGATAGAGCAAAATTAATAGCCTTTGCTAAAACTAGGCAAAAATGTTAGTCCTTCAGATGGTAACGTGTAGTGTGAAGCAAACTGTGGTCTGTGGCAGTAAATGAAAAGTAGTGAGGACATTTGTGCTAGGTGTATAAGATTTTATTGAAGAAGGCTGAAATCAAAACCATCCTTTCCTTCCCAGAACGGAGAAATATTATTATTTCAGCAGCAAATATTTCAGCATGGTTGATTTGAACTGACTGTGATTTACTCTGGATAATAACTACGCAAGCACATCAAAATGATTTCAGTGAGAAATCAATCCATTGAAGAGCATTTATATATTTTTTTTTAATTTGAGGATGGTAATATCTGTACCGTGGCCTGATGAATCAGCTTAGGAAATTCAGAGTCTCTCTGAGGATCCTTCAGTGCTTCTACTCTGGTGCAGTAGGAATTATCCTGACCGGAAACATCTCGATGGGAACAGCACGTTTTGGGAACAGCTCTCCCCAGGACAGGAAGGCTATGCAGAGAGTAGTGTGTTTGGCCGAACGCATCTCTCCCCCTGCAGGACCTATACACTAGGAGGTGCAGATCCAGAGCCAGCAAGGTCATGAAGTGCCCCTACCACCCCTGCAACAGACTGTTCCAGCTGCTACGGTCAGGCAAGCGCCTCCACTGTCATGCTGCAAAAACAGAGAGGATGAGATGGAGTTTCTTCCCCCAGGCCATCAGGACTGTAAACTCTGATCTCACCAGGGAGTAATTACTGTTGTGACTTTTTTTTTAGTGTAAATACTGGTTCTGTTCTGTTCTGTTCTGTTTTTCTGTTGTTTTGCACAATCCCGCAGCCATTGCCACTTTCATTTCACTGTACATCTTGTATGTGTATGTGACAAAGTTGACTTGACGAAGCTGTTCATTTTTCAGACATTTAGCATTTCAATTAGATTTCACAGCTTTCTAATGCAAAGAATATGAGGTATGTATATACAATCTGTCTTCATTATTTAATCATTTAATCCTTGGTATTATTCTTGATTAATTAAAAAAAAACATACATTCAAATTTGTTCATGAAAAAATAGGTACGTGACAATGTAAGTGATGTTGTTGAATGCAATCAGTTTCAATATCACTAGTAATAGAGTGACTGGGCAAAGCTAGGGCAAATATTAAAATTGAGTCTTTTCCACACAGTGAGCCTGGAAGATGTAGCGGAGACATGTAATCCATTTATTTTGATCAAAAGGTCATATGTTTAAGGTTTCAACGTCAGTTTAATGTCACATGTACCAATTAAGGTACAGTGAAATTTGAGTTACCATGCAGCCATACTAAGTGAAAGGCAACAAGACACAACCACATAAAAGTTAACATAAACATCCATCACAGTGGATTCCGCATTTCTCACTGTGATGGAAGGCAATAAAGTTTCCAAACTTCTTCCTCTTTGTTCTCCCGCAGGTGGGCAGTCAAACCATCCACAGTCGGGGTGATCAAAGCCCCCGCGTCCGGCAGTCGAAGCCCCTGTCGGGGTGATCGAAACTCCCGCATCGGGGGGGTTGAAACTCTCTCCGTAGCATGGTGCTCCCGAGTTGGCCTCATCTTACCAGAGACCGCAGGCTTCACAGGCCCCGCGGTTGGAGCGTCGATCCCCGGCAAAGGGATCGCGAGCTCCGCGATGTTAAAGTCCCGCAGACTCCTGCGGCTTGGAGCGTGGGTCAGTCTCCAGGAAAGGCCACCAACTCCACAATGTTAGGCCACAGTGCGGACGGAGAGACCATGCGGGAAAAAAATCACATCTCCGTCGAGGTAAGAGATTGAAAAAAATGTTTTCTCCAAACCCCCCCCCCCCCCACATAAAACAAACCAAGGAACACTAAAACATATTTTTTTAATGCATACTAAAAATAACAATAGGAAGGATAAACAGACTGTTGGCGAGGAGCAGAATTAGGCCATTTGGCCCTTCGAGTCTGCTCCGACATTCAATCATGGCTGATCTATCTTTCTCCCTGTCAACCCAATTTTCCTGCCTTCTCCATATAATCTTTGCCACCCTTACTAGTAAAGAAACTGTCAATCTCCACTTTAAAAATACCCAATGACACCCTCCATAGCCATCAGTGGCAATGAATTCTATAGATTCACCAGCCTCTGACTAAAGAAATTCCTCCTTATCTCCTTTCTAAAGGTACGTCATTTTATTCTGAGGCTGCGCTCTTTGGTCCTAGACGCTACCACTCGTGAAAAAATCCTCTCCACATCCACACTGCCCAGGCCTTTCACTGTTTAGTAGGTTTCAGTGAGATCCTCCTCATCCTTCTAAACTCCAGCGAGCACAATCCCAGAGATGTCAAACGCTCATCATATTTTAATCCAAACATCTCCTGGATCATCTTTGTAAACCTCTTCTGGACTCTCCCCAATGCCAGCACATCCCTCCTCAGATATGGAGCCCAAAACTGCTCACAATACCACAAATGCGGTTTGACCAGTGCCTTATAAAGCCTCAGCATTATATCTCTGTTTTTATATTCTAATCCTCTTGGAACAAATGTTAACATTATATTTGCCTTCCTTACTACCAATTCAACTTGCAAATTAACCTTCTGGGAATCCTGCACCAGCACTCCTAAGTCTCCTTGCAGATTTCTGAATCTTCTTCCCATTAAGAAAATAGTTTACACTTTTATTCCTACTACCAAAGTGCATAACTGCACACTTTGCAATGGTGTATTCCATCTGCCACTTCTTTGTCCACTCTCTTAACGTGTCCATGTCCTTCTGTAGATTCCCTGCTTCATCTATACTACCTGCCCCTCTACCTATCTTTGTATCATCCAGATCATTGATGTACAACGTGAAAAATAACGGCCTCAACACCAACCCTTTCAGAACATCACTAGTCACTGGCAGGCAACCAGAAAAAGCCCTCTTTATTCCCACACTTTACCTTCTGTCATTCAGCCCACCTTCTCTGCATACTAGTTTCTTTCCTCTAATACCAAGGGCTCTCATCTTGTTTAAAAGCCTCACATGTGGCACCAAAGCAAAGGCCTTCTAAAAATCCAGGTAAACAACATCTACTGAATCTCCTTTGTCTATCCTGCTATTTACTTCCTCAAGTAATTCCAACAGATTTGACAGGCAGGGTCTCCCCTTCACAAAACCATGCCTACTTCAGCCTTTTTTATCATGTGCTTCGAAGTACTCGGGAACCTCTTCCTTCATAATGGACTTCAAAATCTGACTGAAGTCAGGCTAATCGTCAAATTGTTTCCACTCTTTTGCCCAACTCCCTTCTTAACATTGGAGTAGTATTTGCAATTTTCCACACCGGCCAACATGTCCTATCTACACTTTTGTTCTACAATTTTGTTCAAACCTTGTCTGTTTGAATGACAATAAAAGGCATTCTATTCTATTGTCACACCTGCTTGCGTCAGGCCCATATCCCTCTTAACTTGTCCTAGCCATAAGATCTTTTGGTCTTATAAGGTCATATGGTCATAAGGGATAGGAGTAGAATTAGGCTATTCAGCCCAGCAAGTCTACTCCACCATTCAATCATGGCTGATCTATTTCTCCCTCCTAATCCCATTCTCCTGCCTTCTCCCCATAACCTCTCACACCTTATGATGATCAACCTGTCTAAATGTTTCTTACATGTTGCAATAGTTCCTGCCTCAACCATCTCCTCCGGCAGCTCGTTCCATATACCCACCACTCTTTGTGTGAAAAGGTTACCCCTCAGGTTCCTATTAAATCTGGATGGTGGATTTTCATCCTTATGGATATGTAAACCAAAATGCAAAAATCCAATAAATCCTGAGTCTCCACATTGGCTTTTTAAAATTCGGATTTAATTAACTGAATTGAAATTCCCCAGTTCCAACAGTGGGATAGTTTTTTCCAATTTTCTGAATCACTAGTCCAAATCCATGCTACTGTACTCCTGACAAATTCAGTCAAAAATGCTTTACACCTTCTGGTAGCACTGCAGAAAATAGCAATGTGGTAAGCACGGTACACACTGCCCCTGTATTTGTGACTTTGACAGCAGACTGAATGTGTTCAGTAGTGTTGAATAAACCATGCAGAAGTAATATTACTATTTGAATTGTAAATATAAAGCAATGGTTGTCTAATTCTTTTGGAAAATCGAATCTGTGCAAAACTGCTGAATGTATGATTTCACATGCAATTGATATTTTCTTGCAAACTACATGATTGATATTTTTAACTAAAATTGCTCCTTCCTGTTACATTACATGACAATAACTTGCATTTTATTCAAATATTCTCATCTTTTGGTACTTCGCATCTAAATTAAGATTCCATAATTTTAAACCTTCAATTTTGCTTTTTGGGAGGACAGAAATCCTACCATATTCTTTTTTTCACAGATGGTCATAATCTAATAGTTCAATGCCCTCATCACTATCTCAGCCTTGCAACACATCACTGTTTGTAGTTTAGTTTAGTTTGGAGATACAGCGCAGAAGCGGGCTCTTCGCCAACCAGCGCTCACCGCACACTAACACTATCCTGCACACACTAGGGACAACTTACAATTTTACCAAGTCAATTTACAATTTTACCAAGCTACAAACCCGTACATTTTTGGAGTGTTGGAGGAAACCGGAGAAAGCCCACGTACAGAGGTCCCGGGAAGAAGGTACAAACTCCGTACAGACAGCACCGTAGTCAGAATTGAACCCGGTTGTCTGGCAGTTCTCCACCGCTGCACCGCCATGTCACACATCTATCAGCCAAAGTATTCATACACTCTGGAGTATGCTGGCTTCATGGAATTGAGACCAAATATCAGGCCACCTTGGGTCATCAAACGCCATCTATCAGAGGCATCAAAAAAATACAAGACAGGATTGAAATCTAAATCCCACACACTGAACTTGGAATGAAATAGCTTCCTGAGAAGGGAACATTAAGATACACTTGATACTAACTGAACACTAATGGCATATTTACCTCCAAACCAAGAGAATACTTCAGCAAATGACTCTGTGATATTTTAGAAACATAGAAAATACAGTGGCTTGCAAATGTTTTCATGCCCCTTGAACTTTTCCACATTTTGTCATGTTACAACCACAAAATTAAATGTATTTTATGTGATAGACCAACACAAAGTAGCGCATAATTGTGAAGTGGAAGGAAAATGATACATGGTTTTCACATTTTTTTACCAATAAAAAACTGAAAAGTGTGGTGTGCAAAAGTATTCAGCCCCCTTTACTCTGATACCCCTAAATAAAATCCAGTGCAACCAATTGCCTTCAGAAGTCACCTAATTAGTAAATTGAGTCCACTTGTGTGTAATCTAATCTCAGTATAAATATAGCTGTTCTGTGAAGGCCTCAAGGTTTGTTAGAGAACATTAGTGAACTAACAGCATCACAGAGCCCAAGGAACACACCAGACAGGTCAGGGATAAAGTTGTGGAGCAGTTTAAAGCAGGGTTAGGTTATAAATAAATATCCCAAGCTTTGAACATCTCACGGAGCACTGTTCAATCCATCTTCAGAAAATGGAAAGAGTATGGCACAACTGCAAACCTACCAAGATATGGCCGTCCACCTAAACTGACAGGCCGGGCAAGGAGAGCATTGATCAGAGAAGCAGCCAAGAGGCCCATGGTAACTCTGGAGGAGCTGCAGAGATTCACAGCTCAGGTGGGAGAATCTGTCCACAGGACAACTATTAGTCGTGCACTCCACAAATCGGGCCTTTATGGAAGAGTGGCAAGAAGAAAGCCATTGTTGAAATAAAGCCATAAGAATTCCTGTTTACAGTTTGCCACAAGCCATGTGGGGAACACAGCAAACATATGGAGGAAGGTGCTCTGGGCTGATGAGACCAAAATTGAAGTTTTTGGCCTAAAACGCTATGTGTGGCGGAAAACTATCATCCTGAACACACCATCCCCACTGTGAAACATGGTGGTGGCAGCATCATGCTATGGGGATGCTTATCTTCAGCAGGGACAGGGAAGCTGGTCAGAGTTGATGGGAAGATGGATGGAGCCAAACCTGTTAGAGTCTGCAAAAGACTTGAGACTGGGGCGGAGGTTCACCTTCCAGCAGGACAATGACCCTAAACAGCCAAAACTACAATGGAATGGTTTAGACCAAAGCATATTCATGTGTTAGAATGGCCCAGTCAAAGTCCAGACCTAAATCCAATTGAGAATCTCTGGCAAGACTTGAAAATTGCTGTTCACAGACGCTCTCCATCCAATCTGACTGAGCTTGAGCTATTTTGCAAAGAAGAATGGGCAAAAAATTCAGTCTCTTGATGTGCAAAGCTGGTAGAAACATACCCCAAAAGACTTGCAGCTGTAATTGCAGCGAAAGGTGGTTCTACAAAGTATTGACTCAGGGGGGCTGATTACTTTTGCATGCCACACTTTTCAGTTTTTTATTTGTAATAAAATTTGGAAACCATGTATCATTTCCCTTCCACTTCACAATTATGCACCACTTTGTGTTGGTCTATCATATAAAATCCCAATAAAATACATTTACGTTTGTGGTTGTAACGTGACAAAATGTGGAAAAGTTCAAGGGGTAAGAATACTTTTGCAAGCCACTGTAGGTACAGGAGTAGGCCATTTGGCCCTTCGAGCCTGCACCACCATTCAATATGATCATGGCTGATCATTCAACTTAGTATCCTGTACCTGCCTTCTCTCCATACCCCCTGATCCCTTTAGCCACAAGGGCCACATCTAACTCCCTCTTAAATATAGCCAATGAACTGGCCACAACTACCTTCTGTGGCAGAGAATTCCAGAGACTCACCACTCTCTGTGTGAAAAATGTTTTCCTCATCTCGGTCCTAAAGGAATTCCCCCTTATCCTTAAACTGGGACCCCTTGTTCAGGACCTCCCCAACATCGGGAATAATCTTCCTGCATCTAGCCTGTCCAACCCCTTAAGAATTTTGTACGTTTCTATAAGATCCCACCTCAATCTTCTAAATTCTAGCGAGTACAAGCCGAGTCTATCCAATCTTTCCTCATATGAAAGTCCTGACATCCCAGGAATCAGTCTGGTGAACCTTCTCTTTACCCCCTCTATGGCAAGAATGTATTTCCTCAGATTTGGAGACCAAAACTGTACACAATACTCCAGGTGTGGTCTCACCAAAACCCTGTACAACTGCAGTAGAACCTCACTGCTCCTATACTCAAATCCTTTTGCTATAAATGCTAACATATCATTCACTTTCTTTACTGCCTGCTGCACCTGCATGCCTACTTTCAATGACAGGTGTACCATGACACCCAGGCCTCGTTACATCTCCCCTTTTCTTAATCGGCCAACATGCAGATAATAGTCTACCCTCCTGTTTTTGCCACCAAAGTGGATAACCTCACATCCATCCACATTATACTGCATCTGCCATGCATTTGCCCACTCACCCAACCTATCCAGGTCACCTTGCAGCCTCCTAGCATCCTCCTCACACCTAACACTGCCTAACTCCCCCCCCCCCCCCCCCCCCCCCCCCCCCCCCCCCCCCCCCCCCCCCCCCCCCCCCCCCCCCCCCGCCCCCCACAGCTTCGTGTCATCCGCAAACTTGGAGATGTTGTATTCAATTCCCTCGTCCAAATCATTAATATATATTGTAAATAGCTGGGGTCACAGCACTAAGCCTTGTGGTACCCCACTAGTTACTGCCTGCCCTTCTGAAAAGGACCCGTTTACTCCTACCCTTTGCTTCCTGTCTGCCAGCCAGTTCTCTATTCACATCAATAATGAACCCCAATACCATGTGCTTTAAGTTTGTATACTAATCTCTTATGTGGGACCTTGTCAAAAGCCTTCTGAAAGTCCAGATATAACACATCCACTGGTTCTCCCTTATCCATTCTACTAGTTACATTCTCGGAAATTTCTATAAGATTTGTCAGACATGATTTACCTTTCGTAAATCCATGCTGATTTTGTCCAATGATTTCACCAGTTTCCAAATGTGCTGTTATCCCATCTTTAATAATTGATTCTAGCAGTTTCCCCACTACCGATGTTAGACTAACTGGTCTTTAATTCTCCGTTTTCTCTCTCCCTCCCTTTTTAAAAAGTGGGGTTACATTAGCAACCATCCAATCCTCAGGAACTACTCCAGAATCTAAAGGGTTTTGAAAAATTATTACTAATGCATCCTCTATTTCTGTGGCTACTTCCTTGAGTAGTCTGGGATGCAGCCTATCTGGCCCTGGGGATTTATCAGCCTTTTATCCATTCAATTTACCCAACACCACTTTCCGGCTAACCTGGATTTCACTCAGTTCATCCATCTTAGTTGACCCCCGGTCCCCTGCTATTTCCAGCAGATTATTTATGTCTTCCTTAGTGAAGACAGAACCAAAGTAGTTATTCAATTGGTCTGCCATGTCCTTGTTCCCCATGATCAATTCACCTGTTTCTGACTGCAAGGGACCTACATTTGTTTTAACTAATCTTTTTCTCTTCACATATCTATAAAAACTTTTGTAGTCAGTTTTTATGTTCCCTGCCAGTTTTCTTTCATAATCTACTTTCCCTTTCCTAATTAAGCCCTTTGTCCTCCTCTGCTGGACTCTGAATTTCTCCCAGTCCTCTGGTACGCTGCTTTTTCTGGCTAATTTGTATGCTTCATCTTTTGTTTTGATACTATCCACGACTTCCTTTGTTATCCACGGATGCACTATCTTCCGTGATTTATTCTTTTGCCAAACTGGGATGAACAATTGTTGTAGTTCATCCATGCAGTCTTTAAATACCTCCCTTTGCACATCCACTGTCAACCCTTTAAGAATCAATTGCCAGTCTATCTTGGCCAATTCATGTCTCATACTTTCAAAGTTACCTTTCTTTAACTTCAGAACCCTTGTTTCTGAATTAATTATGTCACTCTCCATCCTAATGAAGAACTCAACCATATTATGGTCACTCTTGCCCAAGGAGCCACGCACAACAAGACTGCTAACTAACCCTTCCTCATTACTCGATACCCAGTCTAGAATAACCTGCTCTCTCGTTGGTTCCTCTACATGTTGGTTTAGAAAACTATCCCGCATACATTCCATGAAATCCTCTTCCTCAGCACCCCTGCCAATTTGATTCACCCAATTTATATGTAGATTGAAGTCACCCATTATAACTGTTTTACCTTTGTTGCACGCATTTCTAATTTCCTGTTTGATGCCATCCCCAACGCCACTACTACTGTTAGGTGGCCTGTACACAACTCCCACAAGCGTTTTATGCCCCTTAGTGTTTCGCAGCTCTACCCATATCGATTCCACATCCTCCAAGCTAATGTCCTTCCTTTCTATTGCGTTAATCTCCTCTCTAACCAGCAACACTACCCCACCTCCTTTTCCTTTCTCTCTATCCCTCCTGAATATTGAATATCCCTGGATGTTCAGCTCCCAGCCTTGGTCATCCTGGAGCCATGTGTCCATGATCCTAACTATCTCATAGTCTTTAATAGCTATCTGCACATTCAACTCATCCACCTTATTACAAATGCTCCTTGCATTGAGACACAAAACCTCCAGGCTTGTTTTTACAACACTCTTACTCCTTATACAATTATGTTGAAAAGTGTCCTTTTTGATTTTTGCCCTGGATTTGTCTGCCTGCCACTTTTACTTTACATCTTGCTACCAATTGCTTCGACCCTCATTTTATACCCCTCTTTCTCTCTGCTCACACATTTAAGAACCCCACCACCTCTTAGTCTCTGTTTATTATTTTTTTCTTCTTTCCCCTCTACATGTTGGGTCTGAGTGCTTTCATTCTCTGCCTCCTGCCTCAGACACTGTCTACTAGCTTTCTCTATTTGAGTCCCTCCCCCCAACCGTTCTAGTTTAAAATCTCCCCAGTAGCCTTTGCAAATTTCCCCGCCAGGATACTTGTCCCCCTCGGGTTCAAGTGCAACCCGTCCTTTTTATACAGGTCACCCCTTCCCCAGAAGAGGTTCCAAAGATCCAGAAACTTGAATCCCTGCCCTCTGCACCAGTTCTACAGCCACGCATTTATCCTCCACCTCACTCCATTCCTAGTCTCTCTGTGTGGTGGCACAGGCAGTAATCCTGAGATTGTTACCTTTGCGGTCCTTTTCCTTAACTCTCTTCCTAACTCCCTAAATTCTCCTTTCAGGACCTCTTCTATTATTCTACCTTTGCCATTGGTACAAATATGTACCACGACCTCAGGCTCCTCTCCCTCCCTTATCAGGATATCTTGGACACGTTCAGACACATCACAGACCCTGGCACCAGGGAGGCAAACTACCATGCAGGTCTCTGGACTGCGTCCACAGAATCGCCTATCTGACCCCTAACTATAGAGTCCCCTATTACTATTCCTCTTCTTTTCCTTACCCTTCTGAGCAACAGGGCCGGTCTCTCTACTGGAGGCCCGGTCGCTGTTGCTACCCCCAGGTAGACTGTCCCCCCCAACAGTACTCAAGCAGGAGTACTTATTGCCAAGGTGTACAGCCACCGGGGTACTCTCTAGTCCCTGCCTCTGCCCCTTGTCTCTCCTAACCATGACCCACTTGTTTGCCTCCTGTGGTTTTGGAGTGACTACCTCCCTGTAGCTCCTCTCTATGACCTCCTCACTCTCCCTGACCAAACGGAGGTCATCGAGCTGCTGCTCCAGGTTCCTAATTCAGTCCCTTAGGAGCCCCATCTCGACACACCTGGCACAGATGTGGACGTCTGGTTGGCTATCTGACTCCATGACCTCCCACATCTGACATCCAGAACAGTAAACTGCCCTGGCCCTCATACTCCCCCTTAACCTGGATACAACACAAAATACAATACAATACAATACAATACAAACTGCCAGAAGAAATCAGCAGGGATCTGACTGCCAATCAGCTGCTTACTCTAGTCCACTTCCACCAATTCTTCAAACCCACTCAATTGAATGGAACGTTACAGAGTTAGGCTCCTCCCTCACCAACGGCTCGTGGGCCTCTGAAAAAACAAAGCCCCGCACTGGGTTTTACACTCACCGCTCGGACGTCGCTCCTCCCTCACCAATGGCTCTCTGAAGTTGCCTTTTGTACTGAAGGCAAATTAAACTACAAATTTGGGTTTAATTCAGACATGAAAATTTAGACTGTTAGCACTGGGAAACAAACCTTGTCCCAGGAGCATTGGATATAAAGCCGGGTACTGATAATTAAGAACACTGTTGAGAATATTTGTGTTGTGATAGTATAGACTAGACATTGTCTTCTTTGTTTCACAATTGAATATAAAGGTATACAGTCTGCAGGACTCAAATGCACAAACATTATATTATTGTGCAAAACAGTATAGGCTGAGGAAGTGTTGTTGTTTCGCAAGAAACTTGAATAGAAGGTGTGCTCTGTGATAATGTGGACCACAATGGGAGCGATTTTATTTCATGTAGAAAGAAGCATTATTGTGTAACAGCACCAGGAACTCAATGGATACAAAGGCTGTAATTGCTAATAACACTGCCAAATTTAAACATGAGCAGCAAAACTTAAATGGGTAACCTCAAAAACAACAAAGTGAAAAGCATGGGTTCGTTAGTTGTACAGGCAGCTAACTGTTGAAGAAAATAAATCCTACAAAACCTCTGGTAAAAGAAAGTTTGCACCAACTTTGAAAGATCTTGCTTTTTTTCCATGGAAGGAAAATTGAAGACAAGGTTTCCGTAAAGAGGGGTTGTTTTCAAGAAAGAACCACAATTTTACTTCGGAGTCACGTGAGTGACTACGTGAAGAACCCCGTCCAGCCGCACGTGCGTCATTACGTCAGACGCATTGGTGCAGGCGACCGGTTGGAGTAGCGGAGCTCCTCCAGCGGTAAGTTTAAACTTCAGGTAAGTTGTATTTCTTACCTGTTTTAGGTCTCCTGCAGGAACCTCGGTTTTCAGAGGTTTTTGCCGGATGCTTTGCGACGGCCGACGAGGGAACCAGCTAAGGGTTGTGGGGAAACCCTGGTCCGACCGCCAAAGCGGGGAGCTGGCGAATGCCGGGTTTCGCGATCGGAGTCACTGATAAGACGGTCAGTGACTCTACACGTTGGGTTCCCGGGGAGGGGAAATCCAGCAGCAATGCGGTTCCCAAATCGCAGTCATCCCCAGGATATGGGGACAGCTGACAAAAATGGTCAGCCCGGATGCTGGGAGGTTTCCCCTCCGGGAATGTGAATCTAGATACACTCCTAATGCAGGAGTTGGGCCAGCGCGGGTCAATGTGAGAGCCCGCACCAGAAGCATCTTTGCTCAGGGCTGCTTCATGGGGATGCCAAGTCTATGGCGAATACTGGCCTATGGGAAAGGCCGTGCCAGCGGTGCCTTGTAGCAGGCCTGCTTAATGTCTCCCTCATGTAAGAGGAGAGCATGCCAGATCAGTATTAGGCTAACGCTGAGTTCATGGCAAAGTCGGCGTATTGCTGAAGCCGCACCAGCAGCGCCTTGTAGCAGGGCTGCTTAATGTCTCCCTCGTGTAAGAGGAGAGCATGCAGGGTCGGTGTAATCTAATGCAGAGTCAGAGAGTATAGCTGTGGAGCATGCCCAAGGGATGAAGGGCACACGCCAGAGGTACTATGCCTGGCAGCAAGGTTGCCATCCCAACACATATGCAGGGAACACCGCTATCAGGGGGACATTAAAGCCAGCCGCCAAATCTTCTATTCAGGTAAGACCTTTTCATAGGCGAAACCTGGAGGACGAAGCACAAGCTATTGGAATGAGTAAGGCTTCATAGTTTCGGCGACAACGCACCCCACGTCTTAATCGGCATTAAGCGGTTCACTGAAGCTGGTGGCAGCATGAAAGCTGGCCAGAGGTTCCACGCACTGTACCTGTGCGACTCTACAACTAAGGGACCACTTACAAATTGGTAAGATGTGCACTTGGTTGTACAATACAAATGATTGTGACATTATCATCTACTTCAAGGGGTCTAACCATGTAAAACTGGACAATACTAGCATTCCAAGCAGGTAGGAATTGGGCAGGCTCAGTATTATGGCCAGGACTGTCTTGCAAGACTGGCTCGGAAATTGGGCCAGAGTTGCCGTTCACGGCAGACACGAAATGATGGCAGGGGTGGCCTGTTCATTATGAAAGATGGCTGATTAACAACTGATTTTATAGTGTATTCCCATTTACAGTGATCATGGGGGATATTTGAGGAGGCATTGCTATGATAAGGCAATATAACAGAATGATGACAAGAAAGCATTCAAAGAGGACTGCTCAGAGTTAAAAAACTCTGGTTATGTATTGTCTCGATTATATTTTAACGCCGTATTTTGCTAACATCCACTGTTTAAATCTCAAACTATATTTGAGAAATTGGGCTCCTCTATCCAGTTAAGATTAAGTTGTTATCAAATAGACTTGTTGGACATTGGGATTTACCTTTAGCTATTCAATTGGCCATTGACGCCAGCCTGGGCAATAGATTGCAGTCAATAGACTCCTGTAACAGCCTTGTTGTTATAAAGCAGCCTCCTATTTCATTAAGACTAATTGGCAATATAATAGATGTGATTCAGCTGTGCAAGTGGGAGAACTGTCATCCTTCTAGATGGTAAACTGTAAGTGCCATATAGGTCATTGTTAACACAACTTTGTTATTACCAGCTGAAGCTACCAAAGTCAAAATGATGGACAAACAGTATTCATTACTGCTCCAGTAGGTTGTTCGGTAAATATTTCATTATATTGCAAAATGATGCTAATGGCCCTAAAATGGGAAATTGCAAATATCATCTCGAGTTTGGGGGTGGAGCAGATTTGCATGACTTACCAATTCTTCACTTATTGGTATCAACTATCTATAGACCCTATGGGCATTGTATGGGTTAAAGAGTGATTGAAAGAATATACATATCTGCATACTCAACTTCATGTTGATACATTATGATGGTGGCATATGTTAGTCACGTGGGTGCAATCAATTAAAGACTCCTATAATGGTTACATAATCTCGTTTGCCACAGGAGGATCATCAAGTATAGGTCAATGACAGCACAGAATTGGTGTTGAATCACAGCGTATTATGAAACTCAATGGAAGTTCAATGGGACACCAAATATAGATACATTATGATGGTGGCATATGTTAGTCACGTGGGTGCAATCAATTAAAGACTCCTGAAATATAGATATTTTTGTTTTCATGCTTATTCACAGGTTGCAAAATATGAGGCATAACAGTGGCAAAAGATACATTCTCGCTTCAAGGAGAAGGAAGGTCTTGTATGTCTTCCTCCATTTTGCTTCATCAATCGGAGCTTCAAATAAAGTCATTAAGAGCCCGCTTTTGGTCCCCATTGTGTGATTGGCTTATGCACCTTTTTCCCCCGTTTGGCGGGAATAATAATACAACCTTATATGGTTATTTTAAACGTAACTTTACTGGTTCAGCCTGAGGCTTGAGAAATCAGCCGTTGCATGATAAAATCAAATTATGTTCTGCATTCAATAAACTGCCCTACGCCTTGGGTTGTTACATCCATCCTTCTATGTGTTCAGAGTGCTTGGATAGCACTAAAAAGCAGGACTTTTCTTATGCAGGAGATGAAGAGAGTTTGTTTAATGCTCATGTTACATTGATAACGGTATAGATTACTGACGTTTGGAGATCATGTTAAATGATCTTTTGTTAATAATTGAGTTGTATGGCCATTAACTGTGCCAACGCGACTTCTCATTGAATTGGCTGTGGCAAACGAGACCCGCTCTGTCGGGTTCACCCCAGATATCAAGTTTGTAAGGATATCTTTAACACAAGGTCTCCCAGGACCAGTACAATGCCATATGGAATGTTGACATTTGTGAACACAATTTCACCAGGGGGCTCCAGCTACATCCTTAACTTTGGCCGGAATTCATAAGGTAGTTATCCTTCTGCTGCTGGTTTAGCGAAGCAGGTTCAGTCGCTACATAATTTGCGATGGTACAGGATGTTTACATCTGTAAATAATAATATATAATATTTTATGCTTATAAATACTTGAGCAGAGCAGAAGGGGTGTCAGGTCTCAAAATAGTTACAGGCATGCCAGGGGACCTTTGGTAACGTAAGCACACATATATACAACAATACGTCAAGGTCACCAAGAGCCTTCGAGGCTCTGAAGCAGCAATGTTTGTTAGTCACAAAAAACTTAGAAGAACGTATCTGTTCAGGCCACTCCAGATGATAAAACGGAGTTTGGTTTGTGTAGGAGTAGATACTGATTCCAGATTTCATTCCACCAGGGCTGCTACAACATCAGCAGCAAGGGTATTTACGTTCCGCTGGACCACATCCTTACGGCTGCAGCATAGTCCAATGAATGAATCTCCAAACATTTATAAAAACCCATTGCTAGATCAGAGGTATTTGTCAACTCTATATTACATTATAGATATATTTTCCATCCGGGTGAGAGATGTGAATATTATTACTTCATTTAAACAGCATCAGCATGTTTTAAATCTATGTCACGACTGTATGCATTATGAATGGTTTTCCCTCATTTGTCAATGAAGCAGTTGTGGTTGTGCAGACTCGTTTCTCACGGCATGAAATCACAGAGCTTTGAAGTCTTCATGTAGTCACTCACGTGACTCCGAAGTAAAATAGTAAGATTAAATGAGAAGTTACCCATTTGAAGTTTGATCTTTGTTTTATGAGGAGTTACGATGAGGGACTACGTGCCCTCTGCTCCCAACCCTCATGAATGTCATCTGGTAGTTCTAGTCTTCGGTTATCTTACTATTATACTTCAGTCACTATTACCTGTGATTTCACACCGCTGCTTTGAAGATTGATGTACGTGCGACTGGACAGGGTTCTTCACGTAGTCCCTCATCGTAGCTCCTCATAAAATAAAGATCAAACTTCAAACTGGTAAGTTCTCATTTAATCTTACTATTAAATTTGCATCCATAGCAGGGCTCTCGCTTAACTTTTTTTCCTTGTTGCCAGCTTTTTAGGTTGCCAAAAGACAGTTTAGGTGGTCATTTAAGACGGTTTGCATGACACGTGCGATAATGTGCTCCGACGAAGTGTGTAGTTACCAGTCAGAATTATGCTCAATGAAGCATTCACATATTATGTTCAAGAAGGAACTGCAGATGCTGGAAAATCGAAGGTAGACAAAAGTGCTGGAGAAACTCAGCGGGTGCAGCAGCATCTATGGAGCGAAGGAAATAGGCAACGTTTCAGGCCGAAACCCATCAGTCTGAAGAAGGGTTTCGGCTCGAATCGTTGCCTATTTCCTTCGCTCCATCGATGCTGCCGCATCCGCTGAGTTTCTCCAGCACTTTTGTCTACATTCACATATTATTTCTGCTTCAAATAACTCACAAACTAAACATATTCACCAATAAAGACATGATATATACCACAATGACATGCAGCAAAATTATAATACAATATCTTATCTCTTTTTACATATTGCAATTAATGCAATTTCTATTAGTACTTTCCACTTCCAAACAAAAATGTGGTTGGAATATTCAGCAAATGATCAACCTGTGTCAATAAATCCTGGGCTATGCACACTACAGATTGATGCAAGCATGTTTTCTGTGAAGGACAGACAATTACCATGACACGGCCACAGCATGGGTCGTTATTGCTATTGGCACAGAAACACTCTGGCTTCCCACATAATTTATCCATAACAAAATATACAGGTTGCAAGGAATATATTTCGAAAGGCATTTTATGATGATAGCTGTTAAAACTGACAATACCCATCTGACAGGTTAAACATTACACTAACTGACAAGAGATGGCCAAAGGACATAACTGCAGCAAATGTTATTTTGGTAATATGTTCAAAGGTGTCAAAACAAATAATAACATTGGGAATTAAAACACATTTGATTGCATTCCGTTATCAAACATAGTAAATGTTCGCTCTGAAGACCATGAATCACAATAGGGTCAGGGGGTGTGTGAATTAGTGCGGGGTGGATAGATGGTGGGGGGGTGGGGTTGAGAAGGCAATCGGTGCGGAATGGATGGATTGAGGCAGGTGAATTAGTACGTGTTGGTTGGAGTATATAAAATTGTGAGGGGAGAGCACGAGGGATGTCAGTGGTGTTGAATGGGGGATCAGTACGGGATGGATGGGGAGGATCAGTACGGGATGGATGGGGGGGGGGGGGGGGTCAGTACAGGATGAATGGGGGTAGACAAAAATGCTGGAGAAATTCAGTGGATGAGGCAGCATCTATTGAGCTAAGGAAATAGACAACGTTTCAGGTCGAGACCCTTCTTCAGACTGTTCCCCCCATTCTTCTTGAATGGGGGGATCAGTACAGGATGGATGCGGGGGGTGGGATCAGCACAGGATGAATGGGGGGGATCAGCAGAGGATGAATGGGGGTTCAGGACAGTGTGGATCGGTGGGTCTGCGCAGGATGAATGGGAGATCACTACAGGATGAATGAGGGGATCAGTATAGATGAATGGGGGATCAGTACAGGATGCATGAGGGGATCAGTACAGGATGAAATGGGGATCAGTAAAAGATGAATGGGTAGAACACTACAGGATCGATAGGGGGTTTGGTGCAGAGTAAATGGAAGGTGGGTCAGTACGGGTTGAATGGGAGGATCAGTGCAGAATGAATGGGAGGGAGAAGTGCAGGATGGAGGGGGGTGGCAGGAAAATCAATGCGAGGTGGGTAGGGTGATGAATAGATTGGGGGGGTAGGTGGGGGAGGGGAGCACAGGGGATGTCAGTGAGGACTGAATAGAGGAGGGAATGTGGATCAGTGCGGGATGGAGAGGAGGGGTCCCAGGATAAGAGGTGTGGATGGGGGGGGGGGGGGGGGGGGGGGGAGAGAGAGAGAGAGAGAGAGAGAGAGAGAGAGAGAGAGAGAGGCACTCCTCGGACAACATCGTCCACTGCCTTGGCCATCCCTGTCCAATGCCAAAGGGGGAGGTGGTTGGGAACTCGTGGCCGAGCGATGCAGCTCAAAGATCCTATAGCTATAGGATCTTTGGTGCAGCTACTTCAGTCAGTGGAAGGAGGCCTCCGCCTCCCTCTCTCCCTCCTCCCGGCCTCGACGTGTGAGAGGGGTTGTATTGAAAGCGCCGTTAACGGGTTTGCAGGCAGCGGTCGTTATCAGGGCGATAGCGGCTGCTGCCTGCAAATCAAACGCTACGGCTGCAAATCCACCAATTGCCCTTTCAAAACAACCCCTTTCGCACGCCGTCACCGGGAGCAAGGGAGGGAGGGAGAGGGAGGTCTCCTTCTGCCGGGCGGGGTGCAGGAGGATGAGGAGGTGGAGCCGCTATCGCGGCCGCTGCTGCCGCTGTTGTCGCTGTTCGGGGCCCATCATTCACTCCGACCCTTCATCACCCTGCTCCTGGTATCTTTGCCCCACAATCAAAGATTGTCGCCTCCGTCGACATGAAACGTCACGCTCCTAATCTCCAGAGATGCTGCCTGACCCGCGGAGTTATGCCAGTTTTTTGTGCCTATCGGTATAAACCAGTCTTTGCTTGCCAAGCCCGGCAAAATGAGTTGGCATTTAGGTTGCCCTGCGGCACTTTAGGTGGTCATTGGCACCCGGGCAACCGCTAATTTCGAGCCCTGCGTAGACAGATGGATATTATGTGTAGGAAAGAACTGGAGATGCTGGTTTAAACCAAAGATTGACACAAAATGCTGGAGTAACTCAGCAGGACAGGCAGCATCTCTGAGAAAAGGAATGGGTGGGGCTTCGAGTCGAGACCCTTCTTCAGACTGAAACGTCACCCATTCCTTTTCTCCAAAGATGCTGCTGCCTGTCCCACTGAGTTATTCCAGATAGATGTTAATAACAGTTAAAAATATGGGATTTAATTCCTTGCATGAGCATATGTGTGTTTGATTGGTTTGGAAATACAGCGTGGAAACAGATCCTTCGGCCCACGGAATCTATGTCGACCAACGATCACCCGTACGCTAGTTCTATGTCATCCCTGTTATTAGGAGCAATTTACAGAAGGCAATTAATCTACAAACCTGCACCTCTTTGGAGTGTGCGAGGAAACCATAGCATCCGTAGATATTCCAGACAGGTCACATGGAGAATGTACAAACTCCGTACAGACAGCACCCGTAGTCAGGATCAAATCCAGGTCTCTGGCGCTGTAAGGCAGCAGGTCTACCGCTGCATCACTATGCTCTTCCGTTATTTAGGCAGATTTTACATTGACTGTCCAAGTGAGTGCTTGCATTAACTGCTGTAAAATAAAACAGCTTATGATTTGAATTGCAAATTCAATAGCCCTGTCAGTTGACAAGAGAGTTTTTCATTGTTTCAGGTGACATGGCATGCCTTTTGACTAGCTAGACATTTAAGTTGATGGTGGAGAGAGGTGACACCTTGCAGCAGTCACAGGCAGCATGCAGGAAAAGCCTTGTTTACTCACGTGCTTACCTTTTAAAGCTGGAGTTGGCAGTCAGCAGCACTGCAGTATTGAAAGGGCTTTGCAACTATATAATTGCATTAGTGATCTTATGATCACCTGACAGACCAATCTCCATAGACCTTACCTTACAAGAATGTAGAAGCAGCATCTGGAAGCCTCCACCATGCCAGAAAATATGGTCACCAGGAAGATCCTTAGGTAAGACTGAAACAAAGGGATATGCAACTCCACTCCGCAGCATCCTTCTTAATCCCCTGTTCTACACCCATGATTGTATGGCTAAGCACAGCTCCAATGCCTTCCATAAATTTGCCGATGACTCCCCAAAGGGCGGCACGGTGGTGGAGCAGTAGAGTTGCTGCATAACAGCGGCAGAAACCCGGGTCCGATCGCGACTACGGGTGTTGCCTGCACGGGGTTTGTACGTTCTACCCGTGAGCTAGGTGGGTTTTCTCCGGGAGGTCCGGTTTCCTCCCACACTCCAAAGACGAATAGGTTTGTAGCTTAATTGGCTTGATAAAATTGTAAATTGACCCCATAGTGTGTAGGATAGTGTTAGTGTGCGGGGATCGCTGATCGGCTCGGACCTGGTGGGCCTAAATGCGTGTTTCCACGCTGTATCTCTAAACTAAACTAAACTAAACCAAACCACAGTAATTGGCCGAATCACGAGTAATGATGTCAGTGTACAGGAGAGAGATGGAACATCTGGTTGTGTGTTGCTCCCTCTACAACTTCTTGTTCGACATCAATGGGTGAAGAGAACTAATTAATGAATTCAGAAAAGCGAAGTTCGGTGACCACGTGTGTAGAAAGGAACTGCGGATGCTAGTATATACTGAAGATGGACATATGCTGGTTTATGCCAAAGATAAACTCAAAGTGCTGGAGTAACTCAGTGGGTCAGGCTACATCTCTGGAGGTAACGGATGGGCCAGTACCCTTCTTCAGACTGACTAAGTTTTCTTTGGTGGGTCAGTGGCGGAGAGAGTTAGCAGCTTAAAATTCCTGGGTGTTAGCTTCTCGGATGACCCCTCCAGGCCCCAGCACATCAATGTAATCATGAGAAAGGCGCGCCAGGGCTCCTATGTTCTTAGATGTTTAAAGAGATTCAGCTTGTCACCGAATCTTCTAACGTAGCTCTAAAGATGTGTTGTAGATAGTATCCTGACCGGTTGCATCATGGCTTAATACAGCAATCCCAGTGCACAGGAATGCAAGAGGCTGCAGAGAGTGGTGGATTTAGCCTGGGCCATCACAGACACAGCCCACTCACCATCAAAAGCATCTACACGAGGTTCATAAAAAATCCCACTATCCAGCCATGCCCTCTTCTCACTGCTACCATTGGTACAAAAGCCTGAGGTTGCACACCTCCAAGTTTAGGAGCAGCTATTTTCCTACAGCTACCAAGTTTTGGACAATGCATTGGGACATAACTTTCAGTATAAATCATTAGTTAGGCATCATATGGTTTATTGTGTGCAATTCTGATCAGTCCATCACAGGAACACGAACGATGTGGAGGCTTTCGAAAATGGTGATTTAAAATTTCACCTAATTAATCTGAATTTAAATTCCACAGCTACCACAGTGGGACTTGAGCTAAGATGTCTGGATTGTTACACCAGGTCTCTGGATCCACAAGACCAGTAACTAATGAATGTGCCAATAGCCATTAATGACTATGCTATAGTTGGGATCATGGAGACATGGCTCCAGGGGGACCAAGGCTGGGAGCTGAACATCCAGGGATATTCAATATTCAGGAGGGATAGACAGAAAGGAAAAGGAGATGGGGTAGCGTTGCTGGTGAGAGAGGAGATTAACGCAATAGAAAGAAAGGACATTAGCTTGGAAGATGTGGAATCAATATGGGTAGAGCTGCGAAAGTCTAAGGGGCAGAAAACGCTAGTGGGAGTTGTGTACAGGCCACCTAACAGTGGTAGTGGAGTTGGGGATGGCATCAAACAGGAAATTAGAAATGCGTGCAACAAGGGTAAAATAGTTATAATGGGTGACTTCAATCTACATATAGATGGGGTGAACCAAATGGGCAGGGGTGCTGAGGAAGAGGACTTCTTGGAATGTATGCGGGATTGTTTTCTAAACCAACATGTAGAGGAATCAACGAGAGAGCAGGCTATTCTAGACTGGGTATTGAGTAATGAGGAAGGGTTCGTTAGCAGTCTTATTGTGCGTGGCCCCTTGGGCAAGAGTGACCATAATATGGTTGAGTTCTTCATTAGGATGGAGCGTGACATAATTAAGTCAGAAACAAAGGTTCTGAACTTAAACAAAGGTAACTTGGAAGGTATGAGACGTGAATTGGCCAAGATAGACTGGCAATTGATTCTTAAAGGGTTGACAGTGGATGTGCAATGGGAGGTATTTAAAGACTGCATGGATGAACTACAACAATTGTTCATCCCAGTTTGGGAAAATAATAAATCAGGGAAAGTAGTGCATCCATGGATAACAAGGGAAATCAGGGATAGTATAAAAACAAAAGATGAAGCATACAAATTAGCCAGAAAAAGCAGCCTACCAGAGGACTGGGAGAAATTCAGAGTCCAGCAGAGGAGGACAAAGGGCTTAATTAGGTAAGGGAAAATAGATTATGAAAGAAAACTGGCAGGGAACATAAAAACTGACTGCAAAAGTTTTTATAGATATGTGAAGAGAAAGAGATTAATTTAAAAAATGTAGGTCCCTTGCAGTCAGAAACAGGTGAATTGATCATGGGGAACAAGGACATGGCAGACCAATTGAATAACTACTTTGGTTCTGTCTTCACTAAGGAAGACATAAATAATCTGCCAGAAATAGCAGGGGGCCAGGGGTCAAATAAGATGGAGGAAATGAGTGAAATCCAGGTTAGCCGGGAAGTGGTGTTGGGTAAATTGAACAAATTAAAGGCCGACAAATCCCCAGGGCCAGATAGTCTGCATCCCAGACTACTCAAGGAAGTAGCCACAGGGGAAGTGGATGCATTAGTGATAATTTTTCAAAACTCCTTAGATTCTGAGGATTGGAGGGTAGCTAATGTAACCCCACTTTTTAAAAACGGAGGGAGAGAGAAAACGGGGAATTACAGACCAGTTAGTCTAACATCGGTAGTGGGGAAACTGCTAGAGTCAGTTATTAAAGGATAGGATAGCAGCACATTTGGAAAATGGTGAAATCATTGGACAAAGTCAGCATGGATTTACGAAAGGTAAATCATGTCTGCCTAATCTTATAGAATTTTTTGAGGATGTAACTAGTAGAGTGGATAAGGGAGAACCAGTGGATGTGTTGTATCTAGACTTTCAGAAGGCTTTCGACAAGGTCCCACATAAGAGATTAGTATACAAACATAAAGCACACGGTATTGTGGGTCGAGTATTGATGTGGATAGAGAACTGGCTGGCAGACAGGAAGCAAAGGGTAGGAGTAAACGGGTCCTTTTCAGAATGGCAAGCAGTGACTAGTGAGGTACCACAAGGCCCAGTGCCGGGACCTCAGCTATTTACAATATATATTGATGATTTGGACGAAGGAATTGAATGCAACATCTCCAAGTTTGCGGATGACATTAAGCTGGGGGGTAGTTTTAGGTGTGAGGAGGATGCTAGGAGGCTGCAAGGTGACTTGGATAGGCTGGGTGAGTGGGCAGATGCAGTATAATGTGGATAAATGTGAGGATATCCACTTTGGTGGCAAAAACAGGAGGGTAGACTATTATCTGAATGGTGGCAGATTTAGAAAAGGGGAGATGCAACGAGACCTGGGTGTCATCGTACACCTATCATTGAAAGTAGGCATGCAGGTGCAGCAGGCAGTGAAGAAAGCAAATGGTATGTTAGCATTCATAGCAAAAGGATTTGAGTATAGGAGCAGGGAGGTTTTACTGCAGTTGTACAGGGTTTTGGTGAGACCACACCTGGAGTATTCCATACAGTTTTAGTCTCCAAATCTGAGGAAAGACATTCTTGCAATAGAGGGAGTACAGAGAAGGTTCACCAGTCTGTTTCCTGAGATGCCAGGACTTTCATATGAGGAAAGACTGGATAGACTTGGCTTGTACTCGCTAGAATTTAGAAGACTGAGGGGGGATCTTATAGAAACGTACAAAATTCTTAAGTTGTTGGACAGGCTAGATGCAGCAAGATAGTTCCCGATGTTGGGGAGGTCCAGAACAAGGGGTCACAGTCTAAGGATAAGGGGGAATTCCTTTAGGACCCAGATGAGGAAAACATTTTTCACACAGAGAGTGGTGAGTCTCTGGAATTCTCTGCCACAGAAGGTAGTTGATGCCAGTTCATTGGCTATATTTAAGAGGGAGTTAGATGTGGCCCTTGTGGCTAAAGGGATCAGGGGGTATGGAGAGAAGGCAGGTACAGGATACTGAGTTGGATGATCAGCCATGATCATATTGAATGGCGGTGCAGGCTCGAAGGGCCAAATGGCCTACTCCTGCACCTATTTTCTATGTTTCTATTTTTCTAACCCTGCACCTCCATCCCCTGGTCAGAGAAACATCAGATTGAGTGAAACCCCAAGCCCCATTGCATTCTCTTCAACCCTGTGGTTTTGATAAATCACAATATTACAAATACGAAGCTTAATTCAGAATGGATTAAACAAAAATATCTTCTAACTCAGTTTCTCACATCAAAAGTTCCATGCTGGAAAGGAGGGTAAGAAGTTCAGTGTTGATATTCTTGAATGGTAGAGCAGGTCCCAGGGACAAATTGTAACCCCCCCCCCCCATTTCCATTTCTTATGTTTTTATGTTCTTAAATAACAGAAGATTGAGATAATTATCCACTTCTAAGATTTATGGCACCCATCAAGTGTGACCTCAGAGTGCCCCCAACTCCTACTCATCATTTACCTTCTACATTTAATAGTCTACTTCATTATTTCTGTAAGACTAAAATACGTGCACTTTTAATGTATAATGAATATCGTCCATGCAATTAAAGAAAAAAATGTGCCTCTTTAATGAATTGATATTAAATGTAAAGATGCTCATTGTTAATGAATAATGCATACTGGCATTGATGCAGTTTCACAGGGAACACAGCGCAGTGCTTCTTTAATTATTGGGGAGATTTTAAATATAAAGGTGCATATTCTAAATGAATTATGCATCCCAATACTAATACAATTATGTATGAGAGACAGCACTATGTCTTGCATTATTTAGACTTTACTAAAAACAAGATGTGCATATTGAATGAATTATGTATACGTGATTTAATAGGTGACGAGGCGAAAAAATATCTACTGACGTTACATATTCTGCAGCCGTTCAGATTAATGATTTAGAAAATGCCACTGCAAGCGTCGGGACCCTGGGACCTTGCTGTCTGATCAGGACTGTAATTGATTACTATATTTTATGATTGCTATACTTGTCAACAGTAAAAAAAAATAGTTTCTACGCCAACGCTGATGGCAAAACGCATTAAAGACCATTGATCAAGGATAACCAGTACTTCCAAAGACCTTAGGACAAATATAGACGATAAAAGGCAACCAAAAATAGCCCACTTTCTTTTTGTGATTGAATTTAGTAAATAATTCCAGGTGTTCAAACTACACTGCTTCACTTATGCTTTCACCTCAAGTGCTGTAAATTTCATAATGTAGAGCCATAGTCATAGAGTTGGTGTTATACTGCGTAGAAATTGGCCCTTTGGCCGAACTCGTCCTTGCGGACCAAGTTTACTAACTAGATTAGTCACACTTGCCTGTACTTGACCCATATCACTCCTATCTTTTCCTATTCATGCGACTGTCTCAGGGTCTTTCAAATGTCGCAATTGTACCCCCATCCACCACTTCCTCTGATAGCTCGACCACCCACTGCGTGAGAAAGTTGCCTCTCAGGTCCCTTGAAATCTTTCCCCAGTCACCTTAAACCTAAGCCGTCTAGTTTTAGACTCATCTACCTTATGGAAAAGACTGTGGATATTCACCTTAATATCATAAGGGTCTTATGACCTTTATGATTTTATACATCATATAAAATGGCAGGCAGTGTCTAGTGGGGTACCGCACGGCTCAGTGCTGGGACCGCAGCTATTTACAATATATATCAATGATTTAGATGAAGGGATTCAAAGTAACATTAGCAAATTTGCAGATGATACAAAGCTGGGTGGCAGTATGAACTATGCGGAGAATGCTATGAGAATGCAAGGTGACATGGACAGGTTGGGTGAGTGGGCAGATGCATGGCTGATGTAGTTTAATGTGGATAAATGTGAGGTTATCCACATTGGTAGCAAAAACAGAGAGGCAGATTATTATCTAAATGGTGTCAAGTTGGGAAAAGGGGAAGTACAACGGGATCTGGGGGTCCTTGTACATCAGTCGATGAAAGTAAGCATGCAGGTACAGCAGGCAGTGAAGAAAGCGAATGGCATGTTGGTCTTCATAACAAGAGGAGTTGAGTATAAGAGCAAAGAGGTACTTCTGCAGTTGTATAGGCCCCAAGTGAGACCACACCTGGAGTATTGTGTGCAGTTTTGGTCCCCTAATTTGAGGAAGGACATTCTTGCTATTGAGGGGGTTTGCAAGGTTAATTCCCGGATGGAGGGACTGTCATATGCTGAGAGAATGGAGCGGCTGGGCTTCTATACTCTGGAGTTTAGAAGGATGAGAGGGGATCTCATTGAAACATATAAATTATTAAGGGTGTGGACATGCTAGAGGCAGGAAACATGTTCCCGATGTTGGGGGAGTCCAGAACCAGGAGACACTGTTTAATAAGATGTGAGCCATTTAGAACGGAGATAATGAAACAGTTCTTCACACAGTTGAGAATTCTCTGCCTCAGAGGTGGAGACCGGTTTTCTGGATACTTTCAAGAGAGAGCTAGATAGGGCTCTTAAAGATAGCAGAGTCAGGGGATATGGGGAGAAGGCAGGAACGGGGTACTGATTGGGGATGATCAGCCATGATCACATTGAATGGCGATGCTGGCTCGAAGAGCCGAATGGCCTACTCCTGCACCTATTGTCTATTGTCGATTACACCTCTGCTTGATCACGCCTCAGCCTTTTACGCCTCAGGGACAAGATATCCAGCTTATTCATTGTTCCCTTATAACTGAAACCCTCCAGACCTCGTAAGACCTTCACAATTTTTTTCTGCATTCTTTCCAGTTCAATAACATCTTTCCTGCAGCAGGACAACCATCACTGAACTCTATACTGCAAATGTGGCTTTAACAATGTATGATATGCCAGGAACATCCTGTACTCAATACATCAGTTTTTAATTTGGTTTTTAAAACTCTGCCCCTCAAACAAATCCTGTAACTTTAACTTAAAATAATATCTTGGATTTACCGTTTCTTTATAAAATCAGTTTTAGGGGAGGCACAGTGATGCAGCAGTAGAGCTGCGGGCTCACATGCCAGAGACCCAGGACTGTGTGGAGTTTGTACGTTTTCACTATGATCGCGCGGATTTTCTCCGGGAATTCCGGATTCCTCCCACATTCCAAAGACATTTAGGTTAATTTGCTTCTGTAAAATGCTCCTAGTGTGTAGGATACAAAAGTGGGGCAGCACGGAATTAGTGTACAGGTGATCATTGGTCAGTGTGGAGTCAGTGGGCTGAAGGGCCTGTTTCCACGCTGTGTCTCTAAACTAAACAGCTAAAATAAAATCTGAAGCACCACATACCCAAGTATTGACACAGAAGACAGGAGAAAGTATTAGGGAAGATATTGCAACATGGGGGGGAAGAAGAAAGCTTTGATGGATTTAATGTCAAGACATCTTTTTAAATTTATTTTCATGCTATGTGGCCAGCAGCCAGAGAGACTGAGATGTCGAATAACTCAGGCAGGGAGCCACTGTTAGCAGTTCACATCTGTGAAATATATACCAAGGGGTGGAGGCAGGTTTTAGGGAGGGTGATGACTGAGAATGATCATGGGGAGATAAGCAGAGCACCGAGGGCCTGAGAAGAACACTTCCAATGTTCTGAAGATAGACACAAAATGCTGGAGTAACTCAACGGGACAGGCAGCTTCTCTGGAGAGAAGGAATGGGTGACGTTTCAGGTCGAGACCCTTCGTCAGACTGGTTAGGGATGAGGGAAACGAGGGGTATAGACGATGATGTTGACAGATAAATAACAATAGATGAAAGAAGGGTCTCGACCCAAAACGTCACACATTCCTTCTCTCCAGAGATGCTGCCTGTCCCGCTGAGTTACTTTAGCTTTTTGTGTCTATCTTCGGTTCAAACCAGCATCTGTAGTTTCTTACTACACACTTCTAATCTTCCCGTCCCCACGGTAGTGCTGGGATTGGGTGTTCTGGATTAATCTGGCTTGCCTTTCGTCATCTAGTGGATATTGTGAGCACTAGGGAACCCATTGAATCCGCTAGGCAACTAAAGTCTTCCCTTGATGTATTTCAGTAGCTAATCTGCCTCCCAAGAGTGGGTTAGTTATTCACTACTTAACCAGCCTTTGTTATGCTCATGTTCAAGTTGTGTTCGGAGTTTTGGCTGATTTACTTTACTGACTTTACACATTACCTCACGGCAACAGACCCTTTGGCCCACCGAGTCAGCACTGACCAATGACGACCCCATACACTAACACTATCCTACAAACACTAGGGACAATTTTACAATTTTACTGAAGCCAATTAACCTACAATCCTGTACGTCTTTGGAGTGTGGGAGGAAACCGGAGCACCCAGAGGAAACCCACGTGGTCACAGCGAGAACATACAAACTCCGCACTCACAGCATCTGTAGCCAGGATCGAACCCAGGTCTCTGGCGCTGTGAGGTAGCAACTCTGCCACTGCTCCACTGTGACGCCCCAAATGTACGATGTTTGCTTTGGTGGAGTGAATCACCGAACTCCTTAATAACAGGCGAAGCTATAGGAAGTTTACAGTAATGTTTACAAAGCCAAAATATTCACATACACACAGTAGATGGCTTTGGAGTGTTGGTAAGGGAAATAGTGTGAAGGCTATTGTGGTGCTCATGAAAACAATTTAAGTGCACTGCTTCTTTCGCACAAGCAAAGCTGCTAAGAGCAGCATATTCTTTCTCATATAACCATTTAGTTCTGGGATATCTTCATACTGATTACCACGAGGGAGCTCATTACCACAGGGGACTGGATCAGCATCCCATTTCAAGCACTCAGTGTCAACATTGTGCACACCTTGGCACTGAAAGCTGTGCTGTTAAACTCCTCCTGTCACACGTCGAAAGGTTTTCAACATAACATTCCCTCTTCTCACACCAGCCCGTTAAAATTAAGGCAGCTCTGTGCTTTGTACCTGTTTTCATGAAGAGACTTGTAATTCATGTCACATAAGCTTGCATAGCCGGTATAGAGAGAAGACTTTCATCTAATCAGTCTGCACCACACTGCCTGCATCACATCCCAGAGAGAGAAAAAAACAAATCTGCTAATCCACTGACCTGATCCCTTATCCAATTATTCTTATTAAAGAATCTGATTCCAATTTCAATCAATCAGGATCTGAATAAATAGACCTTTAAATTAATCACACTGTGGATAGAGGCAATACATATTAGCCGGCTTAATTGCGTTTTTCCCATTCCACAGAAATTTCCTGATTTCAGCATGACCTCACTGTTCTTATTATATATATATCTATTGATCAATACATCTGTCAAACTGTAAAATAGAAAGCAATTACAAAAATGTCAGTCTATAAATATTGCTGTTATGGATGTCACAGTTGATAACCCAGATTCTTAGACTGGTTCAATTAATCTTAGTTCTGTTGAACGAGCAAAGGATCTTTTTAACCAAAGATCTCATGCTTTTGCATTATCATCTCTTCTATTGTACTGGGTTTGCCCTCACAATGTCAGTGCTTAAAAGAATCTCAGCATCAATTGATAGCACTGCTGTAAAACTTCAATTAAACCCTGAATCCACCTATGAAATCCAGCTCTTAGTTAATGATGAGCATTTGTTCCATCATTTTAATTGGATTCATCAAAGATGACAACCAACAGAGAATTCTTTGAGTGATCACTATCAGATGTTAGTTAACCTTGAACTTGTCTACTTTTAATTCCTTAATGATGTTGCCCTGTTTCTTCTTAAGACATTATATTTTTCAGACATTTTATTTTTATTAAGAGTGGAAGAAATAATTTGGTTTTGATAGAAAGAATGGGTGATGTTTCGGGTCGAGACACTTCTTCAGACCCAAAACGTCACCCATTCCTTCTATCCAGAGATGCTGCTTGTCCCACTGAGCTACATCAGTATTTTTGTGCCTATCTTCAATGTAAACCAGCATCTGCAGTTCCCTCCTACACATTTGGTTTCAATGAAACTAACTGAAGCTTGACTCATAGATGAACTCTGAAATTCCCTAAATCACATTCTGTAATGTACACTTTCTACTCAATATTTAAAATAATTTCCTATTATCACTTGAATCCTTAAAAGATAAACTATGCACTCTCAACATTCCCATCAATTTGGCATTGTTCACTGATAACTTTATTATCTTGCAAACAGCAGTAATATTTATGCTGCCTAATGCACAAGAAATGGCATTGAGTGTTTGAAATGCATGGTTGGTTCACCACAGCTGATCATAGATAATAAGCTTATACACGTGATTTGATCCTGCTTTATGAGTCAGGATGTCAACAATGCAATGAAAGAAGGAAGTTCTCACTACTAATTTAAATTGCAAATAGCTTTCTAAAGAGTAGGAGTGAATGGGTCCTTTTCAGAATGGCAGGCAGTGGCGAGTGGAGTGCCGCAAGGCTCTGAGTTGGGGCCGCAACTGTTTACCATATATATTAATGATTTGGAAGAGGGAATTAGGAGCAACACTAGCAAGTTTGCAGATGACACAAAGCTGGGTGGCAGCTTGAACTGTGAGGAGGATGTTAGGAGGTTGCAGGGGGACCTGGACAGGTTGAGTGAGTGGGCAGATGTGTGGCAGATGCAGTATAATATAGATAAATGTGAGGTTATCCACTTTGGTGGAAAAAAACAAGGGGGCAGATTATTATCTCAATGGGGTTAGGTTAGGTAAGGAGGAAGTGCAGCGAGACCTGGGCATCCTTGTACACCGGTCACTGACAGTTGGCTTATAGGTACAGCAGGCAGTGAAGAAAGCTAATGGAATGTTGGCCTTCATAACAAGAGGATTTCAGTATAGGAGTAAAGAGGTTCTTCTGCAGTTGTATACGGCTCTTGTGAGACCACATCTGGAGTATTGTGTACAGTTTTGGTCTCCTAATTTGAGGAAGGACATCCTTGTGATTGAGGCAGTGCAGCGTAGGATCACGAGATTGATCCCTGGGATGGCGGGACTGTCATATGAGGAAAGATTGAAAAGACTAGGCTTGTATTCACTGGAGTTTAGAAGGATGAGGGGGATCTTAGAGAAACATATACAATTATAAAAGGACGGGACAAGCTAGATGCAGGAAAAATGTTCCCAATGTTGGGTGAGTCCAGAACCAGGGGCCACAGTCTTAAAATAAAGGGGAGGTCATTTAAGACTGAGGTGAGAGAAAACTTTTTCACCCAGAGAGTTGTGAATATATGAAATTCCCTGCCACAGAGGGCAGTGGAGGCCAAGTCACTGGATGGATTTAAGCGAGAGTTAGATAGAGCTCTAGGGGCTAGTGGAGTCAAGGGATATGGGAAGAAGGCAGGCAGGGGTTATTAATAGGGGATGATCAGCCATGATCACAATGAATGGTGGTGCTGACTCGAAGGGCCGAATGGCCTTCTACTGCACCTATTTTCTATGTTTCTATGTAAAGAATGGGCATGTTTTTGATTGTTTATTTGTTTGAATATTTATTGGAAGCAGTTATCCACATTCCACCTTACTTCATAAATTCATGTCATAAGAACAGGATTAGGCCATTCGGCCCATCCACTCCACCATTCAATCATAGCAGATCTATCTTTCCCTCAACCCCATTCTACTGCCTTTTCCCCTTAACTTTTGACACATTTACTAATTAAAAATATTACTATCTATAAGAACATCGAAGATAGAACATAGAACTCTACAGCACAAGAATAAGCCTTTTGGCCTACATTGTGTGTGCTGAACATGATCCTGTTAAATTAATCTCCTCTGCCTGCAAATGATTCATATCCCTCCAGTCCCCACTTAAATATGCCCTTGTTTGAAATCTGCTTAGAAGTCACTATTGTATTTACCCCACCACCATCCTAGGCAGTGTATTCCAGGCAACCATCACCCCTTCTGTACAAATATCTGCCCTGCATATTTAAACTTTACCACTTTACTTTAAACCTATGCTCTCTAATCTTTGACATATTCACCCTAGGAGAAAACGTTCTGACTGTCTATCCTATCTATGGCGTTAATAATTAGATGTATTTTTTTCAGGTTCTCCATCAACCTCTGACATTCCAGAGAAAACAATCCAGGTTTGTCCAACTTTTCCATTGGGCTAACACCCTCTAATATAGGCAACATTCTGGTGCATCTCCAAATCCTCTCCAAAATCTTGAAATTCTTCAATGACCAGATATTCCTTTCAACCTCTGTTAATGCTGTCAAGTTCTGACCTTCAAATAGACTGTGTTCTTTGAACAGACTGGACAGTTTATTTCTTTGACCAAATAAAGTTACATCTATGGGTGCACTTCCCACCTAACCAAAGGAATGATGTTGTAATGGTCAGACTTTGCTTGGACACTTTCCAATGAAAGGGTCATATTTCTATTATAAGTTTCTATTCCTTCCATTTTATTATCCCTTCACTACACAGTGCACCTGTCCATCAGTCACAAATCCGTTGCTGAACTAGATTTTATTTTTATGGCATTTCATCTCATTGTTCAATGGAAAACCAACTCACGGCAATGGGCGAATTCAAAATTAAATTAAAAGCAAAGAAATTCAACGTTTCAATATAAAGAGAGCTGGTAGAATGAGCTGTGGAAACATGTGGTGTAAAATATATGTTTTACTTCGGAGTCACGTGAGTGACTACGTGACGAAGCCCCGCCAGGCGCATATTACGTCCGCGCATGTCGCACTGAACGGGCTGGAGGGCACAGCTCCACCAGCGGGTAAGTAGGAACTTCTAAGGTAAGTGTTTTAAAAACTTTACTTAGAAGTATTTCCACTCCGTAAAGCTGGCTCAAACAGTCAGTAGGAGTGGGGAGTTGGAGCTGTCACTTCCGAAGATCCGTCTTAGCGTGGGTCCAGGGATTCACCAATTTGATCGGGTCGGGAGATAAGCGAGGCATCGCCGGTTCCAATGCTGGGTGCCGTTTTGCCGGCAGCAGTTAAAATAGCGCGCTAATTTTCCCCACTAGCTCCATTGACAAAAGGCAGGCCAACTGGAATTTGCTTCAGAATGAGCCTGGTCCATCTGTTTATTTCCAAGGGTGCTAGCAGACTGAGGCTGCTCCTAGAAAAGGCAAATATAAAGTCACAGAACTGGGTTCTCTGACAACAATGGTGACTCTTCCCCTGATCATACAAGACTGTGGGGGAGGTTGGGAACATGCAGCTGATGCTCCAACCTTCATTACATAAGCGTCCAAGGGCCAGTAATGTCCAAGAGGGCCATACCAAAACCAACATATGATGGGTCCATATATTGGGGTTCCTTTCAGCGCCTTGTTTAGGACTGGAGGATGTCTCCCTACTATATGATTTGGGAGAAGCGGGCAGATTGCAGCTGACCCTGATGCTGGTGCCCCTGCTTATGTGCAAACACCAGCGCGCACAAGAGCCACGCTCCGGGTGTCTCGGAAATGGCACTGATTTGCTATTCCGGAGGGGACTGGTGAGTCAATGGAACAATCCGTTGCCAGCGGTATTAATTATGTAGTACCTCACCAGCTCCAGCAAGATATGATGCAAGTGACTGCAAACAAATATGAGACACCTGTTTAATGTGCATTACTGAAAGTGCCTATGGTGACCCAGGTTCTGGGCACCCATGAGTCTTCTTTGACGGGACAGGAGGTTCGGTGTTAACACGTCCTCCAACTGGTGGCTGCAGCAATTACTGCATTTGGCACTATGGTCCAAGGGACAATCATTCCTCAAACTCACAACAGATATGTTGGGTATTTTATGCAATGCATTTTTCAGGAAATTGCATCAGGGAATATCGCCATCAGGCCAACACTAAACCAAAAATTTGCTGCTCTATGTAGGGCGACTAATGTACAAATGCCTGAAATATTGTTTGGAACGGACCTTGTCATGAAAATTCGTGAAATTCATGATGAGGCCAAAGCAATTGGCTTAATGTAGTCAAGCATTTTGAGGCCACCTATTCGCAACCCTGGGTTAATACTGAAATTCAGATCCAGGGGCTGAGTTCAGCAGGGGCAGGCCAGTGGGGCAACGAGGGTACCCACCGAGACAGACCGGCTACAATCCCAATATGAGCGGACAACAGATTTACAGGTCAACTGGATATGCAATGGAAGGCATTTAAAGACTGCATGGATGAACTACAACAATTGTTCATCCCAGTATGGCAAAAGAATAAATCAGGGAAGGTGGCGCATCCGTGGATAATGAGGGAAATCAGGGATAGTATCAAAGAAAAAGATGAAGCGTACAAATTAGCCAGAAAAAGCAGCCTACCAGAGGACTGGGAGAAATTCAGAGACCAACAGAGGAAGACAAAGGGCTTAATTAGGAAAGGGAAAATGGAGTATGAAAGAAAACTGGCAGGAAACATAAAAACTGACTGCAAAAGTTTTTATCGATATGTGAAGCGCAAAAGATTAGTTAAAACAAATGTAGGTCCCTTGCAGTCAGAAACGGGTGAGTTGATCATGGGGAACAAGGACATGGCAGACCAATTGAATAACTACTTTGGTTCTGTCTTCACTAAGGACATAAATAATTTGCCGGAAATAGCAGGGGATCGCGGGTCAAATGAGATGGAGGAAATGAGTGAAATCCAGGTTAGCCGGAAAGTGGTGTTAGGTAAATTGAATGGATTAAAGGCCGATAAATCCCCAGGGCCAGATAGGCTGCATCCCAGGGTACTTAAGGAAGTAGCCCCAGAAATAGCAGATGCCTTAGTGAAATTTTCAAAACTCTTTAGATTCTGGAGTAGTTCCTGAGGATTGGAGGGTAGCTAATGTAACCCCACTTTTTAAAAAGGGGGGGAGAGAGAAAACGGGGAATTACAGACCAGTTAGTCTAACATCGGTAGTGGGGAAACTGCTAGAGTCAATTATTAAAGATGGGAAAGCAGCGCATTTGGAAAGTGGTGAAATCATTGGACAAAGTCAGCATGGATTTACGAAGGGTAAATCATGTCTGACGAATCTTATTGAATATTTTGAGGATGTAACTAGTAAAGTGGATAAGGTAGAAGCAGTGGATGTGTTATATCTGGACTTTCAGAAGGCTTTCGACAAGGTCCCACACAAGAGATTGGTATACAAACTTAAAGCACACGGTATTGGTGGTTCAGTATTGATGTGGATAGAGAAACTGGCTGGCAGACAGGAAGCAAAGAGTAGGAGTGAATGGGTCCTTTTCAGGATGGCAGGCAGTGACTAGTGGGGTACCACACGGCCCAGTGCTGGGACCCCAGCTATTTACAATATATATTGATGATTTGGACGAAGGAATTGAATGCAACATCTCCAAGTTTGTGGATGACATTAAGCTGGGGGTAGTGTTAGGTGTGAGGAGGAGAGTGCAAGGTGACTTGGATAGGCTGGGTGAGTGGGCAGATGCAGTATAATGTGGATAAATGTGAGGTTATCCACTTTGGTGGCAAAAACAGGAAGGTAGACTATGTCAACAAAATAGAGAGAGTACAGAGGAGATTTACTAGAATGTTGCCTGGGATCCAGCAACTATGTTACAGAGAAAGGTTGAACAAGTTAGGTCTTTATTCTTTGGAGCGCAGAAGGGGGGACTTGATTGAGGTCTTTAAAATGATGAAAGGGATAGACAGAGTTGACGTGGATAAGCTTTTTCCATTAAGGGTAGGGAAGATTCAAACAAGAGGGCATGACATGCGAATTAAGGGACGGAGGTTTAGGGGTAACGTGAGGGGGAACTTCTTTACTCAGAGGGTGGTGGCTGTTTGGAATGAGCTTCCAGCAGAAGTGGTGGAGGCAGGATCGATTTTAACGTTTAAAAGTAAAGTGGATAGGTATATGGACGGGAAGGGAATGGAGGGGTATGGTCTGAGTGCAGCTAGATGGGACTAGGGGAAAACAAATGATCGGCACGGACTGAAAGGGCCAAGAGGGCCTGTTTCCGTGCTGTAATTGTTATATGGTTATTTGAATGGTGACCGATTAGGAAAAGGGGAGATGCAGCGAGACCTGGATGTCATGGTACACCAGTCATTGAAAGTAGGCATGCAGGTGCAGCAGGCTGTGAAGAAAGCAAATGGTATGTTGGCATTCATAGCAAAATGATTTGAGTACAAGAGCAGGGAGGTTCTACTGCAGTTGTACAGGTTCTTGGTGAGGCCACACCTGGAGTATTGCGTACAGTTTGGTCTCCTAATCTGAGGAAAGACATTCTTGCCATAGAGGGAGTACAGAGAAGGTTCACCAGACTGATTCCTGGGATGGCACGACTTCCATATGAAGAAAGACTGGATAGACTCGGCTTGTACTCACTGGAATTTAGAAGATTGAGGGGTGATCTCATAGAGACTTACAAAATTCTTAAGGGGTTGGACAGGCTAGATGCAGGAAGATTGTTCCCGATGTTGGGCAAGTCCAGGACAAGGGGTCACAGTTTAAGGATAAGGGGGAAGTCTTTTAGGACCGAGATGAGAAAATCATTTTTCACACAGAGAGTGGTGAATCTGTGGAATTCTCTGCCACAGAAGGTAATTGAGGCCAGTTTGTTGGCCATATTTAAGAGGGAGTTGGATGTGGCCCTTGTGGCTGAAGGGATCAGGGGGTATGGAGAGAAGGCAGGTACAGGATACTGAGTTTGATGATCAGCCATGATCATATTGAAAGGCGGTGCAGGCTCGAAGGGCCGAATGGCCTGCTCCTGCACCTAATTTCTATGTTTCTATGTTTCTAACTGTAGAGGTACAGGGACTTTTCGTAACGATAAAGTTCTGGTGGCCAATCTCCTATTGGAGGTTGATTACAAATGTTTTCTAATGAATGGTGCTGTATAATGTATGATATGTTTATACTAAATACTGTCTCACGTCTCCCATTGAGTTTATCTCAGGGATAGATCCACCTCAACAGCACAAGCCTAATAAAATGTGGGTGTTTTCTGCTCAAGAGCCTGAACAGATAGATAATGGTGATTGATAAAGCCATTAATCATCCTCCACAATTGTGTCTAATATTTCCCCAGATCTCAAAAAGATGGGTGTTGTAGAGTAATTCTTGTCCTCAATCACTTCAATTTGTTACTGCTAAACACCTGCTATCACAGGGCTGTTATGTGGCAACTATTGGTTTGCAAGATGTGTATTATTCACTGCCAATTCATGCTCATTATTGCAGGTATTTGAAATTTAATTGGATGGCACAGCTGTGGCAATACAAAGCATTGACTCCTGGATTAAGTTCAGCACCCAGGCTATTTATTAATTTGTTAAAACCTGTGCTGGTGCTATTCAGCCCATCATCACATTGTAATTGCTTATTTAGCTGATATCTAAATTATCAGCAACACTAATTAGTCAGCTGAAGAATCGGTGCTTGAGTCGTTAGGGGTTGCTCCATCCAACTAAGTCCAAGTTACAGCGAACTCAAAATATTGAGTATTTGGGGTTTCTTATTAATTCCGTTGCTATAACAGTAACAGTACCAACAGCCAAGGTTGTCGATGATGATGATGTCTGTACTTGCCTCCCACAAAACTTTATCCCTCCATCCGAGAAGACGCTACGGTCATTGGTAAATGGGGAGCAGGTTCCTGCAGTACCTTTGCATTATCAACATTTGCAGAGAGCATGAGAACTAGCACTAAAATCGAATGCAGGCCATTTCATCGGGTTATACAGTTACCAACCACAGCTCTCGCAAAATTGCAGTGGTGCATTGTTAATGTTAATCTAGCTACCAATAACATTTTGGGTTCTAGACACTTCCCTAATCTTCCAGACTGATGTCAGCGCTCTCGGATGGGGGGCTACGGGCACCGAGTCTAGCTGTGGGGGTAGCTGGCATGAACACGAAGGGTTGATTCGCCACACAGACGGGATAAATTATTTCGCATTATTGGGGGCATTTTATGGGTAAAGACATATTGCTCCTCAATGAAGGATTGACACATTCAACTCCAGATTGATAACACCACAGCAGTGGCATATATTAATCATATGGGAGGAGCACGATCAGTATCATGTGTTAACTGGGTACGTTAACAATGTGTTAACGTCATGTTGCATTGGTGTATGTCAAGGCACATCTGCGTTTTAGCCATTTATTCACCACCTATAGCTAATGTGGTGGCCGACCATAGGTCGCGTATGTTTCATGCCAATATAGAGTGGATGTTGAATTCTAAACTTTGTCACACAATTGTCACTCGATTTGAGTTGCCAGCCATTGATCTGTTCCATCCAGATTATATCACCAGTTGCCTAAATATGTTTCATGGGAGCCAGATCCAGGTGCAGTTGCCGTGGATGCAGTCTCGTTACATTGGGGGCACTAAAATTTTATGCAATTCCTCCATTTTATCATCCTGAACTGTCTCACCACAATAGAGCGAGACTCCGCCACAGGTGTTTTGCTGGTCCCAGATTGGCCAACACAACCATGGTTCCCTTTAGTGTTTTCAATGATGGTTCAATCATTCATGATGATTCAAAGCTGCAGTAATTTCTTGGTGCATCCGGTTACGTGAGAAAGTCACCCTTTACATGACCGTATTAATTGTTGGTCTGCAGGTTCTGACCAGACATTTCCAAGGACTTGGATTGTCGAACAGGGCCATGGTGGTTCTCACTGCAGGCTGGCGAAATAGCACTCAAACAACCAATATATGGTTCACATAAAGAAATAGGGAACTGTTTCTGTGTACAATCCTATATGTCTAATCATAATGCAAGCATATGTGATGTGTTGGAGTTCCTTGCTAAGTTGCATTTTGATGAGCACCTACGTTATAGTGACATTACCAGCGCTCGGAGTGCGTTGTCCTCTTATTGCGGGCAGTCTTCAGAACAACATCCTATTGGGTCTCATCCATTAGTATCCCGATTTATGAGGAATTTTTAATAAAAACCCTCCGAAACCTCGCTATACAGAAATCTGGGACATCACTCCTGTTCTCACAATGCTTCAGCAATGGGCTCCAATTACTACATTATTTACGCAGAGATTAACTCTTGCTGTGGTTATGCTAATGGCGCTGGTTTCAGCACAACGTGTACAAACATTACAATTCTTACAAATACCTTGTATGCATTTGTCTGTCAATGACATTAACTTCTATGTTTATGATTTAATCAAACAAAGCAGGCATGGTCTGGCTGGAATCAAGGTGACATTTAAAGCCTATCTTGTTGACCAAATGTTATATGTAGTTACACCATGTAACTTAAGCCAATATATTAAGGTAACAAGGAGTCTCAGAGGTTCTGAGACAAGACTGCTCATTAGTCACAAAAAGACATATAAAATAGTGTCAGCACAAACTATTTCTACATGGTTGAAACAGGTTCTCAATTATGCTGGAGTTGACATTCCTGTCTTTAACTCTCACTCCACCAGGGCGGCATCGATCTCCACGGCGAAGGCTCAGGACGTGCTGCTAGACCAAATCTTCGAGGCTGCACTATGGTCTCAAGAAGCAACATTTTCTCAATTTTCTGACAAACCTGTACAGACCATGCCACGGTTTGGGCATGCTGTTTTGGGTCACATTTAATTCATTTGCTTTGTTTTCTATCATTGTTTGTAATTTTCCCTGAGACAGAGGGGTTATTCCTGTGTTTATTATTGTTAACAATAGTTATTGAATAATTCGAAGCAATGTTCAATATATTATTTATTCCCTACTGTGTCAACCGAAGCAGATTGTCGTATGGTGTGCATCTACGGCATGAAAATATAGAGCTTTGAAATCTTCACATAGTCACTCACGTGACGCCGAAATAAAATAGCAAGATTAAACGAGAACTTACCAGTTCAAAATTTGATCCTTATTTTATGAGGAGTGACGTTGAGGGATTACGTGCCCTCCGCTCCCACCCTCATAATATAACCATAAGCACGGATTATCCGTGGTTTGTTCCCCTAGTCCCATCTACCTGTCCATGTTAAAATCGATAAGCTCATTCGTAGCCTGAGTAAAGAAGTTCCCCCTCACGTTACCTAAACTTCTGTCCCTTAATTCTCAATGTCATGCCCTCTTGTTGAAATCTTCCTAATGGGAAAAGCTTATCCACGTCAACTCTGTCTAGACCTCAATTCCCCCTTAACCTTCTGCGCTTTAACTTGTTCAACCTTTCTCTGTAACATAGTTGCTTGGCAACATTCTAGCTCGCTGCTCTCTGACATCCTTCCTATAACTAGGCGACCAAAATTGTACGCTTACTGCCTTGTACAATTCAATGGGCCAGCACACCAAAAGGCTTCTTCCACCCTATCTACATCCCCCTCTGTTCCACAGCATTCCTCAATTCCCTACCATTTACCATGTACGTCCTATTTTGATTTGTACTGCCAAGATGTAGCACTTCACACTTATCAGCATTAAACTCCATCTGCCAACTCTCTCTGTAGACTTTGAGAATCTACTTCATTATCCACAATACCACCTATCTTAGTATCTCTGCATACTTATTATCCAATTTTCCACATCATCCAGATCATTGATGTACATGACAAACAACAGTGTCCCTGAGGCAACTGGTCACCGGCTTCCAAACAAACAGCCATCACCATTACTCTCTGACATCTCCCATTCAAAATCACACCCAAAGATTGAACCTTCTGATTCCATGGGGAACCATGTCAAAGGCCTTACTGAAATCCATGACAACATCCACTGCTTTACCCTCATCAATTTCCCTAGTTACCGCTTCAAGGTTTGTCAAGACCTTCCAGGCACAAATCCATGCTGTAGCCTTTGAACCCTTCAACATGTATACTGTTCCCGTTTCTAATGACATTTGAAATATTTCTGTCATAGCTACTGCTATGTCCTAGGGAAGTCAACCTGGAGAGTGTCAGTACCCATAGCTACTCTACTTTTTCCCTTACCTCACAGAGTTCACTATCCTTCTCCTTGTGATACCGAAAAAAAGAAATTGTTCAATATCTCCCCATCTCTTTTGGCTCTGCAGATAGCTGTCCATTAATGGTCGTTATAGAAAAACTCAGAGGCTCTCTTTTTTTCGAAACAAGTGTCTAAAAAACATGGCTCTTTCCAATTTTTACGTAAGGTAGAATCAAAAAGGTCCTGTTCTGACTCGCTCCAGAAACTCAAAGTGCTCAGATTTCCTAACAGGCAGCAATGCTGCTAGCTCGTGAATGAACCCTCTAATCTATCCTGCCAAAGCACTACAAGCAATGCAACACCTCCACCTCCAGTATTTAGTTTCCAATCACAGACGTTCTCAAACCCACCCCCCTCTGATCAAGAAACTTGAATCGCTGCCCACTGCACCAGGCCTCCACCTTGTCACGCGGGGCACTGGCCTTACTATGGGCTAAAGTATGACGCGCATGCGCCTGGCGGATAATCCCTCAACGTCACTCCTCATAAAATAAGGATCAAACTTCGAACCTGAATATAAAGTCATCAAAAATAATATACTGGGAATCCTGCGAGCCATATTATCTGTGACTCTCTTATAGTCACGAAGGTAGCAGGCAGGCAGAATCTATGGAGAGAAGGAATATTCCTTGTTGGGGGGGGGGGGGGGTGGGCTCTCCTCGATAGATGCTGCCTCTCCCGCTGAGTTCCTCCAGTATTTTTGTTTACCTTTGGTAATATCATATGATGCAAGCATTTCATTTTAATTATTTTTTCAATTGATTTGGAATTAACACTATTGCTTGAAATTCCTGAGTCTAGTAATGTTATTGAAACTCACCAATAACCCAGCATCTTCTCCAGTCCATGTCAGGATACGTTACGTGTTCATGTGTCTGCATGTTGCTTGACATGCCTTACAGCACCAGACCCTCGAGTTCGATCCTGACTACGAGTGCTTGTCTGTATGGAGTTGTACGTTCCCGCCGTGACTTGCGTGGGTTTTCTCCGAGATCTTCGGTTTCCTCCCACACTCTAAAGTTGTGCAGGTTTGTAGGTTAATTGGCTTGGTATGAGTGTAAAATTGCCCCAAGTGTAGGATACTCTATCTCTAAACAAAACTAAACTAAGCGTTATAATCGAGGTCCGATCAGCCGGCGCGGGGGATTCTCCCCAATGCGGGAGCTTGAACATCCCGACACGGAAAGCTTGATCGCCCGACAATGGAAGGTTTAAGTGCCCTGACCGAGGGAGAACAAAGAAGGGAAGAAGATTGAACTTTTTTTTGCCTTCCATCACAGTGAGGAATGTGGGGGAGTCGCTGTGCTGGATGTTTATGTTAAAAATGTATTTGGGTGTCTTGTGGCTCTTTATGGGTATGACTGTATGGCAATTGAAATTCCTTGTATGTTGCAAAACATACTTGGCAAAAAAGTTTGAGTTCAAGTTCACATTTATTGCCACATGCACCAATTATGGTACAGTGGAATTTGACTTACCATGCAGCCATACAAACAAAAGAGCACAATACACTTCTTCTTCTTGTGTATGGCTTGCACAGCCTAAAGTTGTAGGACAACTTGTTCTATTTGATCTTATTGGATTGTGCACGCCGGGTTGATTGCATTAGTCGAAACAGGGCGGACCACGTGAAGGTTGCAATCTTCCACCCCAAGCACAATACACAATGGAATATAACATGAACGTCCACCACAGTGGAATCAACTTCTTCACTGTGGTGGAAGGCAATAACTTTGTCTGTCCTCCTCCTTTGTGCATCTGTGGTCGGGACCATGCACCCTCCACAGTTGCCGCTACGGATGGCCCGATGTACAGGCCCTCTTGTCGGGATGCTCGAAACTCCGATGGACGGACACTCCGCGGCTTGGAGGTCCCAAATCAGCCACTTCCTGCCGGAGATGGGAGCTTCACGATGTTATAGGCCGCATAAGTCCATGCCGCGCCCGCGGCTAGAAGCTCCGCAGACCACGGGTTCAGTATGCTTATAGGCTGGCGGTCGGTGCAATTCTTCTGGCGACCCTCGGCAAGGGATCGCCCGGCTCCGTAATGGAAAGTCTGCGTTGCGCCTGCTGCTGAAGCTCTGGACCCGACTCCGGGAAAGGCCGCAATAATCCAAGCTGTTAGGCCGCGAGGGAGGGTGAAATGCAACTATGAGAAAAGTCGCATTCCACCGAGGTAAGTGACTAAAAAACAGTTTCCCCCAATTCCCGCCCCCACACCGCCACACTAAAACACACTAAAACACACTTTTAGACATACTAAAAACAGAATAAAAGTGGAAAGGACAAACTGCTGCTGGCAAGGTAGCTGTTGGCGGCAACAAAGTACTATTATGATTATGATAATGATTGATTATGATTATGATAACAAAATGCATAACCAGCTTCAACCGTAACCTGGATTGATTCGGTATTGGGAGATTGGACATACTTTTTCCCTGTCCACCCTCAGTTTGAATTGTACTTCACACCATTAACTTTATTTTGGGATCACTCAACTTCACGTACATGTGGTTGCCTCTATTATGAGAAAAACCTGAGAGGGTGGCATTGACATGGCCATGCAAATAATCTTATAGCCGCTGAACTTGTATTTGGAAAAGAGCTCTTTGAAATGGCAGAAAATGCCAGTCAGATCTCATTACTATACAGTGATAGACAGTAATCACAATCAACTTGCCATACATAAGTTGAATATGCATTTGGATCTAAACTTTGTCCTTGAAGATTTCACCTGGTCATTGATGTGAGACTTGGGTTGCTTCCCAATGCCAGGCTCAGTCCTATCCTTACATCAAACACAAAGTACTTGAGGCACTCAGAATCTGTGGAGGGAATGGGTAGATGTAATTCTGGGTTGGAGTGTTTCTTCAGTCTGATCCAATTGAGAAGGATTCTGACCTGAAATATCATCAATCCATTTCATCCACAAATGAGACCCGCTGAGTTCCTCCAGTACTTTGTACAGTCTTTTGCTCACGATTCCAGCATCTGCAGTGTCTTGTATTTTCTTAGATTTTGAACTTTAGACTTTAGAAGTACAGCATAGAAACAGGTTCGTCAGCCCACCGAGTCCTGGCCAACTAGTGATCATCCCGTATATTAGCATTATCTTACGCGAGGGACAATTTACAATTTACCATTTCTTTGGAATGTGGGAGAAAACTGGAGCACCTGGCGAAAACCAGGGAGATCACAGAGAGAACGTACAAACTCTGTACAGACTGCACCCGTAGAGGGGATTGAACCAGAGTTTCTCGAGCTGTAAGGCAGAAACTCTACCACTGCGCCACTGTGCTGCTCCTAAATGTGATCCTTATCCTTAGATCATTGTCCAATTGGACTTTTGGTGAGTACAGATGACCTGGGTTGCTATAAGAAGAAACACCATCTTAGAAGGGTCTGAAGAAGGGCTGAGACCCAAAACAACGTCTTTCCATTCCATCCATGGATGCTGCCTGAGCTGCAAAGTTACTCTAACACTTTCTATTTTACACAAGATTCCTGAATCTGCAGTTCCTTGTGTCCCATCTTATCATTGGACCTCAGCCACAATGTCCCCAGCATTCCTTCGTCACCACACCCACCTGCTCGACGAAGCCACCAGTTTCTCTTTTTAAAAGATTGATGCCAGTTCTGGTGAATCCATCCCCTCCAAAACTTAGGCTTCAGGGAACATTGGCAACCCATGCCCTAGGTGTAAGTCCACAAGCCACGGGGTTCCTTGGGTAGCTCCACTGTCTTCCTGAGGACCAGTGATCGGCAGTGGTCCCTGTGCCCAGATGTCATGGACCAATGTGTCAATTCACATCTGCTGTTAATCTCTTCTGGTAAGATTTGAAATAAAGCTTTAATTATTCTGACTGATCTCTCTATAGTGAATGAATGGTGGGTGGCACGGTGGCATAGTGGTAGATCTACTGCCTTACACCGCCAGAGACCCGGGTTCGATCCTATCTATGGGTGTTTGTCTGTACGGAGTTTGTATGTTCTCCCCGCGACTTGCGCGGGTTTTCTCTGAGATCTTTGGCTTCCTCCCACACTCCAAAGACGTACAGGCTTGTAGGTTGATTGGCTTGGTGTAAATGTAAAATTGTCCCTGGTGTGTGTAGGGTAGTGTTAATGTGCAGGGATCTTGTCAGTGCAGGCACTCGGTGGGCCAAAGGGCCTGTTTCCACGCTGTATCTCTCAACTAAATTAAATGAAACTATTGTTTTCTTTCCATTTGAAGTGACACACCAAGTTCAACACGACAGCAAAAATATAAAGGAGAACAAATTTTCAGATATTATATTTCAGAAATTACATTAAAAATATTACGGACTTCCTTTTGAGCCTTGGAAGAACCTCTCCAATCCTTTATAAGAAATAAGAAAATTGCAATACATTTTCATGATTTAAATCTTACAATATTTCTGCAACAAATTTATATATTTCAGATCACAGGTGGCAAGAGAAATGGTTTGCTTTTGGAATGCTATCTTTTGGAGTTGTTCCAATGAAAACCATTAAAAACTAACATTTGGTTATCCCATGTAGAAATTATTACCGTTACTAATTACCAAAATCTAAATGTGTATGGCAGTGACAACTAAACTAATAATTTATTTCTTCAAATATAATATTTTTATGAGTAAGTCTACGAACAAGAGCATTTATGGATAGAAAAGAATATATCGTTAAAAAGCATTTGGAAAGGTATTCTATGGCAGCCATCTGTATTTAATTATCAACTGTCTGACATTGATAGATTTTCAATTGTTTCTGCAAAATGATAGAATAATTTGTAAATGTCTCAATAATGCCGTTATTACAAATACAGTAGTTTTGCCAAACAGCATATGATTTTTTTTAAACGACAATTTGTCATTTGCAGTGACTTTCAAATTTATAATCTTTGTAGTTGACATCCAGATGACTTGAAGATGGTAAAGGCAGCTTTGGAATATTTCCATGTATTGTCAGCGAAAATTAGATCTGTGCAGTTTAGCATTTGTGAAGGTATTTATTTGAGATGGATAGATTTCTCTTGGAGCTCACGTTCATCAGATGGTAACAGCTTCCCAGAAACAGGCCAATGGCGAAGAGAGGGAGACATCAAATAAAGAATTATTAGGTAGAAACGTGTTTACTTTGTATTAAGATTCTAGCTGTGAAACTGGCGTTTACTTTACCAGTTATGACTCATTGAAAACGTAGGCAAAGAAGGGGAAGAGCCATTAATTTAATTAAAGCCCTCCAGGCAGCCATGTAATATTCAATCCTTTTATCACACTCTGAGTGTTTGCTTCATTTAGTCTCCGGCCCACCCAGTAAAACATGGCTGGAATGTTTAGCTTAGTTTAGTTTAGTTTAGAGATACAACGCGGAAACAGGCCCTGCAGCCCACAGAGTCTGCACCAACCAGCGATCCCCGCACAGTAACGCTACCCTACACACACTAGGGACAACTCACACTTATACCAGGCCAATTAACCTACAAACCTGTACATCTTTGGAGTGTGGGAGGAAACCGAAGATCTCGGAGAAAAACCATGTGGTCACGGGGAGAACGTACAAACTCCGTACAGACAGCACCCGTAGTCATGATCGAACCCGGGTCTCCAGCGCCACAAGCTCTGGAAGGCAGCAACTTTTCCGCTGCACAATCGTGCCAAATGGTTGGGCAAGCAGGTGTAGCCAATGGATGCCATCTTCATTACATCTCCAGATTGTTCACCTTGGCAGCAGGGAATATTTGGAGTCATTTTCCAGTCCTGTTTTGACAGGAGTCAGGCAGTAGATCTACCAGAACAGTTGGAGTTCTAACTATATTGACAGAAGCCACACAATTAGCCTCATTGGCTGCAGAAGAACCAGAAAAGTCAGGAACATACTGTATGTAGCAATCAGATTATTGGAACAGAATACACAATAACTGCAAATGCAGGTTATATGGGCTGGTAGTGCAGTGGAGTAGATAAGTTAGACAAGTAATCTAGTGGACTGAGATCAGCGGAGAAAGATATGTAGCAACTGTCACAGCAATATTCTACTGTGAGTGAAATCATCATTATGATATTGGTAGTATCATGGTTATTTAATGAGAATGATCATCAGGAAGTCTGAAGAAGGGTCTCGACCCAAAACGTCGTCCATTCCTTCTCTACAGAGATGCTGCCTCATCCGCTGAGTTACTCCAGCATTTTGTGTCTACCTTCGATTTAAACCAGCACCGACAGTTCTTTCTTACACATGATAATCAGGAATCCTGGTCTAATGATTTAGTGATGTATTTGGCTTTCAGCATGATAGCTTCAGAATTGACATATATTGAATTGAAGAAAAATCTGGATCAAAAAATAACTAGTGGCTGGTCCAGTGAAGCAAGTATAGAAGTTGGGATGTTATGAGGATACAGATTGGGACATTTTGTTACAGTTGTACAAGATGTTGAAGTCACATTTGGAGTATTGAGTTCAGTTTTGGTCACCCTGGTATAGGCAAAACGTTCGGGAAGGAATCGCAAATGCTGGTTTACACTGACACAAAATGACGTTGTAACTCAGCGGGTCAGGCAGCATCCCTGGAGAAAAGGAATAGGTAACATTTTGGGTTGAGACCCTCCTTCCGACTGAGAATCAGGAGATAAGGAAACTAGCCAAGATATTGTTCAGCTGGAAAAAGTGCAGAGAAGATTAAGAAGGGTGCTGCCAGTATTTGGGGACCAGAGATAAAGGGAGAGGCTGTGCAGGTAACTCCATGTCACACAGAGGATAGTGGGTAAATGGAATGAGTACTGTATATGTGACTTTCAACACATAACTGTTTGGTTGATTCTTAATTACATACTGAAATGGTTACTTACTGTAAACATCTAATGCTGAGTAAAATTAGAGATGGACAATTAATACATTCCTCTGATCGCTCATTTTCCTGTGCTTCTCCTGTCCGGAATAAGCTAAATTCAATAAGGGGAATTGGATCTCTTCCCAAAACATCCATCCTTTTGTTTTAGTTCTTTTTAAAATTAATATTCAATTTTCCAACTAATTAATTTTTAAAAAATAGAACAAGTCCATTCAAAATAAAAAATACCATCCAGCTTAAAGGCCAGGCAATATTTTCTATAGTTATGTTCTTTTAAAAAATCTGCACTTTTTAAAAAGTCTGTGGAATTCTCTGCCTCAGAGGGCGGTGGAGGCCGGTTCTCTGGATACATTCAAGAGAGAGCTAGATAGGGCTCTTAAAGATAGCGGAGTCAGGGGATATGGGGAGAAGGCAGGAATGGGGTACTGATTGGGGATGATCAGCCATGATCACATTGAATGGCGGTGCTGGCTCGAAGGGTCGAATGGCCTACTCCTGCACCTATTGTCTATTGTCTATCTCAAGCTGCCATTATTACTTATAGAAATGATAGGTTCAAGATTGCAAACGGCGTAAACATTTTTCGCCAATAAATTAGAGTTTTGTTAGAAGTTATAAAATTAAGGTTTAGTTATTGTTGTGTATAGCAGGATACAATACAATAATACAATACAATGCAATAATACTTTATTAACCAAGAATATTTTGCAACATACAAGGAATTGCATTTGCAATAGTCATACCAATAAAAAGCAAACAGATCACACAAAATACATTTTAACATAAACATCTACCACAGGGACTCCGCCACATTCCTCACTGTGATGGAAGGCGAAAAAAAGTTCAATCTCTTCCCTTCTTTGTCCTCCCATGGCTTGGGGCCTCGAGCTTTCAGTTGATGGGATGATCTTGACTTCCGTAGCCAGTGGTCAGGCCCTCTGCATCGGGGCAATCAAGCTCCTGCATCGGGAGGATCTCAGCTCCCCCGCGCCGAGCGATCGGACCTACATTACAGAACCTTCTATGTCACTGGAGCTCCCGACATCTACGGTCTCTACCCGAGACTCTTACTCTTACTCCGAATATATGCCCATACTCCAAATTTGGCAATGAAATTCTTTATTCACAGAGAATCTTCTAGTCATACAGCATGGAAACAGGCCCTTCCGCCCAACTCTTCCATGCCGACCAAGATGCCTCCTTGAAGCTAGTGCTATTTGCCACGTCTGGGCAATACATCTCTAAATCTTTCCTATCCATGTACCTAACCAACATTTAATAGACATTTGGACAGGTACATGGATAGGAAAATTTTGGTCTGAAGAAAAGGTCTCGACACGAAATGTTACCTATTCCTATTCTCCAGAGATGCCGTTTTTCCTGTTGAGTTACTCCAGTGTTTTGTGACTATGTTTGGTTTAATCCAGCATCTGCAGTTCTTTGCAACACATGTACCTATCCAAAGTGTCTTACATGAAGCTCTCAGAGTAAACTACATAAATATAGTGATGATGAATACAACAATAATAAAATGACGAATGCAAAACAGCAGAATGGTTTAAGATTGTAGTAAAAGATATGGCAAAGATCAAAATGCAAGTTATTATAACAGAATATCAGAGACCATGATGGTAAATATTATTGATAAATAAACAGCCACATTTATTTACATAAAATGCTAATATAAGTGCAGCTCGAAGAGTAAAAGCAAAGCTCATAAATCATTGTAATAACTCAGCCATGCTTTGGTAACTGCCAGACATGGTGATTAGTGAGGGTATTTGCATGTTAAGGAAATGGTTCACACCTCAAGAGCATTCTAATTGTATTGTTTTCGTCAATTACCTAACTTTAAACTATAATAGTCAGATAATTTGAGATTAAGTTTAAGACGTTTAATGGAACTATTTTACAACAAAAGATCTTTGACATTATAGTCTTCATGTTTGGAGATCTCCCTGTTAATGCATTAATTTAGTTACTTGATTAAAAAAAAAACAATGTCAGAACATTTCAGACATGCATACATCTATGTGCAGTGGCCAAAGAATATAAGAACTCTCAAGAGGTTTGCTGTGGATTTATTTAACTTGTCTTTCTGGTACATTTATCACCATAGATATATCCCTAGTTGAGGAGAATAGGCAGGTACGAATGATATATGCTCTTACTCTGAATTTGGCAACAATCCAGCCTGTAGCCAACAGAATGTATGATTCATGTAAAATTATCCAGATGAGGTCAGTCAATTTCTTTCCCCGGGATCTGTTCTTTAGATTATCTAGGACTCTTCTGATAGACAAAGTGACAGACAGCCTCAGGATTTAAAACTTGTTACCATCTGGTCTGTTCAATTACTTTAATGAGTGGAATGAATCCATATCTCTTTCGAATTCCACCTGCCACGACCCCCCTCCCCCAGCCAGCCCCCCACCTCTTACCCAGAGGAGAAATATGACTCTTCTCCATCCCCTCATGCAAACATAGATATTCTCTCTGCAGGTGTACGGAAGCCTATGAAGTGAAACTCAAAAGTACTGCTCCATTTCACTATCAACATTAATAAAAAAATTAGTTTTTACTGAAATTTTTTTTAAACTGCAGCATAAGAAATTATACACTTAATTTAAAATGATATTATGATCTTGCTACATATCATGTACACAGGAAACCTCCACGTTATTAAATATGCTTTCCTTAATTCAATTGGAACGTAGAGCCAGGGAAACTTTTTAATGCTAATGTTAGTGTGCTAACCTGCTGGGATAATGGGAGAGTTCATTATTAATTTTACTAGGTCGTTTTTCCAGCTGGGGCTAATAAATTATCAAGGAGTTTGTGGATTTTTGTGTGTTTTTTCCCGCGGACATCTGATGAAGAGTCATAGCAACCCTGGGGTATTACTGATACAGGGCCAAGCGCTATGGAGTGGAGTAAGAACAGGAAGGACAATTGGCAGCTCAAGAAAAGAGTGAATGTTATTTTGTGCGGCTATTTTGGCATAGAAAGCCTTCCCCTTTGTTAACTTTGAAGAAAAAATACACTGCAGATGCAAGCTGCTAACACATTGCTGTGTTAATTCAACTGAGAGGTGAGGGAAAGGAAATTGAGGTGTCAAGGGATCAGGTGGTTCACAGTGTTAACACATTTTTCCTTGTCCTTTAAAGCCCAGACTGATAGGATCAACATCAGCATCTCTGCTGCCTGTAAGATCCAGGGAGACACAAATTAGAAGTGCAATATTACCTCTAAGCGTTAAGTGGGAGTGGAGAGGGCGCAACATAAGCAACTTAGAATCAGCACCATTGCCCATTACTCCAGGTAGAGAACTGGTCAAGGTGATTGGATTTAGAAACTGTACGGTCATGTGTGAAATGCATTGCGTGAATGTTGTGTCATGGACAGATACAATGTGGGATCGCACATCTCAATGCGTCTCACTGATTCCGTGACATTAAGGCAGAGGTGACGTGGGTTTGGAGGGATATAACAAAGACATTATTTTTTCACTCAGAGGGTGGTTGGAGTTCAGAGTGCACTGCCTGAGAGGATGACAGATACAGACACTGTCACAACCTTTAAGAAGTAACCAGGTGAGCACTTGAATCGCCAAGCATAGAAGGCGACAGGTCAAAGGCTGGTAAATGGGATTGGTGCTTGATTGGGAAATAAAGATGTTCCCAAACTGCAAACCGTGGATGAACAAGGACGTTCAGAACCTGCTAAGGGCACGCAACATTGCCTTTAAATCCAGGGACTCTTCTGCCTACAGTGCTGCCAGGTCAAACCTGAACAAAGGCATAAAAAAGGCCAAAGACATCCACAGGCAAAGGGTGGAAGACCACTTCAACACCGTGGACACCAGAAGCATGTGGCAGGGTGTCAGGGACATCACTGACTACAAGATCAGCCCCGTCTGCCCCCACAGTGATATCACACTGGCCAATGAATTAAACACCTTCTTTGCCCGCTTCGAAACTGGCAACACCACCAGGAGAGGAACAACCCCGGCTAGGGCGGAGGGACAGGCCTTAACACTGAGCACCCAGGAGGTACAGTGCGCTCTGCGTAGGATCAATCCACACAAGGCTGCAGGCCCGGATGGAGTCCAGGGAAGGGTACTAAAGGACTGTGCTGTACAGCTGGCGGAGGTATTTACGAGGATCTTCAACCTGTCTCTATCTCTGACAACGGTCCCCAAGTGCCTGAAGCCAGCTACCATAGTGCCGGTGCCGAAAAAGTCTAAAGTCACCAACCTGAATGACTACCGCCCGGTTGCCCTAACTCCAATACCAATGAAGTGCTTTGAAAGGCTGGTCCTCTCCCACATCAAATCCAGCATCCCTGCATCATTGGACTCTCATCAATTTGCATACAGGGCAAATAGATCCACAGAGGATGCCATCTCTGTGGCTCTTCACACTGTCCTGACCCACCTGGAAAGACAGGGCACCTACGTGAGGATGCTCTTCATTGACTATAGTTCTGCCTTCAATACGGTCATCCCCACCAAGCTCACCACCAAACTCCACCAGCTAGGCCTCAGCTCACTGATATGCGATTGGATCCTGAACTTTCTGACGGAGCGACCGCAGGCAGTGAGACTGGGGCCGCACCTGTCCTCCACTATCACCCTGAGCACCGGCACACCACAGGGCTGTGTACTGAGCCCCATGCTCTACTCCCTCTTCACCCACGACTGTGTCCCTGCATTTGACACCAACACCATTGTCAAGTTTGCAGACGATACAACGGCGATTGGGCTGATCACCAACGGTGATGAAACAAACTATAGAGCGGATGTGCAGAACCTGGCGGACTGGTGTTCACGGAACAACTTGTCGCTAAACACCTCCAAGACCAAGGAGCTGATTATCGACTTCAGGAGGTCACAGAATGGGGAATACGCCCCAATCTCCATCTACGGAGACAGTGTGGAGAGAGTGTCCAGCTTCAAGTTTCTGGGCACTCACATCTTCAGAGGACCTCACATGGTCCACCAACACCGCTGGTCAAAAAGGCACAGCAACGACTGTTCTTCCTAAAAACATTGAAACGAACTGGTCTGCCCCAACAGCTGCTGACGACCTTCTACCGCTGTACCACAGAGAGCATACTAACGTATGGCATCTGTGTGGTATCTCAGCTGCACGGAGGCGGAGAGGAGAGCTCTTCAGCGCGTTGTCCACAGAGCGCAACAGATTATTGGGACACCGCTACCAGCCTTGGAGGGCATCTACCAAACACGGTGCCTCAGGAAGGCCGTCAGCATCCATAAAGACTCCTCTCACCCTTGTAATGGACTGTTCGAACTACTCCATTCCGGCAAATGTTACAAGGCCTTCTATGCCCGCACCACCAGACTCAGGAACAGCTTCATTCCCAGAGCTATAGCGGCTCTGAATTGGCCCTGCTGAGTACCCCCCCACCCCCATGGACTGTCTCCCCCAGCCTCGCACTTTAGTCTGTCTTGATTTTACTGGTCTAATGTTCATTTTTACAAACCTTGTTCTCAGGGTATTTAAACCTAAATTTTATTTGTCAATTAAGTTATGACATCGGATGGAAGTTGCAAACCAAATCTTGTTGCACTTATGTGTAATGACAATAAAATATATTATTATTATTATTGTTTCTGAGAAGGGAATAGGGAAACCTGAAGTCCATTCTCCTTGGCCACTGTCATTGATCTAGTTACAAAGGAACATTACTGGTGACGGGGCCCTAGTGAGACCGCACCTGGAGTATTATGTGCAGTTTTGGTCTCCAAATTTGAGGAAGGACATTCTTGCTATTGAGGGAGCGTAGGTTCACAAGGTTAATTCACGGGATGGTGGGACTGTCATATGTTCATAGAATGGAGCAGCTGGGCTTGTATACACTGGGATTTAGGATGAGATGGCATGGGATCTTATTGAAACATATAACATTCTAAGGGATTGGACACGCCAGAGGCAGGAAACATGTTCCCAATGTTGGGGGAGTCCAGAACCAGGAGCCACAGTTTAAGAATAAGGGGTAGGCCATTTAGAACGGAGATGAGGAAACACTATTTCACCCAGAGAATTGCGAATCTGTAGAATTCTCAAAAGGCAGAGGAGGCCAATTCTCTGCATGCTTTCAAGAGAGAGTTAGTTAGAGCTCTTAAAGATAGCGGAGTCAAGGGATATGGGGAGAAGGTAGGAACGGGGTACTGATTTTGGATGATCAGCCATGATCACAATGAATGGCGGTGCTGGCTCGAAGGGCCCATTGGCCTAACCCTGCATCTATTGTCTATTGTCTATTGTCTAATGTGACTCTGTAACCCAAGTCTTTAGTCTACATGCACCAAATCACTTGCCCAGAGTGGGGGAATTGAGGACCAGAGGACATAAGTTCAAGTGGAAGGGGAAAAGATTTAACAGGAATCAGAGGGGTTACTTTTTTTACACAAAGGATGGTGAGTGTATGGAACGAGCTGCCAGAGGAGGTAGTTGAGGCTGGGCCTATCCCAACGTTTAAGAAACAGTTAGACAGGTACATGGATAAGACAAGTTTGGAGGGATATGGGCCAAACGCAGGCAACTGGGACATGTTGGCTGGAGTGGGCGAGTTGGGCAGAAGGACTTCTTTCCACACTGTATCACTCTATGACATGTTTTATGATAGAAAGTACACTATACACTGTGAACTAGTTAATTGTAATCATGCATTGTCTTTCCACTGAGTGGTTAGCACGCAACAAAAGCTTTTCACTGTACCTAGATACATGCAACAATAAACGAAACTGAACTTAAAGTACCCCACAGTGTAAATAATGGGAAGGTAAGGAATGGAATAACTTTGTGCTGCTGCAGCACAGATTAGTTAGACTGAGGCATAGATGTTCATCCAGGGTACTTAATATTTTCCAGCATCTGCACTTCCTTCTTAAATACTTAATATTGAAGATTGTTTTAATGTCCTTACCTAGACAAGCACACAGCCAAAGAACTATCTGCCCAACTGTTTGCAAATGGAAAATGGATAAATATTTGAAAGAGATAAAACAAAATGCAATGATATGGGAAGAGGTTTTCAGCACAGAATTGTTCTAATGTTTGGGCTGGACATCTTCTATGATTAATACTAATCGTGATATGAATAGAGGATTTGCTTCATAACGTTTTTAAATGTATTTTAAATGTAAAATATTCCAATCCAAACTCTAACCATGGGAGAAATAAAATGATTCCTTATATCCCCTCTAAACTTATTATTTTTCTTAGGAAATAGTCATAGAGTGATACAGTGTGGAAACGGGCTCTTCGGCCCAACTTGCCCACACCGGCCAACATGGCACAGTTACACTGGTCCCACCTGCCTGCGCTTGGTCCATATTCCTCCAAACTTGTCCTATCCATGTACCTGTCCAACTGTTTCTTAAACATTGGAATAGTCCCAGCCTCAACTACCTCCTCTGGCAGCATGTTCCATACACCTACCATACACCTTGTATGTTCCATACACCTTGTGTGAAAAAGTTACCCCTCAGATTCCTATTAAATCTTTTCCCCTTCACCTTGAACCAATGTTCTCTGGGCCTCGATTCCCCTAATCCGGGAAGAGATTCTGTGCAACCCCCCGATCTATTCCTCTCATGATTTTATACACTTCTATAAGATCACCCCATCATCCCGCTGCGCTCCAATGAATAGAGACCCAGCCTACTCAACCTCTACCTACAGCTCACACCCTCTAGTCCTGGCAACCTCTTTGTAAATCTTCTCTGAACCCTTTGAAGCTTGACAATATTGGCACGGTGGCGCAGCAATAGACTTGCTGCCTTGCAGCACTTGCAGCGTCGGTGACCCGGGTTCGATCCCGACTACGGGTGCTGTCTGTACGGAGTTTGTATGTTCTCCCCGTAACCCCATGGGTTTTCTCCGAGATCTTCGGTTTCCTCCCACACTCCAAAGATGTACAGGTATGTAGGTTAATTGGCTTGATGTATGTGTAAATTGTAAAAGTAGGATAGTGTTAATATGAGGGGATCGCTGGTTGGTGCGGACTCGGTGGGCCGAAGGGCCTGTTTCGGCAATGTTTCTCTAAACTAAAATAAACATGGTGCCATTTGGCATATGCCATTTGGTTACAGACACCTCTGCTGTGGGAAAAAATTACTACTGTCTATGTCTCTTGCAGAGGCACAGTGATGTAATGGTAAAGTTGCTGTCTCACAGCGCCAGAGACCCGGGTTCGATCCTGACTACGGGTGCTGTCTATATGGAGTCTGTACGTTCTCCCTGTGACGTGTAAAAATTATGAAAATTGATATTGTGATCTATTTGTAATACTTTGCTCCAAGTACAATGCCTCCACAGAGTCTAGCTGGGATTATATTATATTATATGAAGATTAAATGTGCCCACATTCATTTTCTTACTATTGTTCAAAAGAAGGATTTAATCTATGCCAACATGTGGCTAATTGCCTTGCTGAAAATACTTTGAAGAGAGAAATTTGAGACAAAAACATTACAAAGTTGAAAGATTGCATTATTCACAAGCTCCCATATATTATTACTACTTTTGCTTTGCTGAGAGTTTAAATGCCACAGAGTCATGGAATCCTACAATATAGAAACAAAATCTGTTGTACATAAAGTCATAAGATCATAGGTGGAAGGAGCAGAATTAGGCCATTCGGCCCATCATGTCTACTCCGCCATTCAATCATGGCTGATCTTTCTCTCCCGCCTAACCCCATTCTCCTGCCTACTCCCCATAACCCCTGACACCCATACTAATCAAGAATCTTTCTACAGGTATCTCTGCCTTAAAAATATCCATTGATTCGGCCTTCACAGCCTCCTATGGTAAATAATTCCACAGATTCACCATCCTATCCATGTTGACCATTATTGTTCAGTTTTAAGTTTAGGTTTAGGTTTATTAATGTCTGTGTACTGAGGTGTACAGTGAAAAGTTGTGTTTTGCATATTTTCCATTCAAATAATGCAAATCAATACAATCAAGCCAAACTCAAGTGCAATAGATAGTGTAAATGAAAAGATACAGAATGACAATGACAAATGACAAATTCCAATGTCCACAAAGTCCAAAGTTCCATCTCGCCCAATGTCGCAATATGACCATCAACACTAATCCCATTGACCAGCAGTTAGTCTGTGGCCTCTATGCCTTGGAGATTCAAGTGCTTATCTAAATTCTACTCTGTAGCAAACTCTTTGTTACATCCCTTCTAAACCTATTTTTACTCTTTATCTTAAACCTCTGCCATCTGGTTCCAGGCATCTCTGCTAGCGGGAAAAAATGTTTACCACCGTCTCTTCCCCTCATCATTTTCTGCACTTTTGTCAATCCCACCTTATCCAGTCTCCCCTCATAACTGAGACACACCATCCCAAATAACATCCTTATGAATCTCCATTTCACTATCTCCACTGCAATTGTGTTTTCCCAACACTATAATATTCAAAACTTCAGACAATGTTCCAGATGCGGTCTTACCAATGTTTTATAAAGCTTGACAATATTGCTGTTCCAGGTGTCAGCTTCTCTACATCAGCGAGACCAAGTGCAAGTTCGGCGATTGTTTTGCTCAACACCTACGCGCAGATCGTCTTAACAAAGCTGACCTCCCGGTGGCCCAGCACTTCAACTCCCCCTCTCATTCCCAATCTGACCTTTCTGTCCTGGCCTCCTCCATTGTCAGAGTGAGGCCCAGTGCAAATTGGAGGAACAGCACTTCATATTTGGCTTGGGTAGTTTACATTCCAGCGGTATGAACATTGACTTCTCTAAACAGGTGGTCTTTGCTTTCTCTATCCATCCCCTCCCCCTTCCCAGTTCTCCCACTAGTCTTACTGTCTCCGGCTACATTCTTGTTTTTGTCCCGCCCCCTCCCTTGATATCAGTCTGAAGAAGGGTCTCGACCCAAAAGAGCGAAACATCGCCAATTTCTTCTCTCCATAGATGCTGCCGCACCTGCTGAGTTACTCCAGCATTTTGTGTCTGTTTATTTGTTTTTGCTTCACAATGCAGCAGAAATACAAAGGCATTGGCATTTAAGTTGGGACATTGATGCTTGAAGGTCTAGCAAGACAATGATCCATTGTGAGGAAAATGGACAATGTAGTTCTGTAAATGCAGCAGTGATGATTGTAATTAGGGCATGGTAAGCTCAAACTGGATATTCAATATTCAGGAGGGATAGACAAAAAGGAAAAGGAGGTGGGGTAGTGTTGCTGGTGAGAGAGGAGATTAATGCAATAGAAAGGAAGGACATTAGCTTGGAGGATGTGAAATCGATATGGGTAGAGCTGCAAAACTCTAAGGGGCAGAAAATGCTAGTGGGAGTTGTGTACAGGCCACCTAACAGTAGTAGTGGAGTTGGGGATGGCATCAAACAGGAAATTAGAAATGCGTGCAAGAAGGGTAAAACAGTTATAATGGGTGACTTCAATCTACATATAAATTGGGTGAATCAAATGGGCTGGGGTGCTGAGGAAGTGGAATTTCTTGGAATGTATGCAGGATAGTTTTCTAAACCAACATGTAGAGGAACCAACGAGAGAGCAGGCTATTCTAGACTGGGTATTGAGTAATGTGGAAGGGTTAGTTAGCAGTCTTGTTGTGCGTGGCCCTTGGGCAAGAGTAATCATAATATGGTTGAGTTCTTCATTAGGATGGAGAGTGACATAATTAAGTCAGAAACAAGGGTTCTGAACTTAAACAAAGGTAACTTTGAAGGCATGAGACGTGAATTGGCCAAGATAAACTGGCAAGTGATTCTTAAAGGGTTGACAGTGGATGTGCAATTGAAGGTATTTAAAGACTGCATGGATGAACTACAACAATTGTTCATCCCAGTTTGGCAAAAGAATAAATCACGGAAGATAGTGCATCCGTGGATAACAAGGGAAGTCGTGGATAGTATCAAAACAAAAGATGAAGCATACAAATTAGCCAGAAAAAGCAGCGTACCAGAGGACTGGGAGAAATTCAGAGTCCAGCAGAGGAGGACAAAGGGCTTAATTAGGAAAGGGAAAATAGATTATGAAAGAAAACTGGCAGGGAACATAAAAACTGACTGCAAACATTTTTATAGATATGTGAAGAGAAAGAGATTAGTTAAAACAAATGTAGGTCCCTTGCAGCCAGAAACAGGTGAATTGATCATGGGGAACAAGGACATGGCAGACGAATTGAATAACTACTTTGGTTCTGTCTTCACTAAGGAAGACATAAATAATCTGCCAGAAATAGCACGGGACCGGGGGTCAAATAAAATGGAGGAACTGAGTGAAATCCAGGTTAGCCGGGAAGTGGTGTTGGGTAAATTGAATGGATTAAAGGCCGATAAATCCCCAGGGCCAGCTAGTCTGCATCCCAGACTACTCAAGGAAGTAGCCACAGAAATAGTGGATGCATTAGTGATAATTTTTCAAAACTCCTTAGATTCTGGAGTAGTTCCTGAGGATTGGAGGGTAGCTAATGTAATGCCACTTTTTTAAAAAAAGGAGGGAGAGAGAAAATGGGGCATTACAGACCAGTTAGTTTAACATCGGTAGTGGGGAAACAGCTAGAGTGAGTTATTAAAGATGGGATAGCAGCACATTTGGAAAGTGGTGAAATCATTGGACAAAGTCAGCATGGATTTACGAAGGTAAATCGTGTCTGACAAATCTTAGAGAATTTTTCGAGGATGTAACTAGTAAAGTGGATAAGGGAGAACCAGTGGATGTGTTATATCTAGACTTTCAGAAGGCTTTTGACAAGGTCCCACATAAGAGATTAGTATACAAACTTAAAGCACAAGGTTTTGGGGGTTCAGTATTGATGTGGATAGAGAACTGGCTGGCAGACAGGAAGCAAAGGGTAGGAGTAAACGAGTCCTTTTCAGAATGGCAGGCAGTGACTAGTGGGGTACCGCAAGGCTCAGTGCTGGGACCCCAGCTATTTACAATATATATTAATGATTTGGACAAGGGAATTGAATGCAACATCTCCAAGTTTGCAGATTACACTAAGCTGGGGGGTAGTGTTAGGTGTGCGGAGGATGCTAGGAGGCTGCAAGGTGACTTGGATAGGCTGGGTGAGTGGGCAAATGCATGGCAGATGCAGTATAATGTGGATAAATGTGAGGTTATCCACTTTGCTGGCAAAAACAGGAGGGTAGACTATTATCTGAATGGTGGCAGGTTAGGAAAAGGGGAGATGCAATGAGACCTGGGTGTCATGGTACACCAATCATTGAAAGGCATGCAGGTGCAGCAGGCAGTGAAGAAAGCAAATGGTATGGTAGCATTCATAGCGAAAGGATTTGAGTATAGGAGCAGTGAGGTTTTACTGTAGTTGTACAGGGTTTTGGTGAGACCACACCTGGAGTATTGCGTACAGTTTTGGTCTCCAAATCTGAGGAAAGACATTCTTTCTATAGACGGGGTACTGAGAAGGTTCACCAGTCTGATTCCTGGGATGTCAGGACTTTCATATGAGGAAAGACTGGATAGACTCGGCTTGCACTCGCTAGAATTTAGAAGACTGAGGGGGGATCTTATAGAAACGTACAAAATTCTTAAGGGGTTGGACAAGCTAGATGCAGGATCCCGATGTTGTGGAGGTCCAGAACCAGGGGTCACAGTCTAAGGATAAGGGGGAATTCCTTTAGGACCGAGATGAGGAAAACATTTTTCACACAGAGAGTGGTGAGTCTCTGGAATTCTCTGCCACAGAAGGTATTTGAGGCCAGTTCATTGGCTATATTTAAGAGGGAGTTAGATGTGGCCCTTGTGGCTAAAGGGATCAGGGGGTATGGAGAGAAGGCAGGTATGATCATATTGAATGCCATGATCATATTGAATGGCGGTGCAGGCTTGAAGGGCCGAATGGCCTACTCCTGCACCTATTTTCTATGTTTCTAAACACTAGGAGAGCATTTAGCCATTCACACTTTGCATGGAACATGTGGCAAAATAGGGCAGCATGGTGGCACAGCGGTAGAGTTGCTGCCTTACAGCGCTTACAGTGCCTGAGACCCAGGTTCGATCCCGACTAAGGGTGCTGTCTGTACGGAGTTTGTATGTTCTCCCCGTGACCTGTATGGGGCTTTTCCAAGATCTTCAGTTTCTCCCGAAACTCCAAAGACGTACAGGTTTGTAGTTTAATTGGCTTGGTATAAATGTAAAGTGTCCCTAGTGTGTTTAGGATTAGTGTGCGTAGGTTAGTGGTAATGTGTGGGGATCGCTGGTCGGTGTGGACTCGGTGGGCCGAAGGGCCTGTTTCCATGCTGTATCTCTAAACTAAACTAAAACTAAGACAACTAACAGTAGAAACAAAGAACTGCAGACGCTGGTTTATACCAAGGATAGGCACAATGTGCTGGAGTAACTCAGCAGGTAAGGCAGCATCTCCGAAGAAAAAGGAGATGCTGCCTGACCCGCTGAGTTACTCCAGCACTTTCTGTGCACGAGTGGCAAATAACTTAGTCTTCAGGAAAGGATGTGATCCAAAGAACCATGGCAATCAATGAGATAAGGAAGGTATATTGTTGCCGCTGGAAAGCTTGGAGACATGAGACAATCGTGACTGCTCTGCAAACTAGGCCAGATCATAAGTGATGAAATAGTGAAAACTTGGAAGAAATAATTCAATAAGAAGCTTTCAGAGATTTATGAGAGCTACAAGTTTGGCATGAGGCTGTTAGTCAGGCTACAGACACTGACTATAAAGTACAAAGTCTAGACATTTTTTAGATCAGATTTTCAGAATTTTTATTTTAAAATTGGTTTGTTTTCTCTGGAGCATCAGAGGCTGGTGGAAGACGCAATCGAAGTTAATAAAATTATAAGAAGCATAGATAGAGGAGACAGTCAGAATGTTTTTTTCCAGGATGTAACTATCAAAGACACAGCCATAGCTTTAAGGTGAGAGGGGAAAAGTGTAAAGGAGAAGTGGAGGGCAAGTTTGTTTACACTGAGAGCAGTAGATACCTGGAATATGCTGTCAGGGGTGGTGATGGAGGCAGATAAGGCAGTGGCATTTCAGAAGCTTTTTGATAGGCACATGGATACGAAGCAGGGCTGCCAACATTGGGTGAGAGTTGAGAGTGAGAAATTGCGAGGGAGTGCAACAACCAAGGAGGGGGAGGGTGAGGGAGGGTGGTGTGTCCCCCTCCCACAGTAGGCAGCTTTTGCATTTTTCAGCTTGAAATTGTGCAATCTGATGCATACTGTAGTGAGTTTTTTAACTTACACTTGAATGCAACATTTATGCTTTAAATTGGATTAGGTATGAATAAGGTTAGGCTAAATTACATTCCTAATTTAATTCCACTGTTGAGCCAGGCTCTACTCAACAGGTGCAGCACATGGGAAACAGTGAGACAGGTACAGGTTTAGAGGAATACTAGACTAAGTGGGACCCGTTGGGTCCCATGTTCACACGGGAGGGCTGATCTCCGACACAATATTCCACCTCTCCACCAATTCCAATATTGGTGGCCAGTAGGGGGGCTTTCTGGAGCGCTGGTATGGGTTCGTGGGGTGGCAGCTCAATCCCTCAAACCTGATTTGCTGGCAGCTCACTCATGGCTGGTGGGCTGGCAGTTGACACATGGCTATTCCTTGAAATTCCATTTCAAGCACGGTGCAAGGCCACCAAATTCAAATCCATTTTCCTACCATTTCAAGAAGGGTGCAAGGCCACCAAATTCAGTTCAGTTTCATACCACTTCAAGCAGGGTAGCAAGGCCGACAAATTCAAGTGCAGTTTCATTCCACTTCAAGCAGGGTGCAAGGCCACCAAATTTAAGTGCAGTTTCATACCATTTCAAGCAGGGTGCGAGGCCACCAAAATCAAATGCAGCTTCATACCATTTCATGCAGGGTGCAACACCACCATATTCAAATGCAGTTTCATACCATTTCATGCAGATTGCAAGGCCACCACATTCAAATGCAGTTTCATATCTTTTCAAGCAGGGTGAAACCACTATAAAACCACCATAAAACCACACAAAACACCAAACTCACAGTTCAGTAGACACTCAGTGTGTTCAGTTGATTCACAGCTCAGACCGAGTCTTGACCTCTCCCTCCCCCATCATGCAGAGACTGAGCCACACCCACACTTCCGGGTTTTATATCCCCTCCCCCTCCCACCGGAAAAGGTGTGGCCTTCATGACGTGATTGACAGGAGAGAGATTCTCAACAATTTTTAAACAGTAATAACACTTTTATTTTTCATTGATGGAAGAATCCTCTGCACCTGCTGAGCGAAGGGGGACTGAGTAAGATGGCCAAAAATCACAGCCGTGTGGTAGTGTTTTATCTAAAATCAATATACAGTGCAAACAGGAAGTTATCCAAAGCAGCCAAACCACCATTTGCAGTAAGTAGTGCCTTTTAACTTCAACCCAAAGCAGCCAAACCACCATTTGCAGTTAGTGCCTTTTAACTAACCCAAAGCAACCAAACCATCATTTGCAGTAAGTAGTGCCTTTTACCTTCAGCCCAAAGCAGCCAAACCACCATTTGCAGTAAGTAGTGCCTTTTAACTTCAACCCAAAGCAGCCAAACCATCCTTTGCAGTCAGTAGTGCCTTTTAACTTCAGCCAAAAGCACCCAAGCCACCATTTGCAGTAGTGCCTAACTTCAACCCAAATCCCTCAAACAAACAAAAGGCAGTGCCTTTTTACTTCAAACCAACCATATTTTCATTTTCAAACCACATTAAGGGCACTCACAGTTAAGTAGACATGTGTTTGGTGCTATTCCGAGCTCAGAGAGACGTGACCCTCTGGCTCCCTCCGTCCTGCAGAGACTGTGAGGCACACCACTTCCTGGTTTTATAGTCCCTCCCCCTCCCTCCAGCAGGTGCAGCAGAGAGAATGGCGTTTTTTAAGACATTAATATCTCTCTGATTTTTCATCAATGGGAAAAATCCTCTGGTCCAGGAAGGCTCAGGGGCCCTCTGAGCGAGCTGGCCAAAAATGACGGCCGTAGGTGGTGGCGTTCTCTCGGAAATCACAGCACAGCGAGCCCAAAGCGGTTCAGATCAGACTTTTAGTAATATAGATGGGCCAAATGCAGGCAGGTGGAACTAGTGTAGATGGGACATGTTGGCCGGTATGGGCAAGTTGGGCTGAAGTGCCTGTTTCCACTCTAAAACTCTATGACTCTATGACATACAAACATGCTAACCAAAAAGAAAGAGAAGATGAAAGTTAAGGTATCCACAAAAGGAAACACATTTCTGGAGTAACTTAGCGGGTCAGGCAGCACTCTGTCTAACTGCACTGGTGACTTTACCTTGGAGTTAAGGCAGGACTAAAAGATGTACAGCAACTAGAAACCAGGAACTGCAGATGATATTTTATAAGAAAGCACACAAATCTCTGGAGTAACTCAGTGGGTCAGGCAGTATCCCTGGAGAACATGGATAGGTGACATTCCAGGTGTGGACCCTTCTTCAACCTGATGAAGGGTCGTGACCTGCGACTTGACATATCCATGTTCTCCAGGGACGCTGCCTGACCCACTGAGTTACTCCAGAGCTTTGTGTGCTTTAAGATAAGACTTTTGGCCAGAGCAGAGTGAAAAGAACAACGAGAGAGGCTGGGTGTTGAAGATGAGACACCCCATACACTAGCACTATACTACACACTGGGCACAATGTACAATTTTTACCAAAGCCAATTAACCTACAAACCTGCATGTCTTTGGAGTGTGGGAGAAAACCCACATAGTCACAGGGAGAACGTACATACTCCGTACAGACAGCATCCATAGTCAGGATGGAACCCGGGTCTCTGACGCTGCACCACAGTGGTGCCCCGTTTTTTTTTTTCTTTCTTCTTTTTAGGAGAGGGGGAGTGTATTTCTCTGTGTTCTATGTTCCATCAGGACAACAGCAATACTAAATGCAACACACATAGCCTCTGATGCTGCTTAAGCCTGGTATTAATGCAACAATTACTGAAGCTACATCGTTTAAGGCAGCATTTACAACACCAAATAAGTTCCGCTGCTGCTTCACTTCTTCTCGGAATTCATAAACTGAAAAAAAGATTCATTCCATCTGGTCCACATACTCACAGAGAAAATACTGGCTACACTTTGGCTCAATATTTACTCGTGGTATGTGACATCCTCCAGCACTGTAAGAAGTAATTCTTGAAAAATGTAACCACTGGACTAATGACAAAGTTTCTTTTGATGCACTGGAGCTGATCTCTGAATTTGTCAAGGTTAATGTCCATCTCAATCTGAGCAAACTTCCACTGAATTCCGCGCAAAGTTTGCATAAGTTATGGCTGCAAAAATAGAGAATTGAAAATGTATAAACAAGGAACTGATTAATACACAAAAGAACAGAGATTCTGGAGTGTCTCAGCCCTGTTGAGCCCAGACGAGGTTATGAATTACATTTCCACTGCACACAAAAATTTGCATGGTCCTTATGTATCGCCACACGTAATGTGGCCGGTGATATCAGGAATATATTTACATCTTACTTTTCTCGTGGAATGGAAGTAAAACCGTTTAAGTTGCAAGCTGTAAATCAGCATCCTCATCACGTTCCTGTAGAAGGTCAAGCTTATGCATATTAATAGTGTGAGATGGGCATAAGACAATCAAATTGCTCGTTCTTTACGGGAAACCTGCTGACAGAAAGCTATTTGCATTTGTGAGTGTGGAGAAGATCTGGAAGCCTTCGGCAAATTGAATTGTTTGTGACTTTCTTTATTTTTTATTATTCATTTTTTTGAGCGTGAGAAATTCAGTGATCAGCATGAGAGCGTGGGAATTGTGCGAAATGCGTGAGTCTCTCGCTCAATGCGTGAGAATTGGCAGCCCTTATATGAAGTGAATGGAGGGACATTGGTGATATGCAGGCAGAGGAGATTAGTTTAACTTGGCATCGTGTTTGGCACGGACATTGTGGGCCAAAGGGCCTGTTCCTCTGCTGTACAGTTTGATGTTCTATATTCTGCAAGATTCAACTCATGAGAGTGAAATATCCAGTCAACTTCTGTTCGTATGACACTGGAGTAATTCAAGAGGACTGTGGGTTCTGAACTGGAATCAAAAGCTGAGTGTGATAGAAATAGCTCTTCTCTCCAGGCAGCTGAGCTGGGACTAAGCAGCAGGGAAGTGATAATCAAGAGAGAGCAGCTGGTGATCCTTTGAAATACAATTTTAAAAAGGCACCTCAGGACCTGTACTGCCTTTGTAAAAGAGAGGAAATGATGTCTCTTGGCTACTAGGCCAGAAAATAGGACTGGTTTTGCAATGATAGAATTTGATCCTAATTGGAATATAAACTGCGGAATATACCAATTGGAATATTCCCAATTCTTTATTTTAGAGATAAAGTGCGAAAACAGGCCATTCGGGCCACTAAATCCACACAGACCAGCGTTCATCCTGGAGACTAACATTATCCTACACACTAGGGAAAATTTTACAATTTTACAATTTTACTGAAACAAGTAAACTACAAACCTGGACATCTTTGGAATATGGAAGGAAACCTGAGCACCCAGAGAAAACCCACTCTGTCACATGGAGAACGTATAAACTACGTACAGACTGTACCCGTAGTCAGGATCTAATCCGGGTCTCTGGCGTTGTAAGGCAGCAACTCTACCGCTGTGCCACCCTAAAACATTTTTAGTTAAGAGATACAGGTCCTTCGGCCCACCAAATCTGTGCAGTCCAGCGATCACTCCCTCCACTAACACCATCCTGCACACTAGGGACAATTTTGCAATTTTTACCAAAGCCAGTTACACATCTATACATCTTTGGAATGTGGGAGGAAACCGGAGCTCCTGGAGAACAGTTATGTGGTAACAGGGAGAACGTAAAAAAACTCTGTACAGACAGCACCTATAGTCAGGATCGAACCCAAGTCTCTGGCGCTGTGAGGCAGCAACTGTACCGCTGCACCACCCTGCTGGCCCCTGGATTCTGGATTTTAGAATTACGTCCTGGAATTTGGCAATATGAAAGAGCTACCACAAATATGTTAGAGGTGCACACATTTTATTTTATGTCTGCCTTACCCTATTTCACAAAAGGTACACAGATGAAAATCACACCCATGATCATTTTCAGATTTAATGGGATAAAATTCTTGCAGTTAAACTTGTGCCTCATATTTACTTCCATTAAATCTGTGCAGAATGTGCCAGCACAGCTGGATAATTAGGCATAAACAGATGATGTGCATTGCAGTAGAGCGCACATCTGGGAAAAGACTTCCCTCAGTGACTTGAAAAGTCATCCAAAGAGTAACTGAACCATAATGTACAAGACATTGCCCAGCTTGAGTCTGTGAAGAGTTGGAGAATCTCTGCCAGAGCCAGCATATGGTACCATTCGTCTCATTGTACTCCATTTCCAACTTCACTCTGTTATTCAATAACAAATAGTTGGAGGGTGTACCGAGTTGAAAGAAACAGTTGTAACAGCACAAAAAAATTACGGTTTACCAATCTTGTAAATGCATTGGGCTATTTGTGCCCTACCTCCTGATTCTGTGAATCCCCTTGGCCAGGGGTCGGCAAACTTGTTCTGCATAGGGGCCAGGCTGCATATCTGTGAGCGGATGGCAGGTCACATTGATCACGTGAACACGTGGATCCCGCCCCCATCCCACCCCGGATGGCAGGCATCAAATCACGTGTTCACATAGAGCCCGCCCATTCGAGGAGGCCACCTGAGCACTGGCCAAAGATCATAGATTATTGCCTTGGTTCTGTCCTGACGATGGTGGCTCAAATACTCATACTCAGGCGTCCCCAGCCTATTGACAACCCCGATCCCAACAGTGAAGCCCAGACACAGAAGGTGCGTGGTCGTGCCGGTTGCTTTGAGCAGGATGCGGTACAGACAGAACACGGCGCGCGGCGGCTCCACCATTGTGGCCGCCAGCGCAGGCCTCCTTGCGTCCTTGCGTCACCATGCCTGGGCGCCGCGACCTCCGTCCCGGGAGGTACCGGGGATGAAGGAAGTCTGCGGGCCAGACGATTACGGAAAGAAAATACACCTGCGGGCCGGATGATTTTGAGTTACGGGCCGCAGGTTGCCATGCATTATCTGGGCATTGGTGGCAACAGGATGTGGAGCGGGTCCAGAGGATGATTATAAGAATGATCCCAGGAATGAATGGGTTAATATATGATGAGCATTTGACAACACCGCGCTGGAGTTTAGAAGAATGAGGGTGGACCTCATTGAAACGTACCGAATAGTGAAAGGCTTGGATAGAGTGGATGTGGAGAGGATGTTTCTACTAGTGGGAGGGTCCAGGACTAGAGGTCATATCCTCAGAATTAGGAGACGTTCCTTCAGGAAGGAGATGAGTGGGAATTTCTTTGGTCAGAGGGTGGTGAATCTGTGGAATTATTTGCCACAGACGGCTGTGGAGGCCAAGTCAGTTGATATTTTTAAGGCAGAGATAGATAGATTCTTAATTAGTACGGGTGTCATGGGGTTATGGGGAAAAGGATGGAGAATGGGGTTAGGAGAGAGAGATAGGTCAGCCATGATTGAATGGCAGAGTAGCTTGATGGGTCGAATGGCCTAATTCTGTTCCTATCGCTTATGACCTTATAACAAGATTAATAACAGCAAATATTCCCATACCAGCCAAATAAGGTACCACTGAATAAAGTAGAAAACTGAGTGACCAAGGAAAGATCATTGATAATATAGAAAAGGTGAGAGAATACATTGTGAATTCATACAGGTTAAAAAATGGCTATTATAATTATTGAAGGATAGAAAATCATGTTGGAATCTTATATATAATCCACCAAGGAGGAGAAAGCTGTTATTGAAAATCTTCCATCATTCTCATTGAGGAATAATTGCCTTCAGAAATGAGAAAATTAGTTGGGACCTTTTACAAACAACTATCTAAAACTTCTGCTTGTTTTAAAAAAAATTAAAATGAGCATAAAAGTCATTTCATTTCAGACATCATGCAGGTTTCCTTTGAAATACCACACACTGGGAAATTGGATCAGGTACTTCCGGGCACAGTTCACCCTGCTCAGATGACATCTTAATTGTGCACAGTGCTCATAGATCATAAGTTCATAGGTTCTCCGAGCAGAATGAGGCCATTCAGCCCGTCATGTCTACTCCGCCATTTCTACTCCGCCACTCCGCCATGGCTATTCTATCTTTCCCTCTCTAAAACCCATTCTCCTGCCTTCGTCCCATAACCCCTGACACTCTTACTAATCAAGAACCTGTCAATCTCCACCTTAAAAATGCCCATTGACTTGGCCTCCACAGCCTCCTGTGGCAATGAATCCCACATCACGGTAAAAACCGTTACAAAAATGTGCAATGTCAATGAATGTTTCACCCACTGTCAAACAAGGAGCAAGTCCTGAGCCACATTCCTCTTTGTGCGTGTATAACAGTCTCGCCACAAAGACTTTGATGTTCTGCCCTCCATTTGCGCCTGTGTGACTGATGACTGATCTGCCTCAGCAGCAGATCAGTTCTATGTGTTCATGAGCTTGCAGAAACATTCAGCTGCAGCGACAACTGTTTCTGACCTGCGCCTGTACGATGTGAGCTTGTTTGGAGTCACAGCATTTGGGAATGCAGTTTGGGCACGGGGGTTAAGGAGTGTGGGGTGGGGACAGACACATGGTAGACATATGCAACTTCCCACCATATTCACTAGCTTTCCATCACTTCTATGGCAGCCTTTTGCCATTGTGCTAAGGTTGCCATGTAAAATGTACTGCCTCACTATCTCTGGTCAAAAAGGTGAGAGCAGCTCAGCAGCTGTTAGCTCTGCATATGGCTGCCATTGTGAAGCATTCTTGTGGAAACTTTAGAAACTTCAGAGATACAGTGCAGAAACAGTCCCTTCGGCCCACCTAGTCTGCGCCAACCAACGATCACCTCGTACACAAGCACGATCCGACACTTTGGGGACAATTTACAATTTTACCGAAGCCAGTTAACTGACAAAAGACTCAAAGAAGACCAATGGGGTCACAGGGAGAAAGTAAAAAAACGCCATTTAGACAGCACCCTGGCATTGTGAGGCAGCATCTCTACCACTGCGCCACTGTGCCACCCTAACAGGTGGCCAATAGACTTAAAGAAGGAAAAATATGCAAACCACACAAATAATCTTTTAAAGGTAATTGTCACCATTTTTTAAAGTAATTGAAACATCACCTATCCATGTCCTCCAGAGATGCTACCTGATTTGTAGCACTTTGTAAACTAAGCAGCTGAAGGTTTTTCTCTTTGTGACTTTTTTTGTGGTTCCTCTGAATAAATGTTTGGGTAAATGCATCTTTTGCTCATCACTCCAAAAATGGTGAAACTAAATTTCAACGCTAACATCCCTCAATATCACCTATGGACATACGAGCAAAATAAACTCGAGATGATGTCAAGTTATGAAATTATTATACTCCAGATGAGTTAAGTTCAGATTTCTATTGCTGAATCAGCTTTAAATCCAATCAGTTCATTTGTCACCTTTGGCTTGTTTTAGAAGTTGAGATGTCTTCTTTTCGTGTCCATCTTGTTACAAATGTTGACACCGCTGTCATTGTCCGTCCTGAAAAGGACGCAAGCTACTGGCGACAATCAGTGGAAGCCATCACTTGTCGCAAAAGACGATGGTGGTAGCAGAATTAGCTCAGGATACTTCCAGTTTCCAGCCCCGCGACGCGACGTTGAGATGTAAAAACATATGACATAACTTCCCAAACTTTGAGGACTCTTGAGCATTTGACGGCTCTGGGCCTGTGCTCGCTGGAGTTGAGAAAGATGGGGGGAGGGGGACCTCACTGAAACTTACTGAATAGTGAAAGACCTTGATAGTGTGGATGTGGAGAGAATGTTTCCACTAGTGGCAAAGTTTAGGACCAGAGGGCACAGCCTTAAAAGAAAAAGACGCACCTTTTGAAAGGAGATGAGAAGGAAATACTTAAGTCAGGCGATGGCGAATCTGCCAAATTAATTTCCACAGACTGCTGTGGATGCCAAGTCGCAGGGTATTTTTAAAGTGGAGATTGAGAGGTTCTTGATTAATACAGGTGTCGAAGGACATGAGGAGAAGGCAGGAGAATGGGGTTGAGCGGGAAAATTAGATCAGCCATGGCCAGTAGACACAATGGGCTGAATGGCCGAATTTTGCTCCTACGGCTTTTGAACTTATGACTGGCTTCACATATTTATGAAGTTGCCTCTTTATATTCCTCCAATAACATCTTATGGTATACGGTTTATACTGTTACTTCCAAACCCAATGCTGGATGTCTCTTAAATTGTTCCTAAGAACACTGATAACTGTGTCATAAAATAGTATTTTCCCCACCACACTGGCATCAATCACAAGTGCATGCATTAACACTTTTGTGAAATATTGAGATAACATTCACTATCCTCCAAAGACCACCTGCTTTGAAAGTAGCCCTTTGACAAATTATCAGGTGACCTGGGTTATACCAGCATAATTTCAGATCCCGTTAGCTGTGTTTGGCACCTTAGGGGACAAAAGGGCTCCCATTGAGCAGAGGAATTGCTTCTTGCCCCAGCATAGAATTACCCTGGCCTAAGTCCTGAGAATAACCGCGAGAGAAAATAAAAGCAAATTCACTTGCACAAAAGCACTTCTGTGGAGCATATGCAATTATTTGAAACCTATCTGGGACTGAATGAGTTTATGCAGGTGCATATAATTAGAGCCAGTCTATTTATTGTGCAGATATCTGCAGTTGCCAATTAACGGCCACAGGGGATAATGGACTGTCTCCTTCATGCAAATATAAACCTCTGAACAAAGATTTGTTCTGTGTTTTTACCTCTGGCTGAATTCTCTGATGAAATATTTGTAACATACAATTTGCTGAAAAGGCTTATAAGAATGATTTAGTATGATTTTCTTTTTCTTCCATTTGTAACTGATCTCACTATGGGAATGAAATATGAATCTTGATTGCACAGGACTTTATTTGAGAAAAAATTCAGTAAAAATGCCTCTGAAAAGTGGCTTCTATTGGTGAGCGCCTGAACCAATAATTAGTTAGGTGCATTAAACAGTAGAACAGTACAGCACAGGAAAGCAGTCCCTTTGGCCCACAATGTCTATGCCAAATATGATGCCAAGACCAACCCTGAACCATCTGTACATTATCCATATCCCTCCTTTAATGCATATAATTGCACATATCTAAAAATATCTTAAATTACATTATCATATCATATCTAAATTCCACCGGGTGGAGCTTCGACAGCAGCCTTGCAGTCTGTCCTCTTTGTCTTTTTTTTGTTATTTTTAGTGTGTGCATTAATGTTCTCTGGTTTGTTTTATGTGGGGGTTGGGCGGGCGGGTCAGGGGAAACTTGTTTTCAATCTCTTACCTTGCCGAAGATGCGATTGATTTCCGCATCTTATCTCCGGTCGCTCAGTGGCCTAACAACGTGGAGCTGGAGGCTTTGCTCGGGACTGACTTTGAGCCCCACCGCGGGGATGTGGACTTATCATCCCTTGCCGATCCCTTGCCTGGGATCAACGCTCCAACCGCGGCCTGCGGACTTTAACATCAAGGAGCTTGCAATCTCAGATAGATTGACGTCGCAAAGCTCCAAAAGCCGCACAACGTTCGACTAGCCTCGACCTGGGGTAGATCGCCCGGCGTGGGGGAGCTGAGAATCCCCCCCCGATGCAAGAGCTTGATCGCCCCGATGAGGAGGCCCACTGCCGGCTACGGGTATAAGATCGCCCCGTCAATGGTAGGAGGCCCCTGACCGCTGGAGGACAAAGAAGGGAACTTTTTTCCGCCTTCCATCACAGTGAGAAATGTGGAGGAGTCACTGTGGTGGATGTTTATGTTAAAATTTATTTTGTGTGTTCCGTTGCTTTTTATTGGTATGACTGTAGGGGAAATTAAATTCCTCGTATGTTGCAAAACATACTTGGCTAATAAAGTATGATTATGATTATGATTATGATCTCCACCACCACTCCCAGGCAGTACGTTCCAGGCACCCACCATTCTCTGTGTAGAAATCTTAGCCCCCATATCTCCTTTAAACTTTGCCCCACTCACTATAAAGCTTTCCCCTCTAGCATTTGATATTATCGTGAGAAAAAGGTTGTCTGTCTACCCCATCTATGCTTCTCATAATTTTATTCACTTCTATCTGGTCTTCCTTCAACCTCTGACATTCCAGAGAAAACAATCCAAGCCTGTCCTATCTTGGGTAGCTAATACCCTCTGATTCAGGCATCATTCAGGTAAACATCTTCTGCACCCTTTCCAAAGTGCAGCACGGTGGCGCAGGGGTAGAGTTGCTGCCTCACAGCACCAGTGACCGAGGCTCAATCCTGACCACGGATGCTTGTCTGTATAGCGTTTCTACGTTCTCCCCGTGACCTGCGTGGGTTTTCTCCGAGATCTTTGGTTTCCTCCTACATTACAAAGTCGTCCAGATTTTCAAGATAATTGTCTTGGTATAAATGTAAAAAATTGTCCCGAGAGTGTATAGAATAGTGTTAATGTGCGGGGATTGCTGGTCGGTGCAGACTCAGTGGGCCAAAGGGTCTGTTTCTGCGCCGTATCACTAAACTAAACTAAACAAAATCTGCATCTTCCTGAGAACAAGAACTGCATGCAATACATACAGTAGGTGCCCCAACCAAAGTCCTATAAGCTGCATCATAACATCTTGACTCTTATACTCAATGTCTTGACCTATAACGGCAAGCATACCATATGCCTTATTTACCACTGTGTCTAATAGTAACTTTAGGACTAGATTCAAAATTGTGTTATGGACTAGGATCTAAAGATCCCACAGTACATCAATGTTGTTGAGGGTCTTGCCCTTAATTGTCTATTTTCCCTTTACATCCAACTCCCAAAGTGCAACACCTCCTACTTGCTTGGATGAAACGCCATCTGCCATTTCTCGGCCTATTTTTGTAAGTGAGCAATATCCCGTTGTACACATTTACAGCCTTCCTCACAATCCGTGACCCCAGCAATCTTGAAATCAACTGCAAACTTAATAACCAACCCATCCACATTTACATCCACATTAACTTTAGAGATGCAGTGTAGAAACAGGCTCTTCTACACCCCATACACTAACAATATCCTACACACTAGGGAGAATTTGCAATTTTACTGAAACCAATTAACATACAAATCTGTGCATCTTTGGAGTGTGGGAAGAAACCGGAGCACCTGGAGAACCGACATGGTCATGGAGAACGTACAAACTCCATACAGATAGCACCCATGGTCAGGATCAAACCTGGATCTCAGGCACTGTAAGGCAGCAACTCTACCACTGTGCTGCCCAAATATATGCAGCAAATATATAAGTAAAGAGTATAATATAAAGCAACATGCAAAGTAACAGCTAAGGTCCAAAGGTTCAGCATATTCTATTCTTTCCAGTCTGCTGTTCGATTGAATCAAGGTGTAAAAAAAGTTATGATCATACATTGAGTACAGAATGCATAAAACACCTAATAGAAGTATATACAATTATGAGAGGCACAGATAGGATCAATCGTTAGAATCTTCATATGGACGGCATAATTTTAAGATAAGAGGGGAAAATGTTTAAAAGGGAAATGCTGGGCAATTTTCTTTACATAGAGTGCATACATGTGACGGGATGGTATGAAAGCAGATACGATAGTGGCATTCAACAGACTTTTGGAGAGGCAAAATAGTTATTGGATGGGCAAAGTAAGAACTTCATTGTTCCAAATGGGATGTATGACAATAAAACGCTCTTGACTCTTGTCTCATGATATGCAAGGAATGGACCTATATGGATTATGTGCAGAAAAATTGGGTTGCTCTTAGCATTACATTTGGTGCAGATATTGTGGGTCGAAGGACCTGTGGCAGGGGCGGAAATCGCTAACAAAACATCGGGGGGACACAATCGTGGCCGTGCGTGCACGCACATGCACACACACACACACACACACACAAAAGGCTCCGGAGGCTTCGGCCGTGGGCCCTGTGGACGGTAACATCGGGAGCTGACCTGGTTGGTGACTGACTCCAAAATCCAGCAACAGCAGTTTCATCTGCCCTGAAGGATGGGGCTTGAATCGCCTGGTGTGGCTTAAAATCGTCCGGCTTACCTGCAAGCCAGCCAGGAAACCCGTTCGACCGGAGCCCTTAATGAACAGTTTAAATCCGATACCCGTTTAAATTTTTCCGATCCAATTAGTTCAAATGGTAATTGTACCTGCATCAGACAGCTTTTAGAAATTGACCATGAATACCTTCAGTAATACTTGAAGGTCAAAACTCAATTGGTGACACATCGTGTTAATACGATGTTAATAGAGATATTTAACAAGCGCTTAACAGTGACACCCCCACTGTCTCGCGGAAAGCGGACATTTTTGATAGATTTTTTTAATCGAATTTCAAAATCCGGATTACAAAACATGGGGGGGATTGTACCCACCACTCAGAACATGGGAGGGGCGTGTCCCACCCAGGATTTCCACCCACGCCATGTGCTGTACTGTTCTATGTACCAATACACCAAGTAGGTATTGAACAGTAAAATTGACACAAAATATACCAAAATAAATTCTCACTCTAAATATTGAGAATTTCACCAGTTTCATTATAAACACTCTGTTTAATGCCTGGAAGGCAAATTATAACAGGGCAATGGCAATGTCTGAAGCTACAAGTGCCTAATTCCTCAGGTTCTGCATGCCCAAATATCCATTTCTCAACTGTCACGGCATGCTACCATTGAAGCATTCTTTACAAAAAATAAATAGAAACATGTTCTACACAATTTCATCCAGGTTATCATTCCAATGAATCCCGCATTTTCATGCTGTGTTATATGTCCTGTATGAGCAAGATATGTTCAGTTTCTGACTTAGCAAATCAATGAGCATAAAATCTGCAATCTACCATCACAATTCAGCAACAATTTTTGTTTGAAATAGCTTTAAACACAGGCACTCCCTGACATACGTGATAGGCGACTTACGTAAACTCTCACTTATGTAAGCCATCCTATAAACCCACTCCTTTATTTCCGAGCTGCGCGTCTCAGTAGCAGTGTGCAACAGTACATGCTGCTGTTTCAGCTATTCTCGTGGATGCTCTGTGGTCTCCACGTCGGAGCTCCCACATGGTCTCCCACTGGTTCTTTCTTTTTTTTTTTTTTTGTTGAATATTTTTATTACAGAAACATATTTATGAAAATTACAATATTTTACATAAACGAAAATACATCATTAAATACTTTCATAATATTAATAATATTGATGTTATTACTAATATTGAAATTTAGGACTATATGCTTCTAAACGCTTTTTAAATTATTTTTTATAAAGTAAGAAAAGATAGAGATAAATAATGAAGAAAATATGAAAGCGAATGGAGTATTAATCATTATTCCGTCATTGGAGATATAGGCATGATTTATTATATTTCTTTCTTCATCCATTCTAATATTCAGGCCTCAGTCAAGCCCTCGTACCGAGCCATTATGACTCTGTAAATAGTCAATGTATGGAGACCATATCCCTCTGAAGAGATCTAACCTGTCCATTAGGACAAGCCACAATCTCTCCAGATAGAGAGTCTCCGACATTTCTGTATTCCACATTTTGATTGTAGGGGATGTAGAGCCTTTCCAAAATTGTAATATTAATTTTTTCCCAATTATTAACCCATAATCAATAAAAATTCTTTAGTTTGTTGTTACTATTTGTTCTGTTTCCAGTATTCCTAGTATTATTAGCTTTGAATCGGGTGTCAAAGTTATATTAACAACATTCGAAATTATCCTAAATATTTCAATCCAGAATTTTGTAATTTTTATAGTTTGTAAATGAGTCTCACAAATTGGCTTCTAAATGTTGACATTTATCACATATAGGAGATACTTTTGGGAACATATTATGTAATTTGGATTTTGAATAATATAGTCTATGTAATATTTTAAACTGTATAAGAGAGTGTTTAGCATTTAGCGAACAATGATGTATATGTTGTAAACTATCATCCCATATTTCTGGTCTAATAGTTTGGCATAATTCATTTTCCCAAGATTGTCTATGTATTTCTGTTGATGGAACATCACCTTCCAAAAAGATGTTATATATATATGAAATCATTTTTTCTGTATTCGGATGTTTATTCAAACATTCATCTAATATTTCTGTCTTTCTATTTTTGAGTTCTTGCGTATTTGCTTTAACATAATCTCTAATTTGTAAATATCTAAAGTAATCTTTAGAGTGTAGTCCATAAATTTGTTGTACGTCTTGAAATGAAAGGAAGGAGTTTTCCCTATAGAGATCCCCAATCTTAATAATTCCATTATTTTTCCATTGTAAAAAAGCTTTATCCATCATTGAAGGTTTAAACGTAACATTATTTACAATGCTAAGAGATAGTGGTATAGATTTTAATTTTAATGTTTTCTTTATTTGTCTCCAAATACGTATTCCACCTCCTATTATTGGGTTATCACTATATGTTTTCTTAGCTAAATTAATATTAGCGAATATTATAGAGCTAATTTCAAAAGGAGAACAATCTTATTTTTCCATATTTAACCAAGTTGGTTGGTTATCTATTTCTTCTAACCAAAAATTCATATTTTTAATGTTAACTGCCCAATAATAAAACATAAAATTTGGTAGAGCTAGACCTCCATTTATTTTTGATTTACATAATGTTTTTTGTTTATTCTATGGCACTTATAATCCCAAATGAAGTTAGTGACTAAGGAGTCCACCTTTTTAAAGACATTTTTAGGGAGATATATCGGGATTGATTGGAAAAGGTATCATAATTGTGGAAGAAACACCATTTTTATTATATTCATTTTGCCTATCATCGAAATAGGTAAAGTTTTCCAATATATAATATTCTTATTTAATTTGTTCAATAATAGTGGGAAATTAGTTTTAAATAAGGAGTCAAATCTTTGTTTAAAGAAGATTCCAAGATATTTAAATTTTTCATTTGTTATCTTAAAAGGGAATTGTTGTAATATATGTAAATTGTTTACCGTTATTGGCATAAGTTCACTTTTATTCCAGTTAATACTATATCCTGAATAGGATCCAAATTCAGTTATTAATTTTAACAAATTACGAATACTAGTTTCTGGTTTTGTGATGTAAAGTAGCACATCATCCGCATATAAAGAAATTTTATTTTTAGTGTCTCTAGTGATAGTAGGAATGAAATGAGGTGGAGGATAAATGCGTGGCTGAGGGACTGGTGCAGTGGGCAGGGATTCAAGTTTCTTGATCACTGGGACCTCTTTTGGGGAAGGCATGATCTGTACACAAAGGACGGGTTGCACTTGAGCCCGAGGGGGGCCAATATCCTGACAGGGAGATTTGCAAAGGCTACTGGGGAGACTTTAAACTAGAAAGGCTGGGGGGAGGGACTCGGGTAGAGGGGGCTAGGGGTCAGGGTGTGGGGCAAGAGGCAGAGAAGGGAAGCACTCGGATCCAAAATGTAGGCGAGAAAGATGAAAAAGATAATAGACAGAGAATAAGGGATGGTGGGTTTCTAAAATGTGTATATTTTAATGCTAGGAGCATTGTAAGTAAGTGGACGAACTTAGAGCCCGGATTGACACCTGGAAATATGATGTTGTGGCAATCAGTGAAACATGGTTGCAGGAGGGCTGTGATTGGAAACTAAATATTCCAGGATTTCATTGCTTCAGGTGTGATAGAATTGGTGGGACCAGAGGGGGAGGTGTTGCATTGCTTGTCAGAGAAGATATTACAGCAGTGCTTTGGCAGGATAGATTAGAGGGCTCGTCTAGGGAGGCTATTTGGGTGGAACTGAGAAGTGGGAACGGTGTAGCAACACTTTTAGGGGTGTATTATAGACCGCCAAATGGGGAGCGTGATTGGAAGAGCAAATATGTAAGGAGATAGCAGATATTAGTAGTAAGCACAAGGTAGTGATTGTGGGAGATTTCAATTTTCCAAAAATAGACTGGGAAACACATTCTGTAAATGGGCAAGATGGATTTGGAGTTTGTAAAATGTGTGCAGGATAGTTTTTTGCAGCAGTACATAGAGATATCGACCAGAGAAGGGGCAGTGCTGGACCTCCTGTTAGGAAATGAGGCAGGTCAGGTGACGGAGGTATGCGTTGGTGAGCACTTCGGGACCAGTGATCACAATACCATTAGTTTCAATATAATTATGGAGAGAGTCAGAACTGGACCTAGGGTGGAGATTTTTGATTGGAGAAAGGCTAACTTTGAGGGAATGCGTAAGGATTTTAAAGGAGTGAATTGGGACACTTTGTTTCATGGGAAGGATGTAGAAGAGAAATGGAGGACATTTAAAGGGGAAATTGTAAGAGTACAGAATCTTTATGTCCCTGTTAGGTTGAAAGGAAATAGTAAAAATTGGAAAGAGCCATGGTTTTCATGGGAAATTGGACACTTGTTTCGAAAAAAGAGAGATATCTACAATAATTATAGGAGGCAAGGAGTAAATGAGGTGCTAGGGGAGTATAAAGAATGTAAAAAGAATCTTAAGAAAGAAATTAGGAAGGCTAAAAGAAGATATGAGGTTGCTTTGGCAAGAAAGGTGAAAGTAAACCCAAAGGGTTTCTACAGCTATATTAATAGCAAAAGGATAACGAGGGATAAAATTGGACCATTAGAGAACCAGAATGGACAGCTATCTGCAGAGCCAAAAGAGATGGGGGAGATATTGAACAATTTCTTTTCTTCAGTATTCACCAAGGAGAAGGATATTGAACTCTGTGAGTTAAGGGGAAAAAGTAGAGTAGCTATGGAAACTATGAGATTCAAAGAGGAGGAAGTACTGACACTTTTGAAAAATATAAAAGTGGATAAGTCTCCAGGTCCTGACAGGATATTCCCTAGGACATTGAGGGAAGTTAGTGTAGAAATAGCAGGAGCTGTCGGATTTGTATATAGTAATATGATCCAGTTAATAAACTTTTCTCCCATTTTAAAAGCTTCCATAACCAAGAACACGTAAGGCCATACCACTTGATCAAAGGCTTTCTCTGCATCTAACGAAATAACTACTAGATCTTTGTTAATATCTCTTTTCGAATATATAATATTGAATAACCATCTCAAATTATATGAAGAGTATCGTTTTGGTATAAATCCTGTTTGATCAGGGTGAACTAATTTATTAACGACTAAACTTACCCTTTGTGCTAATATTTTAGTTAATATCTTTTGATCGGTATTTAGGAGAGCTATTGCTCTAAATGACCCTGGTTCATCCAAGTCTTTGTTTATTTTAGGTAAAAGTGTTATAGTAGATTCATTTAATGTTTCTGGTAGTTTTTGCTGTCCATATATATGTTCATATAGTAATTTCAAACGTGATACAATATGATCATAAAATATGTTATAAAATTCTGAGCCAATGCCGTCTGGTCCCGGTGTTTTACCCTTTTTTAGTGATCTATAGATCCTTTCAAGTTACATTTTTTTTTAAATGCTTCAATTCCTATTTTATTATCTATTGTTTTCGCAGTGTATAAGTTTTTATAATATTGCATAAATCTTTCATTAATATCTTTAGGCTGTGTTAACAATTCGCCTTTATGTGATTTAATCCTATGGGTTATTTTTTCAGCTTCCATTTTCCTTAGTTGACGAGCCAGTAATTTTTGAGGTTGATCACCAAATTCAAACTGTAATTGTTTAGTATGTTGATAAAGTTTAACGACTTGGTCTGTAAATATTTTATTTAATTTATATTTCAATGCTGCAATTTTATTATGTAATATAGTAGTTGGATTCATTGCATTCTGTATATCTAATTGTTTAATCTCTTTTTCCAAATCTTGCTGCTCCTTACGATTCTTTTTATTATAAAATGCTTGAGAGGAAATCATGATTCCCCGGAGGTATGTTTTAAATGTTTCCCATAATAAAGAACAGGATATTTCCGGTTTATCATTTATTTCGAAAAAAATCTTAATTTGTTCTGTGATATATTGCTGGGTAATTTTATTTTCTAATATTTGTGGGTTAAATCTCCACTGTTCTGATTTTTGTAGTTTACCATTTATTTTGATCTTGAATGTTAATGGTGCATGATCTGAAATTATGATATTATGATAATTGGATTTATAAGTAAGCGAAATAAGTTTAGCGTCCACCAAAAAATAATCTATTCTTGAGTACGTTTTATGTACTGACGAGTAAAAAGAGTATTCTCGTCCAGTAGGGTTTTCAATTCTCCAAACATCTTTGATATTAGTAGTTTCCATATATGCATTTACTAAATCACTAGAATGTGATTTAGTTTTCCTTTGCCTTGTAGATCTATCTAAGTATGGACCTAGTGTACAATTAAAGTCGCCTCCAATTATTAGATTATGTTGTGTTAATTCCGGAACATTATTAAATACCTTCTTAAAAAACAATGGGCTATCAAAATTTGGTCCATATACATTAACAAAAATAATTTTTTGTGTATTTAATTCTCCTATGACGATAATATATCTTCCATCTTTATCAGTTATAGTTGATGTATGTTTAAATAAAATACCTTTACGAAATAATATTGCTACGCCTCTTGATTTATGTGTAAAAGAAGAGTGATACATTTTATCTATCCATTTAGCTTTCAATCTATGTTCAGCATCTTTTTTTAGATGTGTTTCTTGAATAAAAATCACATCAGCTTTGTTTGCCTTTAAATGTGCAAAAACTTTTCCTCTCTTAATCAGTTCATTAATACCTTTAACGTTCCAACTACAAAACGTTATTCCCTCATTCCCTATCTTTATTTTTGGGTCTTGCATCTTTTGACTATGGAGGTCTGCAATAGAGTCTATGGTTCAGCACATCAGACCCGACCTTACACCCGAACATCGAATAGATGAATTTTAAGTCTCGTACATGTCTCTCACGTATATATCTCCATTGATCCAATATATAACTCCATTCAAATTGAAGAAAACCATAATAGATTATATGAGAAAAGAACAAAGGATAGATTAAGAGGTTAGTAATGTGCAAAAAGAGAGGAAAAACTACATCTAGAGTTGTTGTAGTTAGTGCTAGCCATACTAGCATGGATAACCATTTACCGACTTCCGTCGTTGATGTTGGTAACTTAACCAGCTCCCAGGTTTTTGGAATTATTATTCCATAAAAATATTTTACCGGGGGTGTAGTATTAGAGAAAAAAAGGAAAGGGAAAAAAGAGGGATAAAAATATAAACTTATTTAGTAAAGGCATATTTAACTTATAACAATTAAAGGTATAGAAATACAATTATTTAAAACTTATTTAAACATCTAATTATTATAAACAATTATAAAGGCGTAGAAATACAATTATTTAAGACTTATTTAAACATCTCATTATTATAAACATGAGGAACAAAAAAAAAGGAAAAGATATCAAAGTACATATTTAGAACAATTAAAAATCTATCAATTTTAAACCGAAAGAACAAAATAAAGACTTGTTTAGTAAAGGCATATTTAACTTATAACAATTAAAGGTATAGAAATACAATTATTTGAGACTTATTTAAACATCTAATTATTATAAACAATTATAAAGGTATAGAAATACAATTATTTAAGACTTATTTAAACATCTAATTATTATAAACAAAAGGAACAAAAAAAAGGAAAGATATCAAAGTACATATTTAGAACAATTAAAAATCTATCAATTTTAAACAGAAAGTACACAAAAAAGGATAAAAATAGAAAAGAAAAAAAAACAATCCATCCTAAAAAAAAAACAGAAATTAAGAATGAAAATAAAAAATTGCTGACAAAAAAGAAAAATCTCCAAAAGAAATCAATCCCTAATTTTAACTCTATTCATTCCAACATAGAAAATCATTAATTATTAGTAATAGTAATTAATATTAATTAGTAAAAAAAGTGTTAGTAGAAATACCGCATTGTGTCTATAATGTGTATTAGTTATTTATATTAGTAGTATAATGATATTAATTATTAGTATCCAAGTAAAGTTTTCCGATCCACTTCTTTCTCCGACTTCCATCCAACGTTGACCAGTTCAGTCCAGTCCTGCATTGTTTGTGGAGTCTTGCGAAAGTCTTGGAGATTCTTGTGGCATTCTTAAGAGTCAATATATTTGAAAGTAGCTGCTTCTCAGGTCTGGATCTGACGCGCAAAGACCATTGCTGCTTCTGGGTTGGAAAATAAATGCTCCTCGTTATTGAAGGTAACTCTTAGAGTAGCTGGATAATTCAGACCGTATTTCAAATGTGGCACTCCTCTCATAAGACTCTTAGCCTCATTGAATGCTCTCCGTTTCCTGGAAACTTCTGCAGGATAATCTCGGTAGATACTGATCCTGTGACCATCAAATTCCAGGTTTCTATTTCTCGAGGATCTCCGCATTATCTCATCCAAGACAAAGTCGTATTGTAGCTTTATAATCATTTGTCTTGGAGGGGTATTTGCTCTTGTCTGACGTCTTCTGACTCTGTGAGCACGGGGTAATAAAGGCTTTTGTTCCAGAGATAAGACTTGTTGTAATAAGTTCGCAGTAAATTCTCGTGGATCTTCATCTTTCTCTCGTCCTTCAGGAATACCTGCAATTCTTAGGTTTTGTCTTCTCTGGCGACCTTCTAGCTCAGTACATTTCTCAGATATTTTAGTCAGTACGTTCGTTAGACGTTCATTTTCTATAATCAACTTAGCTGTAGTCGTAGCACTGGTAGCAGCTAGTTCTTCAAGGCCTTTTATACCGACTGTCTGTTGTTCCAGTACCTCTTCCATAGGCTTCAGCCTTTTTTCAAAGTCATTTTTGACCTTTTCAATTTTATTATCCATCTCCTTTCTCATTTCGTTCATCATTTCTGTAATTTCTTTCTTCAGATCTGCCGATATTTTCTTGGTCATTATTAATATTTGAATTTGTTTCCTGTTGGAATTCTTTCATTTGAGTATTCATCTGGTTTATTTGCGTATTCATCTGGTTTATTTCTTCCTTTAAGCCAGCAAATTTTGTGAGAAATGAAAGTTTTCAATTCTTCACTTTCCGCTTTTTTCCCTGTTCTTTTCGATACATCTTCCTGGGATGAGGCCCTACTTGAGTCCGAGGCTTCGGTTAGGCCTTCTGCCTGTCTCTGCCGGGTTGATCGACTTTTCTGTTTATCAGGTAGGGCTGCGTGTTGTAGCCATAACTAGTCGCGCGCCTGATGACGTCACTCACAACAATCGGTGCAGAAACGGCAGAGAGCAGGCAGCAGGCAGCAGGTAGGTCCGTTAATCCCCCGTTTTTCCCCGTTTTTTTCACGGAGCTGGCTGGCGTTGTCCTCTAGCCCTCCATAGCGCCACCGGAAGTCTCCCACTGGTTCTTTCTTTTAGTTTAATTTAGAGATACCACGCGGAAACAGGCCCTTCAGCAGACTATGTCTACACTAATCATCGATGACCCATTCACACCAGTTCTGTTATCCCAGTTTCTCAACTATTGCCTTCTCATGAGAAACCAATTAACCTACAAACCTGCATGTTTTGGGAGTATGGGAGGAAACTGGAGCTGTGGATTTTCTCCGGTTGCACCGGTTTCCTCCCACATCCCAAAGACATGCGGGTTTGTAGGTTAATTGGCCCGTTGTAGAGTGCACCTCGTATGTAGGGAATGGATGAGAAAGTGGGATTACATAGAGCTAGTGTGAATGGATGGACTAGATGGGACACACCGACTAGCAATCCCCGCACATTATCACTACCCTATGCACACTGGGGACAATTTTACGTTTATATCAAGCCAATTAACCGACAACCCTGTATGTCTTTGGAGTGTGGGTGGAAAACGAAGTTCTCGGAGAAAACCCACGCAGGTCACAGGGAGAACGTGCAAACTCTGTACAGACCCATAGTCAGGAGAGAACCCGGGTTTCTAGTGCTGTGGGATACAATCCTTACATACGTTAGGGAGCGACTGCATATCCCTTTGTAAAGGTTCTAAATAAGGGTCTCGACCCGAAACGTCACCCATTCCTCTCCAGAGATGCTGCCTGTCCTGCTGAGTTACTCCAGTTTTTTGTGTCTATCTTCTATCTCTTTGTACAATTGTGTGGGGTAACCTGTTGAAGCTTTTCCTAATCTTGTTCAAAGATGTTTTATTCCTCTAAAAGATCTAACTTAATGTTTGGAACTTTCTCAACTGGATATAAATGCAGTGGGTGAATATACTCTTCTGATTAATCAGCGGGAGGGAGGGAGTATGGGGATTGCCCTCATGCAATTCTTGTTAAACGCAGGCCAAAGATCATGGAATACAATTTGTGTTTAAAATTCTGCACTGGTTACATTTAATTTCTGTCGAACTTTGACAAAGAAAACCAGCAAGGCTGAATAAAATCCAATGAATAAAGTCCCATCAATAAAGTCCCATCAATAAAGGGCCCATGAATTCCGATGTTTTGGAATCACAGAATCATAGAATCATAGAAAATAGGTGCAGGAGTAGGCCATTCGGCCCTTCGAGCCTGCACCGCCATTCAATATGATCATGGCTGATCATCCAACTCAGTATCCTGTACCTGCCTTCTCTCCATACCCCCTGATCCCTTTAGCCACAAGGGCCACATCTAACTCCCTCTTAAATATAGCCAATGAACTGGCCTCAACTACCTTCTGTGGCAGAGAATTCCACAGACTCACCACTCTCTGTGTGAAAAATGATCTTCTCATCTCAGTCCTAAAATATTTCCCCCTTATCCTTAAACTGTGACCTTGTTCTGGACTTTCCCAACATCGGGAACAATCTTCCTGCATCTCGCCTGTCCAACCCCTTAAGAATTTTGTAAGTCTCTATAAGATCCCCCCTCAATCTCCTAAATTCCAGCGAGTACAAGCCAAACCTATCCAGTCGTTCTTCATATGGAAGTCCTGCCATCCCAGGAATCAGTCTGGTGAACCTTTTCTATACTCCCTCTATGGCAAGAATGTATTTCCTCAGATTTGGAGACCAAAACCGTACACAATACTCCAGGTGTGGCCTCACCAAGACCCTGTACAGCTGCAGTAGAACCTCCCTGCTCTTGTACTCAAATCCTTTTGCTATGAATGCCAACATACCATTCGCTTTCTTCACAGCCTGCTGCACCTGCATGCCTACTTTCAATGACTGGTGTACCATGACACCCAGGTCTCGTTGCATCTCCCCTTTTCCTAATCGGCCACCATTCAGATAATAATCTACCCTCCTGTTTTTGCCGCCAAAGTGGATAACCTCACAAGTATCCACATTATACTGCATCTGCCATGCATTTGCCCACTCACCCAACCTATCCAAGTCACCTTGCAGCCTCCTCCCAGCTAACACTGCCCCCCAGCTTCGTGTTATCCGCAAACTTGGAGATGTTGCATTCAATTCCCTCATCCAGATCATTAATATATATTGTAAATAACTTGGGTCCCAGCACAGAGCCTTGCGGTACCCCACTAGTCATTGCCTGCCATTCTGAAAATGACCAGTTTACTCCTACTCTTTGCAGAGATAGTGGGAGGAAAGCAGCACATGTAGAAAGACAAAGGAAAGCTATGCCAGGTGGCAAGCGGAGTTGATTAACTCTGCTGCTGAGGTTAAAATAACATGGGTGAAATAAAACAAAAAGCTTAAAAGGTGAAGCAGTAACAGGAGGTGAAGCAGTCGCTCCATAACCAGTAGCAAAGACCAGACATTAAGATGGTGAGGAGGTTGGGAAGAGGGGAAGAGCCTGGTGGTGGGCGCTTTCATGCTTCTGCATCTTCTGCCCGATGGGGCGAGGAGAAGAAGAAATGATATTCTGTGACAAATCTGTATTACTATCTGCTGGGATCTCAACGTAACTATATTTCCAAGCAAGCTCATCCAAACGCCTGTTAATAAAGTTTCAATCCTTCAACACGATCACCAAAAGATTTGTGACAAATGGTGCTTAAGAATATTAAGAGCTGTCGGGATAAGTTGGTTCATGACCACCCAGCCCATGAGGTTTGCAGACTGACATTGTGAGTGAGATGAATAACTCTTAGTGGAGACATAATTGCTCTATCAGTATGCATTCTTAATCACATCACTGAGGTGCCTCGAATGGCTCGGCAGGTTAAGACACATTAAAAACCCAGCAGAATGATTCAGACCAAGGAAGTTTTGGATTTCTCCGAAATGACATAAATTGGATGATCTCAGCAATACAATTGGCATCAGCGCTACTGAATTAGGGAAAGGTGGTAATGGCTTTCGGCAGGGGCAGGGGCAGGGATAGGGGCGGGGGGGGGGGGGGGGGGGGGGGGGAGAGGGAGGGGAGGGAGAGGGTGGGGCGGTGGTGGGGAAGGAGAGGGGAAAGTGGAGGGGGATGGGGCGGGGATGGTGGTGGGATGGGGGTGGGGAATGAGAGGGAAATGGATTGGGGAGTGGGAGAGGGAGTAGGAGAGGAATGGGAGGAAGGGAGGAAGGGGAAATTGCCCTTTAAGCTTACAAGTAATGACATTATTATTAAACAAAGTGCGGGATGAGTGATTAATTTCCTTATCATCCAAGCCTGTGGATCCCACAAATTCCTTCATGCTCGAGGGAAGTTCCCGCATACTCGCGGCCACAGCAGGTCGCGGAAAGATTTTCCGTAATTTGAAACATTTTCCGTGAGTAAAATTTGGTCGGCATGGTTCTTTTTAACTCGTAATGCAGTGGAGTGGGATCGCTATTTAGTTACATTCAGTCGAGGGCAGCCATAGGCAATCTCCTTCGCTAACAGGGCATTTTGATTGGCTCACTGGAGTTTTCAGGACCCAGGAAAACCGACCAGTAGGTAAAATGCCCACTAAACTTTATTATACTTCTTAAAAGTGTCTCCACTCCTTCTCCCCCCCTTCTCCCCTTCTCTCTCCTTCTCTCTCCTTCTCTTCTCTTATCTCTCCTTCTCTCCCCCCTCACTCCCCTTCTCCCCCTTCTCTCGCCCTCTCTCCCCTTCTCTCCCCTTCTCTCACCCTCTCTCCCCTTCTCTTCCCTTCTCTTCCCTTCTCTCCCCTTCTCTCCCCTTCTCTCCCTCTCTCTCCCCTTCTCTCCCCCTCTCTCCCCTTCTCTCCCTCCCTCCCCCACGCTCTCTCCAGGACTTACCGTACATTGTGCAGCCGTCTTTCCTTCCTCCTCATCGTGGGTCTAAATTTCAGACAGTGCTCCCCCGCTTTCCCTGACCCCCGCTTTTGCGATGTGTTTGTGTGTGTGTGTCGATCCAGCTCGCGGTTTCAACGCTGACGGTCGATCCAGCTTGAGGTTTTCCAGGTGAGTGCCCTCGTGCTTGAAGGTCGAATACACTCTTCTTAACTCGCGGATTAGGTCGCAGCAGTGGGACAGCCCCTTCAGGCAGCATCTGGGGAAAGAACAACAAGGTTAATGTTTGAGGTAAGAGATCTTTTGTTAGAATTAAGAAGGTAAGTTAAAAATGCAGGAAAGACGGTGGAAACAATGGATAGGAGAAATGTAATTTCCGTGATAGGTTGAGGCCAGGTCAAGGGTTGACAGGACAGTTAAAGATTGATATAGAGTGAGAAAAACTGAGAATCACAGATGGATGACTTACAGCACAAATAGTATGCATAGAAAGGAACTGCAGATGCAGTTATACTGAAGATTGACAGAAGTGCTGGAGCAACTCAGCGGGTCAGGCAGCATCTCTGGAGAAAAAAGATGAGTGATGTCTCGGGTCTGGACCCTTCTCCAGACTGAAAGTGCGAAGTCTGAAGACGGGTCCCGACCTGAAACGTCACCCATCCTTTTTCTCCGGAGATGCTGAATTACACCAGTACTTCTATCTTCTGCAGAAATAATCTGTTTTGAAACGGGCATGAAAGCAAATTACTTAAAGTTGAAGAATTCATTATCGAGATTGAAAGGCTGACAGAGGGTAAGATGTTCTTCCATAAGCTTCCACTGGGATTTGTATCAGTGCATCAGGCTACTGATGTGCAGGTCAGATTAGGATGGAGAATTGAAGTTTGCAACAACTCAGTGTTCTTCTATCTATCTTTTCCACCCCCTTCTCTACAACTTGAAACTAACTTTGTTTTGTCTTTCCTTGCAATTTCTGGAAAAAGAGACCTGAAATGTTTAGATTTTAGACATTAGACATTAAAGTTACAGAGTGGAAACAGGCCCTTTGGCCCATCGAGTTTGCCCTGACCAGCCATCATCTTGTGCACTAGCACTATCCTTTAGGGACAATTTACAATTTTACTAAAGCCAATTTGGAGTGTGGGAAGAAACCGGAGCACCTGGAGAAAACCCATGCAGAAACAGGGAGGACATAGAAACTCCGTCTATGTTTAAACCTATATATGTTCATTAGCTCCGCTGCCATTTCTCGCAGGGTAGAGAAATCTGAGCATTCATGACCCTTTGAAAGAAGAAATTCCTTCTCATATCTGTCTTAGATGGGCATCTCCTCATTCTAGAGTTATACTGCTGCCTCTTGATATCCCAGAGGTGAATCATTCTCCCAACATTGATCTTGTCAGAATCTAATACATTTCACTAAGATGACTTCTCATTTTTCTAATCTCCAGCGAATTCATAACATCTTACATTTCTCACAGGTAGTGACCTAAAACCTTGACTTTGCACCTCCATCCACAGTTCGTGGCTGACTTAATGAGTGTTTTAAGCACTTTCTTGTTCCATGCAGTCCTGTTCCATTAACTTTCAATTGAACCTTTGAGAAGCATAGTTTCAGCAGAGATTAAAGTTGGTAAGTACTGTAAGTAATGAAAAATATAATAAAATATTTATGGTTAATTCCATTTTGCATTGACGGGCCAAGCCAAAAGCCTTGTCC